>CM042664.1:18548784-18672124 GCA_023638005.1 Forsythia suspensa | reverse complement strand
AGCTTACTAAATGGAAAATTTATAAAATATACCTTTATATATAGGGTGTCATTTATCTTCACATATGACATGCCATGTTTTCAAAATGACAATGTGCATACTACTATATTATAATCACAACATATTGAACCATTTGAACCTTCTTATTCCACCGCATATTTTCTTATTAATAGATTCTCCTAAACCGCTTACGCTTCGTTCATGATGCAACTAACAATCTCATTGTATTATTATCTAGAGGTTCCAATTAACATCATGTTCCATGGACTTCAACTTTTTTGACATTTCTTTTCCACTTCTTAATCACTACGTTGAGCATAACTGACCTATGTTGGTTACGCTCTCACCATCAAGTGCCGTTAACCAAGAAATACCATATAAATCTTGCACAACTCACTTTAACAAAACTACAAGTCTTGAAGGTTAAAATAATGTCGTTAATGAAGTTATCCATTTAGTGATGATGATAATCGTAGAATCCAATTTTATTATTATTTATTTGTTTAGGACCTAAGTGAAAATATGTTTTAGAATCAATTAGATTATTTTGGGCTAAATAATTCATTTATGAAATTTTGAGTTTTAATATTTCAATATTGGACTCGTTGGATAGCTCGTAATTAATCATGATTATCGGCTCAAGAAAAAGTGTTTTTAGATAAGCTAATTTCAAGATAGAATCAGTTGAAGATTTATATGCTAGTTTGAAGTTAAAAAGGGACTCCTTGGATATGATCAATTTTCGGCCAGATTTAAAATTCCGAATTTGAAACTTGTTTATTTGTAGCTTTTCTCTCTCTCTCTCTCTCTCTCTCTCCCTCCTATTAGGTTTCAGATACCAAGAATCCTATTTAACCTAAACTCTAGAGTTCTAAATTTTTATACCAATACTTAACCTATAAACTTAGTCACCTTTCACAGTTTTCAATTACCAAGTAGTAGCACCAGCACGCACCAGATTTTATTTCTTTTCCACCATTCATTCGTGCTCTTTTTGCAAGCTTTACGTTCAATTTTCAAATAAATCATTCAGCAAAAAATATGCTAGATACGTGGTTATTGTTGATGTGTCTACAATTTCTAATTATTATTTTTTGCGCATGTGAATCGATTACTTGTCTTTGGGAGAAATCATGAACCGCTCATTTGTCCTTCTTCGGGTTTCGCTTAAACTTTGGGGTTCGGGCTAAACCCTTGAGTTTCATTTATTTGCGCCGCTTGCATGAATTATCATTGTCATGGTGTGATAATTCACAGCTTCCGCTTTAGTAAGTTAATTTCTATGTTTAATTATAATATTACGATTGTTTGGTAGAAATTAGCAAGTATCCATTGGAAAGAGAATTCATCATACTCATCCCTCATTTCCAAATAATTTTCGTGTAATGATTAATGTGAGGGATGCGTGGAAAATCGCTGAAGTCACAAGCCAATGATCGCCAAATTAGATAACTTTGTTTATGATGCTTTAGACAATTTACATTGAAATTTTTAAGTTATTTTTAGCATTAAACAAATATTTCTCTATTTGTTTGATTTGCATTCTGAACCAATTTGATTGGAGCCAATTGGGATTTTATTATTTAAGTCATTTTCGTTAATAATTATAGTTTATGGTTTTTATTAACTCTCCGAGACTTGAGAAATTTCGTGCTGCTATTAAATGGTATCGTGAGCACCCTGCTTATCTTTCTCAGACTCGTGAAAAAAAAAAATTAATTTATGAATAGCAGTAATTTACTGTTCACGGAACAGTGCACGACTGTTCACTTTGAACAGTGTCAATGAACAGTATAATTTACTGCTCACATGACATAGTATAGTTACCGTTCACGTGAACAGTAACCTGAGAAAAAATATTTTTTTATTATTTCCACGTGATTAGTAGCGACGAGCTTTAACTAAAAAAAAATTAGATGAATAGTAATCTTTATTTTATTCACGTGAACAAAGACTTCATCGTTCACGTGAAAAACAAAAAAATTTTTTATTTTATTTTTTTTTTTCTATTTATTTACTTTGATTAGTAACAGCGAATCTTTTTATAAATAAAAAAAAAAAGTTTTATTTTGGTATCTTATATATTTGGTGTTCCGTGAGTCACCGATCGCCCACCATCCAATATTTTGAGGTAGCAAAATAAGTGAACATGCTTAATTGCCGTGAAATTATTTTTGGGCTAGTTCTGACTAAATTGATTAGCATGATTTTATAAAGTATTTGTTGGTTGATTGTCTATTGCATTTGAACTCATTTAGTAATGCGTGATAGTTATTTAAAGTTAAGTAAAAAGCTAAACATGGTAGCAGTATTTTACGGTACCCAAAAACTTGAAAATAGAATGTAAACAATGAGTTGTTCCTTTATGCCACATTTAGTTAGTGGTATATGCTTATTTTTAATTAAATTATGTAAATCAAGTATCACTTAAAATTACAATATGGAAAATGATGAATGGTTAGCGTAACCTAAATAGATAAATTTATTTTGTTATTTGAAAGAAATGTCTCTCACAAACACAAACCCTGGCCAAAACTAGTGTTCGTGAGACTTGATGAGAGCTTGCCCGACTTCGGGCGTATTAACAAATGCAAGCCACCCCGAAAGTGCGCATACAAGACAGATAACACGTAGTTCGATGGTTGAACAAGCTTGCTGCTTCAAACCACCATCTTTTAATGGTAAGGATGATCCTTCGCCGCCGAGGAGTGGTCGAAGACTTAAAGGGATTTTGAGCATCCGAATCCGCAACGATATGCGGTTTCGCGTGTCTGGCGCCGATCGATGATGCTAGCCATTAGCGGAACTGATTCACGCACTAGGACTACAGAGGCAAAGAACGTAGTCTCACTTGGGACCAATTTAAGAAGCATTGTCAAAAATATTTTCCCAATCATTGAAGGATCAAAGGAAGATCAACTCACGCAAGGAACACGCCGCTTGAGAGTACGAAAAGGAAATTCAACTGGGCTCTAGGTATGCTACCGTGACATGGTTAATAACGATTCAACAAAGCCAAGAGGTTCGAGATGGGATTACGACCGAGATCAAAGGAATCATGGCCGCCAGATATACTACTTACGCAGAAGCTCTCGCAGCAGGCAATCTCTTTGGATTAGGGTTGGGGAGAAAATCCTACCAGTTCGAGGTTTCTAAAAGCGAGAATGGAATGAGCCATATCTGAAAATGGAAATGGACAAAACAAGAAGGCTAATAATGGATCAAGATCAAGCAAACCGAATGAAGTCATCCCGCCATGCCCTAAGTGCAATAGGACCCATAGGGGCGAGTGTCTGTACGGGAAGAATGTGTGCTATCGATGCGGTAAGTCAGGTCATATAGTCCAAAATTGTCAAGAACCCCACCAAAAGGAACAACGACAGGACAAAGGGGAGAAGCAAGGGTTTCGCCTTAAACCAGGAGGAGGCAGGTAAGTCTCAAGAACTCTCGACTATAAAGGTAAAATTTCGAGGAAATTTTTTAAGGAGGATAGTTTGTAGAATCCAATTTTATTATTATTTATTTGTTTAGGACCTAAGTGAAAATATGTTTTAGAATCAATTAGATTATTTTGGGCTAAATAATTAATTTATGAAATTTTGAGTTTTAATATTTCAATATTGGACTCGTTGGATAGCTCGTAATTAATCATGATTATCGGCTCAAGAAAAAGTGTTTTAGATAAGCTAATTTCAAGATAGAATCGTTGAAGATTTATATGCTAGTTTGAAGTTAAAAGGACTCCTTGGATATGATCAATTTTCGCCGATTTAAAATTCAATTTGAAACTTGTTTATTTGTAGCTTTCTCTCTCTCTCTCTCTCTCTCTCTCTCTCTCTCCCTCCTATTAGGTTTCGGATACCAAGAATCCTATTTAACCTAAACTCTAGAGTTCTAAATTTTATACCAATACTTAACCTATAAACTTAGTCACCTTTCACGTTTTCAATTACCGGTAGCACCAGTGCACCTGATTTTATTTCTTTTTCCACCATTCATTCGTGCTCTTTTGCAAGCTTTAAGTTCAATTTTCATAAATCATTCACAAAAATAAGGTGAGATACTACGTGTTATTGTTGATGTCTACAATTTTCTAATTATTATTTTTACGCATGTGAATCGATTACTTAATTTCGGTGCTCCTTTGGGAGAAATCATGAACAGTTCATTTAAACCTTCGGTTTCAGTTAAACTTTGGGTTCGTTAAACCTTTGAGTTTCATTTATTTGCGCTTGCATGAATTATCATTGTCATGGTGTGATAATTCAGTTCGGTTTAGTAAGTTAATTTCATGTTTAATTATAATATTTAGATTGTTTGTAGAAATTAGCAAGTATCTCATTGAGTATATTCAATTATACTCATCCCTCATTTTAAATAATTTTCACGTAATGATTAATGTGAGGGATGCGTGGAGGGTCGATGAATTGTCAAGCCAATGATCGCCAAATTAGATAACTTTGTTTATGATGCTTTAGACAATTTACATTGAAATTTTTAAGTTATTTAGCATTAAACAAATATTTCCCTATTTGTTTACGATTTAACCAATTGATTGACAATTGGGATTTTATTATTTAAGTCATTTTCCAATAATTATAGTTTATGGTTTTATTAACTCTCCGAGACTTGAGAAATTTGCGTAAATAACCATCGTTAGAAACTAGAACGTGAGTGGATTTACTTTATATCTTGAACGTAAGGTTGATTTAAAGTCGTTGATTTCACCAATTGGTAGTTTTACATCTTTAAGACTTGATAGAATTGCATGTGATTTGAATGTTTGCATATTCTTCCGGAATCTCCTCAAGCGGAGAGTTGAAGTGCAGGAGAGTTGAAGTCTGTGCAAGCTAAATGCTATGAGTGTAGATTGAGGTTAGATATGATTGGCTTACTTATAGAATTGCATCTTGATTGTTGTTTCTTTTGAGGGAATAATAGTTTTCTTGTGACTTTTGTTGCCCGTGGATTTGATTTTGTTGATTGTTCATTTTGATGATTAATTTTGTTAACCCTTCTCTTCTTTTTGTTTGTTTTGTATAAAACAACATTAAGGACAATGTTATTCTAAGTTCGGGATGTGGTATGTGCATTTGTTATTTTTATTTATATTCTTTTTGGTTATGTTTGATTGTGTGTGATGTAGAGTCTTTTATTTATTTATTTGTTTTTATGTGTTTGTGTGTTAGTTAGATAGCCTTGCCGCTAACGATGATGTTATTTTGAACTACTTGTATTCATTAACCGTGACTAGGTGGTGCTACTTGTGTTTATTTTGTTACTATGCATATCCATGTGAGACTACTAATTTTGAGCACAATGGTCATGACGATCATTAGTTTGGTTGGTTACATGGATAGAATATGTTGATAGAATTGTGGACCTAAGTTGTTAAAACCAAGATCACCAATTGAAAATTCGATTACTTAACTAATTGAAAGGGTGGTTTGGGGTGGTTGAGTGGTGTGGGAGCTATTTAGATAGGTGGTGATTCCGTGCATGTTTAATATTTGTGTTGAATTTGTGGTGGTGAGGTCAAATATAAAGGTGATTTTTTTATAATTATCTATATAACAACCAATGGTGGAGCAATATTAGTGTGTAACTAAATCATTGTGTGCATAACTTGAACCTATTCATTACATCATATAAAAATGTGAATTTGCAGCAATCTAAATTCAATATTTCATTTGTATGCAATCACATTTTCCCCTGATGTTTCATGTCTTGATGCTATGATACATCTCAAAAAGAAAATCTCTCAATGCAATTGTCTACTTGGTCTGTTTTCTTATGACTGGTAATGGTTCTTTCCGTCATATGTCACAGACAGTGTGCATTGACTTTCCAAATACAACAAAAACTTACAAACTATATTCCGAGTTATTAACTGACTTAATCTCTCTTTAGTTGCTGCACCACTCCTTTTCTACCACTAATTCTTGTTATTTGTCACAGAGGGTGATTGTTAGTGACATTAAAGAATGTACTTGTGGAGCACCGGATACTCCATATGATGGTTTGAACTCCTTTTAGATGTTTTAATTTTCTTTTTGATATACTGACTACTAAGAAGTTTGAGCACCAGTAACTTTTGATGGGCAAGAAGTTTTACAAACAATTAAGAAGTGAATGACCAATTAAGTGCTTGGTCAGAAATTCTTCCTAAAGCAAAAGATAAAATCTTAACCTGACTACTATATTCTAGGTTTTGCAGGCATTATAATGCAAGCACTCACCAAGTTTCGCATACCGTATATAGTAAAGAAGAAAAACAAACTAACATCTTGTTCACTATACTGTCCAATATTGCATTCGAAATATGCACTCATTATTATCTACATCCTATAAAATGATGCTCAATTTAATAGAAAATTCTTATAAGGATCATTATATTTCATGGATGGGTGGATAACATTAAAAAAGTAGTTATATAGGTTGTTTAGGAGTTTGTTGTTTTGAATCTCCAGAATTTTGACTACCATAGAAATTGAGAGGCCCACTTAATCTGATTTTGTTGTTTGGTTTAATTTCGGTATTGTGATGCTAATGTTTGCTAATTTTGTTGTAAAGTTTTGGGTATGTGTTAGTCGACATGTTAAGGTAATGGGTTGGGCTTTTTTGTAGCACATCTACTGGTTACATAACAAAACATTTCTTGGGGTTTTAGGATAAAATAAATGAATAATAGATGTAGTATGCCTACACCTTAAAACTTCGTCCTGTTTCCCATCCTCTGCCCTCCAGAACTAGGCCTCCTTAAGCTTACATAATGATTCATGACCTCCATCCACCAATTAGCCAGCATGAAGCTACCAACACTCTTTTCTCTGGATACCTTCACCCAATGTGAACATTCTACCACCAGCAAATGACACCCCCATACCTGTCCTTGTGAAGCCATCAACACTCCCAGCCCATGAACAGTCTAGCCAGCTATCGTGAAGTCTTTTATACTCTTGAACCACCATCTCCAGTCATGGTGTTTGTCTCCACCCACCAGCACTATTTGCAGTTTGTCATAATCTTCATATCCGCACACCAGTACCACCACCACCCTCAGCGACGCCTCCAAACCTGTTGATAATCTGGCAAAAATTGTCCTCTCAGCTTTCATCATCATCATCTTTCTCTCAAACTTCTAAATAGTTGAAATCCAAAGGAAAAAAAGTAACAAAAGAAAAAAAATATATTGAAGAAGAGTAGGTCGGGGGTGGGGGATGGGGACATGAGAGGCAGTGAGATTTACCTTGCAGATGCGGTCTACTGATTATTGCTCTAGAGGTGAAGGGTTGCTTTTACCCGTACCATTCCTTTGGTGGCTTGTCAATATAGTTTTTGCTCTTATCGAATTTTTTAACTAGTCCCATTTGATAAAGATTTGCTGTGAGCTGTGCATTGTACTCGGAAGGTTTTCGGTTTGTTATGTAAAATTACTTTGCTAGATTGGAAAACTTGTACTTGCGAATTGCTGATACTTCTCTCCTTCCTTGCATGCAATTATTATCGAAATTCTTTTCCAGGCCGATGTGCTTGCTTGGCAGCTGATTTCAGTTTTTGCCAACTAATTTCCTATTTCTGATGGGTATACTTAAGTTCTTTAACATCTGTATCGTTTTGGACATGGGTCATTCATGAAGATGCTCAAACTTACTCTGCGTTCATGAAATATTTTGAATCGGATACGAAGAATATGGCTAAATCTTCTTGCTAATGCTGTTGTAATATGTAGTAGTAGGAATTTGCCCTTTATAGTTTCCAATTCAAATATAATTGGCATTTGTTGAACTGGTCTCAATACCTTTAGGACCACATTTTAGGGCCAGACCCCAATCCAATAAAGATGAAGAATTGACCTTCGTTAGATATGATTATATCTTCTATAAATACAGTGAAGTATATAGAATGAATCATTCAGCCAAATTATAAATTATCGCTATCGCGGTTTGCGGAAAATCGTAAATACTCTGGTTTCTTTTTCAAAATCTGAATCTATCAAATGGTAAATACTCTTTCTTTCATCTGTTCATGGTTGCCGCCAATGTTAAATACTCATTTGGAAAAATATATCAGGTTATAGAGAGCATTAACAAGTGTGATGTTGACATAAGAAGGGAACTATTTAGCAAAGATATTGGTAAGATAACTTGATCCTTTGGTCTAAAATTGGCATCATCATTTATACTTGATTAGGCAAGGCTACCGTAATCTTTTTTCTTTTTCTGGTATTAGATTATTGTGTTGATATGAAACTCTCTCTAGTAATTATTCCATTGTGTTATTTCCTATGCTTATTGGGTCATGCATACTCTCACATACAAGTCCATGCAAGAAATTTTTTCTTCATTGCCATCTTTTCTTTTTCCCCTTTTTCTTCCCTACCTCGTGAAGGAGGAACTCCATTGGGTTTTCCTTTGTGCATGAGTTCCTTAAGGTTGTTAGCCAGTTTTCAAAGAATAGTGCTAGGTTAGTTCTGATCTCTAAAGCACCATACGAACCACCCGCCAACATGCGCGTGGACCTGTGGACACGTGATGTGTCATGTGTCTCGCTCTATCTTTTTGGTCGTTTAAAACTTTAAACACCGAATGAACATGATACCCTACGAACACATGCTTTGAATACGTGCCTCAAATGTCAAGTGGCGTGCCCTAATTGTATGTTTTTCAATATCTGATAACTCTAGGGACATGATTATGACACGTCACTGGTAGAATGTATAACTAAAAGATAACTTCCATCTATCATTGTTATGGCAGTACAGTCAAGTTTGAACGACATAACTAGGGCTATCAGAGTTAATACAACGAATAGCCGCTTTCCAAATTTAAATGATAGATCATAACTACGTTTTCGTATCGGTTTTTGAAAAGTTTCAAGTCCCCTCCTTGCTTCATAGGTTTATGAATAGTTCTAAACAATTTTCGATTTGTCAAGGATCCAATGGATCATGTCGACTATAGTCAGTAATATTATGAAGTGTAAACGTGTAAACATAGGTCTCCTTAAATTTGTGCTATAAATTTTTTATTTTTTTAGCAATATGGTCTTACGTTCTTGCATTTATTTTCTGTTTAGATTATTATTATAGCATGTTAATCATCTCCTCAAGCAGCGAGAGTTGAAGTGTTGGCAAGCAAAAATGCTACTAAGAGTAGATTGAGGTTAGATATGACTGGCTTACTCAAGCAGCGAGAGTTGAAGTGTTGGCAAGCAAAAATGCTACTAAGAGTAGATTGGGGTTAGATATGACTGGCTTACTGATAGAATTGCATCTTGATTGTTGTTTCTTTTGAGGGAATAATAGTTTTCTTGTGACTTTTGTTGCCTGTGGATTTGATTTTGTTGATTGTTCATTTTGATGATTAATTTTGTTGACCCCTTCTCTTCTTTCTGTTTGTTTTATATAAAACAGCATTAAGGACAATGTTTATTTTAAGTTTGGGGATGTGGTATGTGCTTTTGTTATTTTTATTTATATTCTTTTTTGTGATGTAGAGTCTTTTATTTATTTATTTGTTTTTTTTTATGTGTTTGTGTGTTAGTTAGATAGCCTTGTCGACTAATGATGATGTTATTTTGAACTTCTTATGATTCATTAATTGTGATTAAGTGGTGCTACTTGTGTTTATTTTGTTACTATGCATATCCATGTGAGACTACTAATTTTGAGCACAATGGTCATGACGATCATTAGTTTGGTTGGTTACATGGATAGAATAGGTTGATAGAATTGTGGACCTAAGGTTAAAACCAAGATTACCAATTGAAGATTCGATCACTTAACTAATTGAAAGGGTGGTTTGGGGGTGGTTGAGCTGGTGTGGGGAGCTATTTAGATAGGTGGTGATTTCATGCATGTTTAATATTTTTGTGGAGTGTCTTTGGCTACCAGGTGAATCAATAAATAAAAACATGAATAAACCTGTTGCATGTTGGGTATGCTGGATAGAAAAGTTGAGAATTGGAGCATTTTTAGTGATTAATAATACATGCACTGACCGGTCTGGAACACTAGACTCAATTTGATTTTCTTTATGAAGACGCTCATAAAGAATCAGTGAGCAAAAAAAATATACATAATAGCCACATTCATAGAACGTGCAAAGGAAAATTGATGTAGCCAAACATTTTAGATTTGTAGATGAAATATCTCATGTAGTCACTTTTTAAGCTAACTAGAAAAGTGAATTCTTTCGTTTTGTGGTGCCAAGTACAGCTCGGGAGCCCATAACCAATATAATTGCTGCATGGATCCATGTTCCAACTATGGACAACCTTTAAGAGAGTCAATGGAGATATATGATTAAAACTCATCCTTCATGGCTACAAAATCAGATAAAAGGAGGCTGATATTGGGTCGGAACTTCCAAATCCCTGCTATATATGACATTAATAGTTAGCTCATAAAGCATAGTCACATAAGGGCTTCCCATTTTTTAGAGATGGGTACAAAGAGACTCTAGAAATTGTGTTTACTACTCGTGAACTTTTCAACTTCTAACTGTTTAGTTCTTTTAATATTGCGTTGTTGTATACCTTTTACGGCCATTTATTTGCTTAGCCTGTTAAATCTGAAGATCATAGTTCAACTAGCACTGGTATAGCTTCGAACATTAAGATTTTTCCTGCTTTCTCCACTTAAATGTGCAAATTAACTTTTGTTAACGAATATTTAGCTTCGTGTATTTGATGGTTTGATGTCTACCTATTCTACCAATGCATCATTATTTGCTCTTAATCTTATTCATTTCTTGATAAAGGGCTGCTTTTTATAGCCACCAACCCATACATTATAATATGGAATAAAATTGTCTTCCCATTGTGATTTATAGACTCAAAGAATAACCATTTGTCGGAAGTAAGGTAGGCGCAAGTGTGGTTGAACATACATGATTAAGTTGTTTTGCACGTTTTGTTGTTTCGTGAATTATATATGTTTCCCTTCGTTCTTTTCCATCTCTCTCTTCCGAAGCGTTTACTTCATTTCTTTATTTGTAAAATGGACTGTAGGTGCTATCAAGATTGAGCAATTTCAACTAGATGCATTTTTCACTTGAAATTTACTTTTCAACTTTCTCATATTTGAAGAAGTGGCTCGAATATTTTTCCAAAAATAAGTGGAATGAGGAATGGGCCCATACAAAATAGCAAGAGCTTAAAGTTGCAAATAAAATACAAAAGATGATCTTTCACTATTTCATTTTCTTACTTCACTGTCCAACGGTTTCAGGTCATCACTTCGTATAAGTAATTCATTCCTATTTTCTTGTTTTCGGAGTTAAGACAATGGAAAGATTTATCTTCTTTTAATTTTCAGCCTATATGTATTTGTTTAATATTGCAATTGGATGAACAATGAACTCAAAATTAGATATATTCCAAAAATCCGATTCATGTTTCACTGAATTCACAATTTGATATCTTATTTATTTTAAACTTTCAGAGTAAAAAAGTTTTCTAATTTTTTCATACATCTCAGTTTTCATCCTCAAAGACATCACAACTTGTCTATGAGATGCGAGGCTACACCTATTCCAGATGAGCCCATTCTATTGTTTATGGATATTGTTTCAACAAGTAACTACTTTTCAGCAAGAATGACAAGTAAAGTTTGGGTCATCAAGAATGAAATCTGGAAAGGGTAGAGGGGGATGAACATTTTTGTGCCACAAAAGATGTCACACCATGTGCTAATAATGTCAAATGCACATACTTTTATACACGCACTAGCCAACGTGTTAGAATTGAAGGTTATACAAATTGGGCTTCTTATAATTTGTTGTTTGTTTTCTACAAATTGTTGTGGAAGTTGATATGAAGAACAGCGACAAGGCTAATGCAATAAGGTAAAAGCACTTGGTGATAGATAAGCTCCACATTAGCAAAATCAATGAGAGGTTAACATTTTTTGATCGAATTTAGTGGAATTTTTATAATTGATGTGATTTTTTACACTTTGTTCTGTGTATATCTTAGTTCTTGATTTGTATTTATAATCTATTTCTTGACATATATTTGGCAATATTAGGGTTAGGGTGTGTGTGTGTGTGTGTGTGTGTGTGTGTGTGTGTGTGTGTGTGTGTATATTTTTCCACATAAATTTTACTATCTTTTGGTATTTATTCATTTGAATGTAGTATTTCTAAATTTCTTTTGTGAGTATGCTGAAGATGGCTTGTAATTGATTGAGTATTGACTGTGACTATGTATTTTGATTATCTTAAAATATAATGAGGATATAAATAAACATTTCAATTCATATACTTTGAAAAGATATGGATATTGAATGCTGGAAACTTCAATGGTTCAGTGTTTAAAATTGATATTGATGGCAGCGAGCTGTACTCATTAATGGTTTTATGGTGATGTAGGCATTTTTTAATAAGTATGAATAGGATGCTTTGCACTAAGGGAAACATGTGCCATTTGTTCCTTTTTCCTGCATTTTCCTTATTTATAATATTAGGATATTGATCCTTTCAGTTATAAGGATGCATTCTTCTCTAATCACCATAATGTACCTACTGCATGTGCACATTTTTTAACGATCGATGATGCCTGTCATTAAGTGTAGAGTGTTATTTTACATTTATGGGACATTGTATTGTCATTATTATTGTATTCTACTTGCTTGATATTCAGTGTGGAAAATTAGAATAAGTCTTAATGTTTTGGTATATTTCTTTTGGGTCGCGTATATTCTAAGTCGATACTTAGTGTTGTTGTGATTTTTTGCAGGCTTCTGAGATTTACAATCAGTTCTACAAAACTTATTTTTGGACAATAAAGCAAGAAACCTTTACAGTTTTGATGGATACGCTCCATAAGCATGGTTTTAAATTGCATGTACTAGTGCTGCAATACTTGTTTTGTCTGGTACTATATCTACTTGTTTTGTCTGGTACTATATCTACTTGTTCATAGTTATCAAATTTCCTCTGTTTTTCTGTGTTGATTACAAGCATGTTAATTTTGGTTTGTTATTAAAATGATACTCATGGAATTTAATATCTCAGGCTGCCCATTTGTTCTCTCTATATTTTTTACCAGTCAGGTGGAATCTATTTGGTGGTTTGAGTGAGCTTTTGTAATGCTGGATAGAGTCATTGAGGAAGCAAGGAAACTACCTAATAACAAGAGCTTGTTCATTGAGAATATAAATTGCCATCATATGCATATGAGGTACAATTTCAACCTTTTACCCTTTATATATATTTCAATTATTCTTATTCTTATTCAACGTGCTTAAATTCATTTAATGATGAACTGGACGATAATTAATTTAAGTATCTAATTCTATTCCAAACTCTTTTATATAATAAGTATTTATTTTCTCATAGGTTCTCTTATATATTATATTTTGTGCAGCTACAATATTGTAGCATCAAATAGTTAATATGATCGCCGAGGACTTGTCCCATGTGTTAAATTTGCCCGATGATTAAAAGTTTACCAGGAACTCCTTTTAGAATATTTGCTCTTACTTCTTGGTGAAAAAAATTAATGTCACTATGTATTGCAAGTTTATTAAATATTATTCAAATAATTTAAGGGGTAAATTCCTCTAGGGGTCCCCAATTCGTTTAACATTGTGCGTGCGGTATCTTGACTTAACATAAAACGTTTATTTAGACGATAAATTTTTATGCGATAAGCACATGATGTCTCATAAAATTGTAAATTGTACAAAAAATGTTTCATTGATTTCAAAAACTGAACTGTAACTATTCAAATTACATTAAATGTTGTTCTTTTTTGGACAATTTTACCCTTTAGGACATCACGTGCGTGTCACGTGGCCATTTAACGTCTAAATAAACATTTTTCGTCATGGGGGGGATATTACGCGCACAATGTTAAAATGTTGGGACATGAGTGCCACAAATGAAAGGTTAGGGGCATGACTACCACATTTATGAAGTGTCGGAGGCTCTTGGAGGAATTTGCCCAAAAAATGGAAATACACACTATAATAAGTTAGATATATATCGTGTAATTGATTAATGTGACAATATAATCGTTTGTTATAGCTACTTGGTTTCTTATCTGTACTACTTGGCATTTTACATTTGTCACATTGGTAACTTTTCTATAAATGTTCGATGTTGAAGAAATTTACATTCATTTTAATTTATTTTTCAAACTAAAATTTTTTATCCTATGTGAATTTTCTTTTACATGGTAAGCAAGTGATTTTCTCTTGGATTTTCAGGTCATGTTAGTTGCAATGTTTTTGCTTTGTAATAATTTAGTTTTATTAGTTCTATTATTTGCATGTATGATATCTTGTGCTTATGTCCATGCTTTTTTATTTAAGCTATTTTAGCATATGATGGATGACAGTATCATTGGAAACTTGTGATTTATATTTATTTTCTAAACCTACTCGTTGTATCTAATATAATTAGAGTAAAGGTATTTGAAACTTTCATACTTAATCGTGTTTTTGTGTTCAATTTTTTTTTTTTTTTATTTTATGTGTTCACTAGTTGCACTTAGCTATTCTTGAATAAGCAAATGGACCTTATGCTCAATCACTTGGAGTCTTCATATTTATTCCTAGTGTCTTTGTGTATTTCCTTGTGTTGTGACTCTAATATTTATTTACTATTTTCCCCTGATCCTAATGTCATTAACCAAAAATGCTCCTCATTTGCCTAAGTAAGCTATTCTCTATGGTGTTAGAAGAAACCACCTTTTAGATTTCTGAGATTAACCAAAATTATGCATACTTTGTTGGCCAAGACGCTACTAAATTTGGATATACCTTTGACAAAATTAGGAATGGATTAATGCTGCTCATACTTGTTTAATGACTTTTCTGGTTTTGAAGTCAATAATTGTGTTATTACTTGCTTCTATTGAAATAAATCGCCTCTTTAATGTCCTGCTTAGAATTTTACATTTGTCCCATTTTGTAACTTTTTGTAAATGTTGTATGTTGAAGAAATTTACATACATTTTATTTATTTTTCAAATTGAAACTTTGAATCAAGTGTGACTTATCTTTCATATTGTAAGCAAGTGATTTTCTCTTTGATTATCAAGTCGTGTTAGTTGCAAAGTTTTTGCTTTATAATAATTTAGTTTTATTATTTCTACTACTTGCATGTATGATATCTTATACTTGTGTCCATGCTTTTTATTTAAGCTATTTTAGCATATGTTGGATGTTGGTTGATGATCATTGGAAACTTGCAACTTATATTTATTTTTACGAACCTATTCTTTGTATTCAAAATAATTAGTGTAAAGTTCTCTAAAACTTTCATAGTTAATCGGATTTTTGTGTTAGTTTTTTTTTGATATATGTGTTCACTAGTTATATTTAGCTATTCTTGGACAAGCAAGTTGACTTTATCCTCAATCACTTAGTCTTCATATTTATTCCTATTGTCCTTGTGTATTTATTGTGTTGAGACTCTAATATTTATTTACTATTTTCCTTCTGCGCCTCATGTCATTAACAAAAAATGTTCATCATTTTCCTATGTAAGCTTTCTCTATGGTGTCAGAAGAAATCATCTTTTAGACTTCTGAGATTAACCAATATTATGCATACTTTGTTGGCCAAGACACTACTAAATTTGGATATACCTTTTACAAAATTAGGAATGGATTAATGTTGTTCTTAATTGTTTAATGAAATTTTTTGTTTTGAAGTCAATATTTATGTTATTACTTGTTTCTATTGAACTGTCACCTGCCTCTTTAATGTCCTAATTGGCATTTTACATTTGTCCTGTTGGTAACTTTTTTGTCAATGTTCTATGTTGAAGAAATTGACATACATTTCATTTATTTTTCAAACTGAAATTTTGAATTAAGTGTCGTATGGTAAGCAAGTGATTTCTGCTTTGATTTTCAGTTCATATTATTTGCAAAGTTTTTGCTTTGTAATAATTCAGTTTGATTAGTTCTACTGTTTGCATGTATGAAATCTTGTACTTGGGTCCATGTTTTCTTATTTAAGCTATTTTAGCATATGTTGGATGACAGTATAATTGGAAACTTGTTACTTATATTAATTTTCTAAACTTATTCATTGTATCCAATATAATTAGAGTAAATTTATTTGTAACTTTTGTAGTTAATCGGATTTTTTTGTTCAGTTTGTTTTTTATATCGATTTTCTCTAGTTGCATTTAATTATTCCTGGGTAAGCATGTGGAGCTTATGCTCAATCTCTTGGAGTCTTCATATTTAATTATTGTGTCCTTGTGTATTTCCTTGTATTGTGACTCTATTATTTATTTACTATTCTCCTTCTGCGCCTAATGTCATTAACCAAAATTGCACCTCATATGCCTGTGTAATCTGTTCTTTATGGTGTCAAAAGAAATCATCTTTTAGATATATGAGATTAACCAAAAATATGCATACTTTGTTGGCCAAGTCACTACTAAATTTAGATATACCTTTGACAAAATTAGGATTGGATTAATGTTGCTTTTAATTGTTTAATGACTTTTCTAGTTTTGAAGTTAATATTTGTGTTATTACTTGCTTCTATTGAACTGCCTTCTGACTTTTTAATGTCCTACTTGGCATTTTATATTTGTCCCGTTGGTAACTTTTTTGTAAATGTTCTATGTTCAAGAAATTTACATACATTTTATTTATTTTTCAAAATGAAAATTTGAATCAAGTGTGACTTGTCTTTCACAAGGTAAGAAATTGATTTTCTCTTTGATTTTCTAGTCATGTTAGTTGCAAAGTTTTTTCTTTGTAATAATTTAGTTTTATTAGTTCTACGACTTGCATGTTTGATATCTTTTATTGTCCATGCTGTCTTATTTAAACTATTTTAGCATATGTTGAATGACAGTATCATTGGAAACTTGCGATTTATATTTATTTTCTAAACCTACTCATTGTATCCAATATAATTAGAGTAAAGTAATTTGAAACTGTCATAGTTAATCGTTTTTTTGTATTTAGTTTTTAACACGTGTTCACTAGTTGCACTTGGCTATTCTTGGATAAGCAAGTGGACCTTATGCTCAATCATTTGGAGTCTTTATATTTATTCTTTGTGTCTTTGTGTATTTCTTTGTGTTGTGACTATAATATTTATTTACTATTCTCCCCCTGCGCCTCATGTCATTGACTAAAAATGCTCCTCATTTGCCTGTGTAAGTTGTTCTCGATGGTTTTAGAAGAAATCGTCTTTTAAATTTATGAGATTAACCAAAAATATGCATACTTTGTTGGCCAAAGACACTACTAAATTTGGATATACCTTTGACAAAATTAGGAGTGGATTAATGTTACTCTTAATTGTTTAATGACTTTTCTGGTTTTAAAGTCAATATTTGTGTTATTACTTGCTTCTATTGAACTGTCGTCTGCCTATTTAAGCTCCTGCATAGAATTTTACATTTGTCTAGTTGGTAACTTTTTAGTAAATATTCTATGTTGAAGAAATTTACATACATTTTATTTATTTTTCAAATTTAAACTTTGAATCAAGTGTGACTTGTCTTTTATATGGTAAGTAAGTGATTTCTTCTTTAAATATCAGGTCATGTTAGTTGCAAAGTTTTTGCTTTATAATAATTTTGTTTTATTAGTTATACTACTTGAATGTATGATATCTTATACTTGTGTCCATGCTTTCTTATTTAAGCTATTTTAGCATATGTTGGATGACAGTATCATTGGAAACTTGCAACTTAGATTTATTTTCTAAACATATTCATTGTATCCAATATAATTAGTGTAAAGTTATCTAAAACTTTCATGCTTAATCGTGTTTTTGTGTTCAGTTTTTTTTTTTTTTTTTAAAAAACTGTGTTCGCTAGTTGCACTTAGCTATTCTTGGATAAGCAAATGGACCTTATGCTCATTCACTTGGAGTCTTCATATTTATTTCTAGTGTCTTTGTGTATTTCTTTGTGTTGTGACTCTAATATTTATTTACTATTCTCCCCTGCGCCTCATGTCATTAACCAAAGATGCTCCTCATTTGCATGTGTAAGTTGTTCTCTATGGTGTCGAAGAAACCATCTTTTAGAGTTCTGAGATTAACCTAAATTATGCATACTTTGTTCGCCAAGACACTACTAAATTTGGATATACATTAGACAAAATTTGGAATGGATTAATGCTGCTCTTACTTGTTTAATGAGTTTTCTGGTTTTGACGTCAATATTTGTGTTACTACTTGTTTCTATTGAACTGTTGTCTGCCTCTTCAATGTCTTGTTTAGAGTTTTACATTTGTCCCGTTCGTAACTTTTTTGTAAATGTTGTATGTTGAATAAATTTACATACATTTTATTTATTTTTCAATTTGAAACTTTGAATCAAGTGTGACTTGTCTTTCACATGGTAAGCAAGTGATTTTTCTTTGATTATCAGGTCATGTTAGTTGCAAAGTTTTTGCTTTATAATAATTTAGTTTTATTATTTCTACTACTTGCATGTATGATATCTTGTACTTGTGTCCATGCTTTTTTATTTAAGCTATTTTAGCATATGTTGGTTAACAGTATCATTGGAAACTTGCAACTTATATTTATTTTCTAAGCCTATTTATTGTATCCAATATAATTAGTGTAAAGTTATCTAAAACTTTCATAGTTAATCGAATTTTTGTGTTCAGTTTGTTTTTTTATATATGTGTTCAATAGTTGTATTTAGCTATTCTTGGATGAGCAAGTTGACTTTATCCTCAATCACTTGGAGTCTTCATAATTATTCCTATTGTCCTTGTGTATTTCTTGTGTTGAGACTCTAATATTTATTTACTATTTTTCTTTTGCGCCTCATGTCATTAACCAAAAATGTTCATCATTTGCCTATGTAAGCTCTTCTCTATAGTGTCGAAGAAACCATCTTTTAGATTTATGAGATTAACCAATAGTATGCATACTTTGTTGGCCAAGACACTACTAAATTTAGATATACATTTTACAAAATTAGGAATTGATTAATGCTGTTCTTAATTGTTTAATGAAATTTCTTGTTTTGAAGTCAATATTTGTGTTATTACTTGTTTCTATTGAACTGTCGCCTGCCTCTTTAATGTCCTAATTGGCATTTTACATTTATCCTGTTGGTAACTTCTTTGTAAATTTTCTATGTTGAAGAAATTTACATGCATTTCATTTATTTTTCAAATTGAAATTTTGAATCAAGTGTGATTTGTCTTTCATATAGTAAGCAAGTGATTTCTGATTTGATTTTCAGGTCATATTATTTGCAAAGTTTTTGGTTTGTAATAATTTAGTTTGATTAGTTCTACTATTTGCATGTATGAAATCTTGTACTTGGGTCCATGCTTTCATTATGTTTGGAAAATCCTCCAACATCATTCACCAAATTATTAAAGAATGACCAAAAGAATAGATAATTGATTCTAACTTTTTATAATCGCTGCAAGAGCCCACTAAACTTAAACATGATAAATATAGAGAGCACGTTAATTTTTCTTAAAACAAGATTTTAGGACAATTGAATTATCCATTCATGTTATTAGCATCATCTTATCATTGACCTCATAATCTTGACAAACTTAATCCATACTTTGAGAATAACGGCTTTATTAATACTTTAAGTGATAATGAACGTGTCATAAACATGAACTATATCAAGAAATTGTACATTGTTCCCATAATGAAGTGCAATAGTCATTTGTTTTTGCTCTTTGACTGAAAAATCATAAGACTCATCAATTAAAAAACAAAATATATCATTTCAAGATCATTAATTATTGTATTGATAGTTTAACTTATAGTAGGCATGCACAATTTTTTTTTTTTTTTTGGATATTATGAATTGTTATTTTAAGATTTTTCGGTGCATGTTCAATACAATGTTAATATTATCATTGTGGTTAACAATATAAATATAAGCTCAGCTTGTTTGTTTGAACACTAAGTTAATGTCATCGATGACATGTAGGTGACCAAATGGTGTTCTTTATCTTGAACATTATTAAGTTAGTTGGAGTATTGTTGACACTCAAAACAATAATCTAAATACTACATAATATATCTATAAAAAAAAAAAAATCAATATTTATTCAATGTTTCAATAAATTTATTTGTTCGATTTTATCTTAAAATATCCTTATGTTTGGAAAATCTTTCTACATCATAAACCAAATTAGGATAGCTATTTGATTCTGACTTTTTTAACCACTAGAGCATCCCACTAAACTTAATGAGCAACACGATAAATGTAGAAAATACATTTTTTTTTTTCTTCTTAAAATAAGATTTTAAGGCAATTGAATTATTCATTCTTGATATTAGCTGCATTTTCATTTTGACCTCATAATTTTGACAAATTTAATCCATACTTCGAGAATAAAGACTTTATTAGTGCTTAAGTGATAATGAATGTGTTATAAATATGAACTATATAAAAAAAACTTTACAATAATGCTTCTATTTGTTTTTGCTTTTTAACTGACAAATCGTAAGACTTGTCAATTAAAAAAAATATTATTCAAAATCATTAATTATTTCTTTGGTAGTCGTTGCATACACAATTTTTTTTGTGGATATCATGAATTTTTATTTTAAGATTTTTTGGATATAATTAATTCAATATTGATATTATCATTGTTACCAACAATATAAATATAAGCTCAGCTAGTTTGCTTGAACGAGAAGTTAGTGTCGTCGATGATGTGCAGGTGACCAAATGGTGTTCAAGAACATTATTGAGTTAGTCAGAAGGTTGTTGACACTAAAACCAATAATCTAAATATTACAAAATAATCTATATTATTCAATACTTCAACAAATTTGTTTGCATGATTTTATCTTAAAATATCTTTATGTTTGGAAAATCCTCCAACATCATTTACCAAATTATTAAGAATATCCAAAAGAATAACAATTTGATTCCAACATTTTGTAACCGCTATAAGTGCCCACTATCTTAATGAGCAAAACGATTAGTGTAGAAAACGCATTGATTTTTTCTTAAAATAAGATTTAAGATAATTGAATTATCCATTCTTTATATTAGTTACATCTTAACCTTGACCTCATATTTTTGCAAACTTAATCCATACTTCGAGAATAACGATCTTATTAATGCTTTAAGTGATAATGAATGTGTCATAAACATGGACAATACCAAGAAACTGTACAATGATGCTTCTCTTTGTTTTTGCTTTTTGACTGACAATTCGTAAGACTCATCAATTAAATATATATATATATATATATATATATATATCATTCCAAAATCATTAATTATTTCTTTGGTAGTTGTTGCATGCACACTTTTTTTTTTTATATCATGAATTATTATTTAAAGATTTTTGTGTATAATTATCCCAATATTAAGCTCAGCTTGTTTGCTTGAAAGCTAAGTTAGTGTCGTTGATGACGTACATGTGACCAAATGGTGTTCTTTATTTTAAACATTATTAAGTTAATCGGTGTGCTGTTGACAATCAAACCAATAATCTATATACTATAAAATATCTCTACAAAATAATCTATATACTTAATACTTCGATAAATTTATTTGCTCGATCTTATCTTAAAATATTTTTATGTTTGAAAAATCTCTCATCATCATTCACCAAATTATTAAGAATAACCAAAAGAATAGATAATTGATTCTAACCTTTTGTAACCGCTATAAGAGCCCACTGAACTTAATGAGTAACATGATAAATATAGAAAGCACGTTAATTTTTTCTTAAAGTAAGATTTTAGCACAATTGAATTAATCTTGACAAACTTAATCCATATATAGAGAATAACGGCCTTATTAAAGCTTTAAGTGATAATGATCGTGTCATAAACATGAACTATGCCAAAAAATTGTACATTGTTCCCATAATGCAGTGCAACAGTCATTTGTTTTTGCTCTTTAACTGAAAAATCGTAAGACTCATCGATTAAAAATCAAATTATATCTATCCAATATCATTAATTATTGCATTGGTAATTTTACTTCTTGTTGCATATATTTTTTTTTGGATATCATGAATTGTTATTTTAAGATTTTTCGATGTATATTTAGTACAATATTAATATTATCATTGTGTTCAACAATATAAGCTTGTTTGCTTGAAAGCTAAGTTAGTGTTGTCGATGACATACCGTGGACCAAATTGTGTTCTTTATCTTGAACATTATTGAGTTAGTTGGAGTGTTGTTGACCCTCAAACCAATAATCTTAATACTACCAAATATCTCTACAAAATAATCTATGTTTACTCAATACTTCATCAAATTTATTTGCTAGATTTTATCTTAAAATATCTTTATGTTTGGAAAATCTTCCAACATCATTCACCAAATTATTAAGAATATTCAAAAGAATATCTATTTGATTCTGACTTTTTGTAACCATTACAAGAGTCCACTGACTTAATGAGCAAAACGAATAATGTAGAAAACACATTGATTTTTTCCTAAAATAAGATTTAAGGTAATTGAATTATCCATTCTTGATATTAGCTACATCTTAACCCTGACCTTCATAATTTTGACAAACTTAATACATATTTCGAGAAAAACGACTTTATTAAAGCTTTAAGTGAATGTGTCATAAACATGAACTATACCAAGAAACTGTACAATGATGCTTTTCTTTGTTATTGCTTTTGGACTGACAAATCGTAAGACTCATCAATTAAATATATATATATATATATATAAATATATATATATATATATCATTTCAAGATCATTAATTATTTCATTGGTAGTTGTTGCATACACAATTTTTTTGGATATCATGAATTATTGTTTTAAGATTTTTGTGTATATTTATTACAATATTGATATTATCATTGTGTAAAAAATATAAATATAAGTTCATCATGTTTGCTTGAAAGCTTAGTTAGTGTTGTCGATGACATGCAGGTGACCAAATGACTACAAAATATATCTACAAATTAATCTATATTTACTCAAGACCTCAATAAATTTATTTGCTCGATTTTTTCTCAAAATATCATTATGTTTGGAAAATCCTCCAAAATCATTCACCAAATTATTGAGAATAACCAAAAGAATAGATAATTGATTCTAACTTTTTGTAACCGCTACAAGAACCCATTGAGCTTAATTAGCAACACAATAAATATAGAAAGCACATTAATTTTTTTTTTTAAAATAGGATTTTAGGACAATTGAATTATCCATTCTTGTTATTAGCTCCATCTTAACATTGACCTCATAATATTGACAAATTTAATCCATACTTTGAGAATAATGGCCTTATTAAGGCCCCGTTTGTTTTTAATTAAAATTTTGTTAAAAAGCTAAAGTCAAATTCAACAATTAATTTTAACCACACATTTCATGGACCCACAATATTTTAACCATACATTTCATCAACTTTTATCAACTCTTAAATCTGATTTTAATCAAAATCAAACATACCCTAAAGCTTCGAGTGATAATGAATGTGTCATAAACATGAACTATACCAAGAAACTGTACATTGTTCCCATAATGCAGTGCAACAGTCATTTGTTTTTGCTCTTTGACCAAAAAATCGTTAGACTCATCGATTAAAAGCAAAAATTTATCATTCCAAGATCATTAATTGTTGCATTGGTAGTTTGACTTCTTGTTGTAGACGCAATTTTTTTTTTATATCATGAATTGTTATTTTAAGATTTTTGGTGTATATTTAATGCAATATTGATATTATCATTGTGATCAACAATATAAATATAAGCTCAGCTAGTTTGACATGCATGTGATCAAATGATGTTCTTTATCTTGAATATTTTTGAGTTAGTCGGATCATTGTTGACACTCAAACCAATAATCTAAATACTACAAAATGTCTCTACAAAATAATCTATATTTGCTCAACACTTCAACAAATTTATTTGCTCAATTTTATCTTAAAATATCTTTATGTTTGGAAAATACTCCAATATCATTCACCAAATTATTAATAATATCTAAAAGATTAACTATTTGACTGACTTTTTGTAACCGCTACAAGAGGCATTGACTTAATGGCTACACGATTAATGGAGAAAACACATCGATTTTTTCTTTTAATAAGATTTTAAGACAATTGAATTATCCATTCATGTTATTAGCTCCATCTTAATCTTGACCTCATAATCTTGACAAACTTAATCCATACTTCGAGAATAACGACCATATTAAAGCTTTAAGTAATAATAATTGTGTCATAAATATGAACTGTACAAGAAGTTGTACAATAATGCTTCTCTCTTTGTTCACATAAAGCATTACAATAGTCATTTGTTTTTACAGTTTGATTGACAAATTGTAAGACTCATCAATTATAAACAAAAATATATTATTCCAATGTCATTAATTATTGCATTGGTAATTTCACTTGTTGTTGCATACACATTTTTTTTTTGTATATTATGAATTGTTATTTTAAGATTTTTTTGTGTATATTTAATACAATATGGATATTATCATTGTGATCAATGATATAAATATAAGCTCAGCTTGTTTGATTGAAAGCTAAGTTAGTGTTGTCGATGATATGCAAGTGACCAAATGATGTACTTTATCTTTAACATTATTAAGTTAATCGGTATGCTATTGAAACTCAAACCAATAATCTATATACTACCGAACATCTATTTTCAGTGAAAACATGGAAAACACCCAATACAAGGAAAACAAAATTTATTTAAATAAAAATTCTAAAAATATAAAATTCTAAAAGAACAAAAATTCTAAAAAAAATAATTTCTAAATTCTTAAAAAATATATAAAATAATAAAAATATGAAAATAGAATAAAAAATTCTAAAAAAATTAAAACAAAATTTATTTAAATAAAAATTATATTTCATTTACAAAAGTACATTGACAAAACCCGCACTTATCACGTTTTAGTGGCCTCTTTTGCCCGCAAAAGCAGTACATTTCGTTTTCTTTTCGCCATCAAATCTTCTGTCAATTTTCTTCTTGCCATTACTTTTTGTCCAAGTGTCCAAATGTACTTTTAGTCAATGAAATATATTTTTGTCTATTTTGTCAAATCTAAGTGATAAATGCGGGTTTCACACTTATTTTGGCAACTAAAAGTGAATATTTGTGAGTTATGTCAAGTAGCTTATTATTTAATTATATTATTTTGTTCGTTTAGGTGAAAATTTGATTGTAAATTCAAATATTTAACCGAAAGTGCACTTATTTTGTCCACTAAAATCAAGTATTTGAGATACCAATGTGTAAAGATGTGAAAAGTTGAAGAACCTAAGATGCAATTTTTGGAAAACTTGACTAAAACATAATTGAAAATTTGGGGACCAAAGTATAAAGATGTAAAAAGATTGAGGACCTAATATACATTTGGAGGACTTAACTGAAAGATAATTAAAAGTATAGGGATGAAGTGAACATTACATTAAGTATAAGAACTATCATGCAATAAATAACAGTTTATTGTGTGACACGTCAGCACTTAATGATGCCACATCACCCTTTTAGATTGGAAACTTAACGGAGTGACCATTTGAGAAAGAGTTATATACTTTAGTAACAAGCTTTGCAACTTTTAAACTTTACTGACCGTTTTGAAATTTTAAGGTAACTTCAATAACTATTAGTAAAATTATCCCAATGAAAATTTGAAATATTGGTTTTAAGTTAAAATAATGTATTTGTTAAAAATATATAAAAAGATATAAATTAAGATTTGGTCGATTTTAAGACATATGTTACGTAATGTAAAAATATTTTTTCAAATGAAAAATTGAATTATTAATTTTAAATGAAAATAATATATTTTATTAAATTAAAAAACATAAAAAGAAGATAGATTATAAAATATTGATTATAAAATATTGATTTTAAGGTATATGAAGAAATAACATAAGGTTATATGTTACGCAATGTAAAAATGTTGTTTTCAAATGAAAAATTGAAATATTGATTTTAAATAAAAATAATGTATTTTATTAAATTAAAAATTATAAAAAGAAGATAAATTGTAAAATATTGATTTTAATGAAGACGAATAAATAACATATAGTGCTTGTTTGTAGAGTTTAAAATAAATTATTTTTTTCTCAAACTCATTTTTAACCACATATCTTATGGAAAACACAATTTTTATCAATTTTTCAACCACACATTTTATCAATTTCTTCAAAAAATTTAAATACTATTTTTAAACTCTACCAAACAAATGTAATGCATGTGGTAACACATATGTTATTCGTATAAAAATATTTTTCTCAAATGGAAAAATTGAAATATTGATTTTAAACGAAAATAATATATTTTTTAAAAATTTATAAGAGGAGATAAATTGTAAAATATTGATTTTAATGAAAATGATGAAGTAACATATGGTAATACTTATGTTACTCGTGTAAAAATGTTGTTTTCAAATGAAATATTGATTTTAAATGAAAATAATATTTTTTAAAAAAACTATAAAAATGTGATAAATTGTAAAATATTGATTTTAATAGAAAAACGAGGAAATAACATATAGTAACACATATGATAACACATATATTATATGTGTAAAAATGTTGTTTTCAAATGGAAGAATTGAAATATTGATTTTAAATGAAAATAATATATTTTTAAAAACTTTATAAGAGTAGATAGATTATAAAATATTGATTTTAATGAAAATGATGAAGTAAAAATCCCGTGTAAAAATGTTGTTTTCAAATCAAAAATTGAAATATAGATTTTAAATGAAAATAATTTATTTTTTAAAAAATATATATAAAATAAGATAAATTTTCAAATAATGATTTTAATGAAAATGAAGAAGTGTGTTATCGTTTAAAAAATGTTGTTTTCAATTAAAAAACTAAAATATTAATTTTAAATGAAATTAATTTATTTTTAAAAAATTATAAAAAGTGATTAATTTTAAAATATTTATTTTAATGAAAATGAGGAAGTTACATGTTATTCGTATGTTACCTTGTAAAAATGTTGTTGTTAAATAAAAATTAAAATATTGAATTTAAATGAAAGTAATATTTTTTTAAAAAAAATTATATATAAAAAAAAGATAAATTGTAAAATATTGATTTTAATGAAAATGAACCATATAAAAATGTTGTTTTTCAAATTAAAAATTGAAATATTGATTATAAATGAAAATAACGTATTTTGTATGCCATTATGAAAGTTTTAGATACCTTTACACTAATTATATTGGATACAATAAATATGTTTAGAAAATAAATATAAGTTGCAAGTTTCCAATGATAATGTTATCCAACATACGCTAAAATAGCTTAAATAAGAAAGCATGGACTCGAGTACAAGATATCATACATGCAAGTAGTAGAACTAATAAAACTAAATTATTATAAAACAAAAACTTTGCAACTAACATGACCTGATAATCAAAAGAGGAAATCACTTGCTTACCATGTGAAATACAAGTCACACTTGATTCAAAATTTCAGTTTGAAAAATAAATAAAATGTATGTAAATTTCTTCAACATAGAACATTTACAAAAAAGTTACCAACGAGATAAATTTAAATGCCAAGTATGACATTAAAAAGGCAAAAGGCAGTTCAATTGAAGCAAGTAATAACACAAATATTAACTTCAAAACGAGAAAAGTCATTAAACAATTAAGAGCAATATTAATCAATTCTTAATTTTGTCAAAGTATAGTTGGATATTCAATCAATAATTTTTTAAATCTATAAAGTCCCAAGGTATTCGATACACCAATGTATTTTAATGCCTTTTAAAAATTCTCTAGGTACTCACTTTAAAGGAGAAAGTACACATAAAATTTCACAATTTGTGTAGCAATTCACTTTCAAGATTTTGAAAGACTTCCAAAAAAAAAAAAAAAAAAGGTCTTTTAATTTTATGATTTTTTTCCCACTCTATTCAATATTTCTCTTTCATCTCTCATTCTACGAATCTAGAGCCATAATCAATTATCAACTTTTTATAGAAAAATAATAAACGATCAATATTCTCTCTCTCTTTAACTTGTTAATTTTTTACACTCTTTTATTTTTCTTTCGATTTTATTTCTCTCTCTTATTTTTTATGGAAAATAGTATTTATCTTTTTGTTATGTACACATTTCAAACCTCAATTTTAATTAAAAATTCTTGCAAGATTTATGAAAAAACAAGTAGATTAATATGTAATTAAATTATTATATACTGACGGGTTATTAGTTTGATAATTTTCAACAAGTTTAGGTTATGATAAATATTAATCTTTTATAATTATACTTTTTATTATTTTTTTTTTTTTTTTCCTCGTGGGGGTTGTTTTCTTTTCTTTTCTTTTGCATGAATCAATTGTGGAAAATTTTATGGACGCCTTTTTTTGTGTAGAGTTATTTTGATATGAATTTAATTATTTCATTTAATTTGAATCTATGTAGCATGATATTTTGATAATTATATACAATATTTTTTTTCTTAATAAACTTCTATAAAAGTCTGAAAGTTTATAAAAATCTTTGAAATGGAAGTCTATCAAAAGTTTATCAAAGTCTTTCATTGAAGTTTATAGAATTTATAAAAGATAATAAAAGTTCTTGGAGGTCTAAGAGCATCTCCAATTCACCCTATTTATTGTAGTCTATGTGGCGGGTAAAATAGATGGACATCTAGTCTATGTGGCACTACATCTATTAAATAGGCAATCAAATTATAAATTCATCTCCAATAGATTCCGTCTAAAATAAATATTACCGCTTATGTGACATTAAATTATTTTTTAAAAAAAAATTGGCAGGTCTTCAATTTATATGTTTCTTGTCTAACTTTTTTAATTAAATAAAATCTTGAGATTGATTTAAATTTGCTGAGTCACCTTGTCTAGAAGTCCATCTAAGTTTAGACAGACTTCTAGACGGAGTCTATTTTTGGTGTGCCAAATCATTGGGCGGAGTCCTTGTCAGCATGCATTGGAGAGAGTTTTTTATAACTCCGTCTATATATGCTTATGTGGCACGTCTAAAAAAGAATAGCCGGAGTGCATTGAAGATGCTCTAATATTTGATAAAATAAGTTCGTTCCAGTTAGTATTCTTAAGGTAAGTTACATCATATTGGCAAACAAATTGATTATGTTACAAAAACACAATGTCATTTTGTTATCCCTATATATTAAAAGAGGGAATTGAGTGTGTCACTGTTTCTAAGAATACGTGCCCGCTACTATTTTTTCCCCATGTTTTCCTATCCCTTCTTTCCTTTTCAATTTTTTTTTTCCAATTGTAGATCTTTTTCAATTCCATTTTTTCTCAACGTTTCACCATTTTTTCTCTTTTTCCTTTGGTCGTCTTGTTCATCTTCCTTCCGACTTTAGTCATGTCTTTCAAAAAATCGTCCAAAAATTTTGCAGATATGTTGATTATTTTAGATACTCAATCAAATATTGTATTTGTTTTTCTCTAAATAAAAGCTATTCAAATGCCTAATAACTTAACCATTGATCCCTATATGTTAAAAAAGGAAATTGAGTGTGTCACTATTTCTAAGAATACGTGCCCGCTACTATTCATTTTTTTCCATGTTTTCCTATCCCTTCTTTCCTTTTCATTTTTTTTCCAATTGTAGATCATTTTCAGTTCCATTTTTTCTCAACGTTCACTATTTTTCTCGTTTTCCTTTGGTTGTCTTATTCATCTTCCTTCAAACTTTTGTCATGTTTTTCAAAACATCGTCCAAAATTTTTGTAGATATGTTGATTATTTTAGATACCTAATCAACTATTGTTTTTGTTTTTCTCCAAATAAAAGCCATCCAAATGCCTAATAACTTAACCATTGAAACAAGATTCAGTTCCACACACACACACACACACACACACACACACACACACACACACACACACACACACACACACACACACACACACACATATAAATTAGGCTCTAGGTTCGGTCTCTTAGGTTGAGCCATAGTAATATATATCAAGCAACCCATTTTGAACTTCAAATCATTTGTAATCGAAACAATTTTCTTTCAATTAATTACTTATATTAAGTTAGCAACACAATAATCAAGATTACAAGAAATACATAGTTTTAAATCATTTTTTCTGGTGATTATTGATTCAAATTACAATTAAGTCCAAAAAGACATACCCACAAGCTCAAAATCTTGCACTATGCAAGAAAAAAGAGAAAGAAAGTACTACTCTCAAAGTAGAAAATTACAATAGTAGAGAAGAAAAATATATCCATAAGTACAACCATGTCCAGTATACCCATAAGTTCACAAAGAAATCTTATGCATATCTCACGACACTCGCGTGATTTAAACTTTTTTGATTGTTTGATACAATAGAATAAACAAAATTAAATTGAAAAATTGAAGTAATTTACAAAGTCAGGTCATAATGAGGAGAAATATGGAATACATTTAAACTTTAAAATAGTAATAATCTTGTGAGATCATAATTGAAGTATTCAGTTATAAGATTTGTATTAATCAATTCTAATAATGAACAATACACAATTAATTACATCATCTAAAAATGAAGAACGTTCGTATTAAAGATTAATTGAAACTATATCACCCACATTTAAATAATACGTAATTTTCTTAATAAGTTTTAATACATGTTTTACTTAGTCCTTCATAAGTGAGAAAATAATTAAAAAACTCACTAACAATGATCACATTATTAAATACTTAATTAAAATGCAACACGTGCCTTGCACGTGCGTGAATTTCACTAGTAGTTATTAAAGTGCCATTATGTGTTTTAAATTAAAGATATTATGATTTGTGGCTTTTTAGTGCAAGAGCATCTCCAGAGAAAATTAATAAATATTTATTGAAATAAATAAAATAAAGTGTTAAAGATAAATAATCTATTGGAGTGTTTAAAAATTTTACTCTTCAAATTTATAGATGCTCTCTAAAATTTAAAAAATACTCTTTATAAATAGAGAATCTCTTGGAGACGCTCATAAAATAATAATTATCAAACTCGATCTGAGCCAGGGGCAGAGCCATGAATTTTAGGTGGTGTTCTCTTTGTGTTTCTGTTTTGTGTTTTAAGTTTTGAATTCATTTTGTGTTTTGTACTTTGAGTGTTTATTTTGAGATTTTTGGAAATACTTTCTTTTTGTGTTTTCGAAAATTGTTTCTGAAAAAAGAAAACTCGAAAAAGCGTTTCCTTCATATTTTTTAGAGATTTGGACTTACTTGGAATTAAAAATAATTATTAATTAAAAATAATTAAAAACAATTAAAAATAATTATTGTTGGAAATAAAAAGAATTAAAAACTTGAAATTATTTGGAATTAAAAACAATTAAAAACATTTAAAAACAATTAAAAACATTTATTATTGGAATTAAAAATATATAATTTCAATTGAAAATATTTAAAAACAATTAAAAACATTTAAAAACAATTATTTTTGAAATTAAAAATATGTAATTTTAATTGAAAATATTTAAAAACAATTATTTTTGGCATTAAAAATATTTAAAAACAATTAAATACATCTAAAAACAATTTAAAAACATTTAAAAACAATTAAAAACTTGGAATTACAAATAATTATGTTTGGAATTAAAAACAATTACATTTAGAATTATTATTATTTAAAAACAATTTAAAACAATTATATTAATTCAAAACAATTAAAAAGGAGTCGCGCATGCTGGGGACAAACCCCAGACATCCAACTTGGAATTACCACATGCTGACCGTTTTGGCAATGAGCTGCATTTTGTAAAAAAAAATACGAAAAATAATTAAATTATCATTGTTTTACCAAGCGTAAAATGAAAAAAAAAATGACAGCTGTTGGACTCGAAACGCAGACCTCATCAACCAAATGCGCGTTTTCAATCGTTTTGGAAAACAGACGTATTTAGTACACAAAACGTGAAAACAATGAAAACATCATTTTCCATTTCCTTTGAAATTTTTTTTAGTGTTTTGAAAAATTCATTTTCAAAAATGGCAAAGAGAACGTGTTTTCACTATTTTCAAAAAATACAAAACAGAAAATGAGTTGAAAACACCAAAGTGAACACACCCTTAGCTTGTGGGGGTCACATGGCTATTAGCGGTGCTACATTGTTGGACGGGGATACTGCGATGACCTATAGCGCTAATAGCAATAGTCGACACAGCGATAACTAGTATAAATAGTTGCATTTGAAGAATACAATAAAACTACTTTAACTTTGTTATTTTATAAAAGTAACCAACTTTGGATTAGCCGTATATAACAATAGAATAAAATAGTGAAAAAATAAAAAATAGAATCAACATTTTATTTTAAACAAAAATTAAGTTTGTGTTAAACAAAACTTGAAAAAAAAAAATTAATGTGAAAAAAATAAAAATCATAGTTACTCATGTGCATATAAGGGTGTGTTTGATTGCAAGCAAGAAATTTGGGTGGAAAGAAAATGAATTCCATGAAATTGAATTGTCAATAAATTATTAATTGAAAAATAAGACAAATTTTCCATGGAAAATAAAACCTCATCCCCCTAAGAAAATATTTTTTTTGAAAACAAGGAAAATGTGGCCAAAACAAGGAAAATGAGAAAATGTTTTATATTGAAAAAAAAAAGGTTGCAATCAAACACACTCTGAAAAATAGGTGGGAAAATATTTTTTTCATAGAAAATCTTGTGCAATCAAACATATCAGTTGGAAAATAGATGGGAAAAATGCTTTTTCCATGGAAAATCTTGTGTAATCAAACACAACCTAAATATAAAAATAAAGTAATCAAAATACAAAAAAAAATCAATTCCCAATAAGTAAAGAAAAAATAAAATTTTGTTCGAGTTAAGTAAAAAAATTAAAAACTCAACCAAATTTTCACGAGATTTATACGTTAAAAAGAAATGATATTTTGTTTTATTTTCGTATTTTGAAATTGAAAATTAAGGAAACGTTAAAGTCAATTATTAAATTTGGTATTAAGCGTTTTTTTTTTTTTTGCCAATTTTATCTTTCTAAAACGTGAGGAAATTACGCTAAAATTTCTAGAAATATGTAAAAAGATCAAATATGCAAATGAAACAAAAGTTAGGGATTTAAAAATTATTTTTTAAGGTTGAGGGATTAATTGCACAAATTTTTCAAAAGAAAATAAAAAGAATAATAGCTAGGATTCGAACCCATATCCACGATAATAGAAATAGAAAGCCTTGCCACTAGGCAGAGACGATTTAACCACAACAACGTAAATTTTTTTTTTTTGTCGTGTGGGCAAAATTATAAAATTTGAAGTTTTCTTAAAACAAAACTAAAATTTTGAAATCAAACTAAATCCGCCCTTAATCTAAGTATTAATCCGAATAAACTAGTGAGTCACTGATTAAACCGAATAATCATTGATAAACCGAAAAATTAAATTTTTTTTTCTTTTACCTTAATAAATTAATAGTTGTATTTTATTAGTACTCAATATTTGAATTATTTTGTCAATTTTCACGAATTTCATTCATTATAATTTCATTTTTAAAAATAAATGATAAACTACAATCAATAATTAGATTACAATACACTACGTCATACTTTTATTCTCAAAATAAAAGAATAATTCAAGATATCTCTTGAATTCTTCAAAAAATAAAAATTATATCATTTTTGTTTGTAAAGAATAAAGAATATTAAAATTCAAATAACTTATTTCCTTTTTTTTTTTGCATTTAAAAATAATATTTTTTATAGAATAAATGAATAATCCCTGCAATCCCTACTATCACTACTTATTAGTATGTTTTGTAAAGATTTTTATAAATTATAAGCAGTAGGTCCTACGAAATATGTGGATAAAAATTATAAGTCCTATAAAATGTGTGGATGAAAATAATGTTTAACCCACATATAAGTATTTATAAACACACACAAACATATTTTATATCTCCTTACAATATAAATAAATAAATAAATAAATAATAATAATAATAATAATAATAATATATAATAATAATAATAATAATAATAATAATAATAATAATAATAATAATAATAATAATAATAATAATATAATAATAATAATAATAATAATAATAATAATAATAATAATAATAATAATAATAATAATAATAATAATCCTTCTCTTCATATATAAAAAATATATATACAATAATAATCCTTCCCTATAATATAAAAAATATATATACAATAATAATAATAAAAAAAAAAAAATAATCCTTCTCTTCATATATAAAAAATATATATACAATAATAATCCTTCCCTATAATATAAAAATATATATATATATACAATAATAATCCTTCCCTTCATATATATATATATATATATATATATATATATATATATATATATATATATTATGAGTAATTATATTCGCACTACAGTTTTTGTTAACCACACAACATTTTAATTACAATTAGGTCTCCAGCTATTACTAAGTTTTGCATTTATATACCTAACTTTTTTTCATCACATTCTTATTATCAACCTATTCATTTTCACATCTTATCTTTATCTTTGATGATAGTTTTAATCTAAAACGTTAATTAGGAGAGCGGAAAAGATTTTTTTGCATCTCGTATTTTTTAATAAGCAAAATAAATAACAAATAAAAAAATTTGACAAAATATTTACCCCTTATTTCAATATACATTAGTAGAATATTTAGACAAAAATTATTATCAAAGACAAGATGTGAAAATTAATTGAAAGTTATTGGGGACTTAAGTGTCAAATTGTCAAAAGTTGGGAGACATTTATTACAATTAAAATATGGTATAGGTAATAGAAATTATCAAAGATGATATAGCACCCATGGTCCATGGTAGGTAATAATTATGGTAACCACTTGACACGTGGCACCACCACATTGGTTACTTTTTAAAAAGTTATTTATAACTTTTTAAACTTTTAAAAAAATAACCAATGTGGTGATACCACGTGTCAAGTAGGTACCATAATTCTTACCCACCATAGGTGTTACTCTCTCCGTCCCACAAAGATAGACTCATTTTTTTTCCATACATATTAAGAATTAAATAAAACTATAAATTTTTCACGCACTTTTCCTATTATACCCCTATTTAATATTAGTCATTCATCAATCTAATAAATTTAAATGCTTGTTTTGGGTTGATAACAATGTAAATTAAATAAGGGTATATTAGGAAAATAAAAAATTTAATACACCTTCTATAAAGTAAGTGACCTATAATTTGGGATAGATAAATAAGGAAAACGAATCTATTTTTATGGGACGGACGGAGTATATCATTACTCTAGAAATTATAGTGTGAATATAATTACAAGTATATTATATATACATATACATACACTATCATATATATTATATCCTACAAATATAAGAAATTGCTATTTTACAATTCGACCACGGTTTGGGCGGGCACACAATTCGACCAATACAGCGTTTTTATAACGTATGTTACCTCTCTTGTCATTTTCATCTCTCTTTCCTCTCGATGTGTCGCCCAGTTACTCGCGATCCAAACCCCAAAATTTTCATAACCTGAAGCACCATCGTCCACGGCTGTTTTCCGATTAAGAATGTTATGGGTTTGGGATTGGGATTCGATCTTTCACTGTGTCTTTTCTCTCTTCTGTATGTCGTTTTTCTTCCTATAATGGAACCCGAACATGGGTCAGTCCTGCAACTGCCATTATCATTTGTTATTGTGTTTATATAGGTATTCATTGAAGTGGATTTGGTGTTTTAGGTGCGTTTTGATTTCAATTTTTCCTCTTTGTTCTATTTTTTTTATTTCTTGTTCGAAGTTCTTAGGGTTTTGTTTATTGTTTGATTGCAGCGATTCAAATAAAAGAGTATTCATCAAGTGACAAAGAGATTTGACCTATTGGGCTATATAATTAGAGGTAAATTATTGATATCTCATTTATTTCTTTAGTTAGGGTTTGTAGACATTCAATCTGGATCTGATTTTCTTTGTTTGTGATGTATAATTTGTTTTTTATGCTAATATGTGTTGATTGAAGTGAATCTCAGTTATGAGTTATGTTCTGTTTTTGATTTCCCCCCCTCTTTTTTTTTTTTTTGTTTCTTTAGATTGAGGGTCTGTTATTTAGTTGACTGCAGTGAGATTACGCTAGATGGGCTTTTGAATTTTAGAGGTAAATTATTGACGTCTTGTTTAGCCTTTTATTTAGGGTTTGTTGACATTGAGATTGGGTTATGATTTTCCTTGTCTGTGCTTTACAATTTCGTTGTTTGTTGACATTGAAGTTGGGTTATGAAGTTGAGTAATGATAGAGTTTGTTTGGGTTATTTATAGATGGTGTAAAGGAAGTGAAATGTTGAGTCCGTCAAGTTGAGTTCTCTATAACGAAGTACATGCTTTTCATTGATTGTGTAGATTGGATATATTGTATTGTTCCTATATTAAAATATGTGATCGACTGCTACAGACCTGCTTTTGAAAACACTTTTCATTAAGTTTAAGCGTATCGAGTGGCCCATACTTGTATGTAGAAAACAAAATTGCTGAGTAATTGATAATAAATTGGACTGTTTGAGGAATTTTTTAGAGAAAATGAAAAATGTTGAAAAAAATAAGGGCACCCAAAGTATCGAAATTTTCATCTTTTTCGCACAGTTTGAGTCTTGTTAGAGTGTAGAAGGCGAGAAGGAAAAGATTTAATGAATTCTTAATGTTTGGTTGAATACAATTTCTGTATATTTCAATTGTTTGTGCCTGTCCTAATGATTCATAATTTTTCTTAATTTTTGGAAACTTATTTTCATCAATAGGTAACAATTTAATCATGGATGATGAAATGAGAGCTTGGTTTCCCTGCCCTTTTTGTTATGTGGAAATTGAAGTTCCAGAGATTTGTATCCATCTTGCAAGAAGAGCACTGCTTTGACTCAAAAATGCTGTAAGATAGTTACTCTTAATGTCATTCTATCCATTCTTTCCTAACCAACATGTTTTGCTTAGATTTGAGCAAAATAAACACGTTTACCTTTGTGAGTATGTATATTGTGATAATTTTTACTTAAATAAGCAACTTTATGTTTGACAATTTGGTAATAATATTGGCCAAAAGAGAGAAAAGATAACCTGCCAAAAGTTACATGTTACTTATCAAAATCAGTTAGTTTATTACTCCATCTCGAAAGCGTTAACTTTTATATAACTATCAACTTGATTATGAATATAAAAGTCGATCATGACAGATTGTTAATAAAGAGATTTTGCTCTCTCAACGCTTTATTGAATATGCATCGAATTTCTCATTTATGTCTTTGCATTTTCTCTCAATTGGAGTATGCTCGAGTTCAGCTCTCTTTATTAGCAATGCAAATTACCTTTATCCTGATATTTAATCTTCAAATGTGATCCAGGAATTATCTCTATCCACTGCTGTTATCATTTTCCCAGTATCATTTTCATATGCGTGGGGGTGGGGGGGGGTGGGGTGTGGGTGTGGATGTGGGTGTGCATGTGCAACTTTCAAGTTCCTTGACACTTTAGTATTGTACACTGTGCTTCAGAGATTGTCCAATGTTTTGTTGGGACGAGAATCGCTATTGCATTATCTTGTTTTTATTCATTTACATGTGTTAAGTAGAGATATCGACTCAAATTGAGTCAAGTACCTGAACTGTGCTATTTTTCTTGCTTTCCATGGCAGATCTATATGGTAAGCTTGAAATAATTATAGTGTTAATAATAAGTTAACCCAAAATAGTGAAAAAGATATTTCCAATAGTCAAGAGAATAGCAAAAAATAACTTTTGGGAATATTAATGATATACATTATTTTATCTACAACGTAATAAGGTCGAGGATATAACTTCTTTGTCTCAAAGTATGTTAACTACATTCTAACATTTGATTTTTAAAGAACATGTGCATTGTTTATATCAAAATGATAATTGGAGGGCAGCTTTGTTCTTGTACTTGCATTCTCTACATATATTTACCAATAATCTATATACTACAAAATGCTTTGTTGAGCTTATATTGTGAAACATCCTTTTTGTTTGCTTGAAAGCTAAGTTAGTGTTGTCGATGACATGCAGGTGACCAAATGCTTGAACATTATTGAGCTAGTCGGAGTGTTGATGACACTTAAACCAATAATCTATACTACAAAATAATCTATATTTACTTAATTTAATGCTTCTATACTACAAAATAATCTATATTTACTCAATGCTTCAATAACTTTATTTGCTTGATTTTCTCTTAAAATATCTCCACAAAATTCCGAATAGTTGGCTTTAAGCCCATCAAGTAACAATGTATCACTTGAACTTCAGCCTCACCTAGTTGCACCCGTGTTTTCATTTTGTAGAAGTCATTTGTATACTCCCGAACAATGCGTGCTCCTTTTTTTCCTTATCTGAAGATTCATCTGTTAATGGTTGAATCTGTTGAATATGAGGCAGATTTCTCGCATTTCTTTGCTGATTGTAGACTGGACCCCCCCCCCCCCACCCCCTTTGCTCCATGTTAGATTTCTTTCTTAATTAGTTAATTTTTCCACATCTGTGGGGTTTTTTTCTTCTTTGATTAGTAAATTCTGCATGGATCTGTAGTTGGATATATCTCAGATGATTAATGAGATTTCTGATGATTTACTGAAGTCTCAACTGTTATTCAGTGAAGTTGTTCATGGGAAATAGTTGGAATATTTTTAGTTTTTCTGCTTCATTATAGATTAATTTGATTTAAAGCTTTTGAGATGTGGGATTAGTTCACGTCCTTGATTAGGTTGTTTCGGATTGAGAAAGAAACTCGTCTAAAGATAGTTATGCATCGGCGAAATCATATGAGCATGTTTTGCCCCGATTTAAGTAGCTGCTTCTTCGTTTGCTGCTGAAATAAGACGGAGAAAAGCAGCTTAATATCATGGCCAAACACGCTCATGCATACAATGCCATTGCTTGTCAATATCCTCCATTGAGGCATCAAATGATACCAAATGATAATTCATATTGTGGAATCAACGAGTGTCTGTAGCAATCAACTCATGGCTGCTTTCTAGGCTTGCATGTTAGGATGATATATTTTACATACACTAACTGATCAAGAACTGCTTTTACTTCAATTGGTTTAGTTGGTGTAACGTAGTGCTACTAATACATTTGAGGGCTAAGGTCCTCTTGGTTTTAAAGGATTTTCAATTTTGCCTGTGTTGCATGACGGGCTTATAGCAAACTAAATTTCTCTTTTCTTTCTCTATTTCTGGAAGGTTTTGTGGCATGCTGATGCTATGAATCTATGCTAGTGACCTTTGTATGCCAGTGGTGACTGAGATGTAATTTTGCTTTGAATGGTGTGTTGTATATGTATATATGAAGCATTTCTTGTTTCAGAAAGGTGGTCTTATTTTCAACTGCATCAATTCCGTATCTTGCAGGCTCATTACAACAGTAAAACAATCTCTAGAAGGCCCAATTCCACTCGTCGCCTTGCAGACAGTGGGGGTATTCCATTTATGGGTTCATTGCACTCCAAATCATGTCCGAGAAATTATCTGTAGGGCTTCTTGCTGTGGTAAGTCTGATAACTTTTTCTTCAAAATCTTCTCCACACATAAGGACATATAGATAGGCATAAACACATATATGCACAGACTATTAGCTTGAAGTCGTTAGCTTGACCGCTAGGAGGCGGTGCCATAGGCAGGGTTGCCAATCACAAGTTTCGTGTTGGACACAATATGAATAATGGAAATTATGATATAGGATTCCTCTATCATGTGGCATCTATGTTCATGAACCCTAATGGAATCTTTTTTCAAATACATACACTTGTGCACTAGAAATTCACACGCATACATACATTCCGTCATTGCCATATATATTGTGAATCATATGACAACAAACACTGCTAGTCTCCCCCTTCTTAATGTTTGTTTCTGATAATGGGCCCACTTACACATAATTATAATACTGTGCTTTGATTTCGTATCAACAAAATCTGATATTGTATATTTGTGAATTTTCAGGGAGCATTACTAATTGTTGGCTACATGTATCATGGTTCAGGTATGTAGTTTACTCGTTTATTTGTATGTTTATATCCTAATTAGAAAATTTTGTGCTTTATATGCCTATGCATCATCTTTTTCTGGATAATTTATCTGGTCTTGTCCCAAATCTTGGTAGGTTAGTACTTGTTCAGTTTAATTGTAATGCATCAATTTCATTTGAAAGTCATTTAGAGTCTACTCTTTATTCAGAGCGATTTAGTTGTAGAGTTCATATTATTTGATGTAGTCTTAGTTTTGAATTTTTTCTTGGCAGGTTCAAGGAATGGCGACATAGCAGCTTTAAGTAGACTGGATGATAAATTTTCAAGATATAAGGGCAGTAACTTTTACGTTAATTGATTACCCATTCAAACTCTTCATGTCTAGATTTTGATGCTTATTATACTTGGAATATGATCATTATATCATGATATCTTTAATATCTATGTATTTTAAAATGACGACAGCTTAAGTAGTTTGAGATTTTTCCATTTTTCTTTAATATTATATAGCTAGTCGTATAAGTGCTTATAAAAATGATCCTTGTTCCAATTTATATAAAACCAAAATTTTTATTTTTAGTAAATCAAGATGAAGCAGCACATGCATGTAAAAAGTCTTGTTTCTTTTTCTAGCAACCATTCCAACTACAATGTTTTTTCATACTTTTTTGATTGCTTTGTAGAGTTGGTACTTATCCCATTCTTACCGGCATGTTTGTTGAATGGTCTCTCACTGCAAAAATTCATCTATGACACTGGCGATTTTATCGAAAGTGCATGATTTTTAATGTATGTTAATTTTGTTCTATATTGCTATTGTGCTTTTAGGGTTTGAAAAATAATCTTATTGGCGTGGACAAGTACTAGTCCGCTTGCTTGATTAATTCTACTGTATTAGATTCTATACTAATTATGATATGCCTTTGGTTACTATGATTATTTGCGATTTGAAGTCCTAGATATGCTGAAGGTCTTTTTCTAATATAATTTAATCTTTAGCTAGTCACTGTTTTGTTTAGACTTTGGTACCGTTCTAAGCTGTTTTAGTTGAATATAGATGCTACACAGATGTTATATTTCCAAAGTTTGCCTTTTGTATTCATACGAATTTTTATTATCGTGACTGGGGTTTCACGATGGAAACTCTTTTGTGCTAAACTGCCAGCCAGAAGAGTATTATTACTAATATTTACCTATAAACTAGAAAATAGGGTTACTAATATCTATGAAAGGAATGATGAAAAGGGAGAGATACTAAGGGTGCCAAATACTTTTCAATTTCCTAAAAGTTACCACAAATGTATTTTTGCATACTTTCTTTTGACGTGGATATATTTTCTCAATTTTCCAGAATTATACTTTATGATTGTCCGATGAATAATATTCTGTTGTTGCCATTGTTCATTCCTAAGGACTATCAAAATGATTTGTTCATTTTCATAACAGTTAGATACTCTTGAGAAAAATTACTAATCTCGAAGGGATCTCGAGGGGTGGCTTGGTGTGGATTGCGTTGGCTTTTTAATCTTTTCCTAATGGAATTGATGTTACATTTTCTACTATAAATGCATTTTCCACCTGGTAGATGTTTTACAAATTAAAGTAATTTTTGTATTAGTTACCTTTACTCATATGGCGTTACATTTTAAAAATGCACTCTTATTGTATTTTTAGCGGTGTGTGGAAACATTTTTATTATTCTCCACATCTACCTCCGGGCTGATCTCTTTCCTCCTTTATTTGCTTATTTTTGCTATTACATTGGGGTAATGTAATGTTTTAGTTTGAGGGTGGGTTAAGTATGAGGATACTTAATTGATGAATTTTGAATTTGCTTATTATTCGGGTCTATAACTGAAATATTTGTGAAAAAAAAAACCAAATTTATTTGTGTAGTTATTGTTAAACATCTTACCGCCAATGATGATGAAATTTGTTTGATGTTGAGTATGTTTTTAGTTAGAATATTAGACAACACCTAAACTTTGTTTTTACTTGAATACTCATCCATGTTAGACTAGATTAATGAAGCACGTAGCCACTATTGACTTATCATTTATATGGGAACATGACTTGAGTGTATGGGTTGATATTGTTGACTTAGGATTGTTGTGAAAAATCCCGTTCTCAAATCTTTAGACTAGTAATCAAACTATTTAAGAACAGTTTGGGGGTGTTAAAGTTAGTACATGTGTTTGTAGAATTTTGATGGTTTGAGTTTTCTGGGTCTCATCTTCGGTTGAATAGGTTGTAGTCAAGGAATCTAAACCGGGCACTACTCACTGCTGATAAAAATAAAATAAAATATCTGACTCGAGCAATTAAGCCTGTTAGGGTATTTTAAAACCTGGTGCCCTATGGTCGTCTGACTTGGGAGTCATCGGCCCAAAGCTCGCTACATGGGTCAATGCAAAAAAAAAAAAAAAAAAAAAAATAAAATTACATCTTCACTTCTCTTATAGCCTGTGTGACTCGAGCAATTAAGCCTGTTAGGGTATTTTAAAACCTGGTGCCCTATAGTCATCTGATTTGGGAGTCATCGGCCCAAAGCTCGCTACAAGGGTCATATAGAAAGCTTACGGAAGAGAAGTATTGCACACAAGATGTAAGACTGTTTATATTAGTTATGTAAAATAAAAAGAGTTAAAAGTGCTCGATAAAGATTGCTAGGTTAGGACCTCAGAGATTGGAGATGAGAATTTAGAAATCCCTCACCATCTTAGTTCTAGAAATACAAGTTTCTAATTTTTGCCACTTTTCTTTGAAAAAAGCATTGTATTGATCAATAAGAACCAAATTTGCTAGCACACCTCGGGATTGGAGAGAAAAGCATTAGAAGTGTGATTTTTTACGAGAGGTGTAAGGAAAAAATGACTACAAAGGTTCGGAATTATAAAAATATCAACAATACAATATTGATCGTGGTCTAATATATGTGTAAGTTCAATATTTGGCTATTCACACACTCACAAAAGGTTTAACATCGGATAAGTAAAATATTTATTTGTGGTGTTGTTTAATCTCTTTCTAAAAGTGTTGCTTTATATTCGAACATGAGGCATTCGGTAAGAAATTTAACATTAACTCTATTTTTGTTATTCTCTTAGCTTAGTTTAAAATTGATTTTTAGTTTTATTTTTATTCGAAGACGAACAAATGTTTAGTTTGGGGGTGTTTGATAAGTGCATTTTGTGTACTTATTCAAGCTTGTAAACCAAGTTTTTATCTCGTCATTTTATTGATTTTCTACTTAATTTAGTGTATTATTCTTTATATTTTATTTTTGGACTCGTTTATAAGCAATTGGAGAAGAATAGACGGAAAGAGCAATAATTTGGTGAATATTTAGAGAGTATGGGAACTAAATTTCACTCAATTTCCCGTCTAAATCTCTTTTTAGGAAAAATCATAAACTTGTAGTGTTCATAAAAGTAGACATGCATGAAAATATAATAACCCCATGTCAAAGAGTTTCTTACCTTGGAAATTAATGGAATATTTGTTCGAATTATTTGGGAGGTCTTCAAGAATGGAATGCAAGTGAAGCTTTTCTTTCTCTACTTCTTTTCTCTAAGTTTTCTTGAAAATGCTAGCTCGCGTGTTTGAGTGTGTGTGAGCTCTTGAGTGAGGATGAGAAATGAGAGGAAATTAATTCACTAAGTTTCCAACGTAAATAAAAGAAATAAAGCCCAAATAATATTTAAATGTGCATAGAATTTAATCCAATAAGAATATGAACCATCAAAAGTATAGTTTATTTTCTCTTTCCATCATCTTTTGGTATAAGAATCTTCATTTTCTAGTATTCTTATCTCTAACACATGAACGTTTTTGCTAATTCCCTTGCTTCTTTCCCTGCCTGGTTATATCACTCTTTGCATTGATTGTGGCTATTGCTTGTGTTTGGATCTCGGTATGTTTCCTAACCTTGCTCTATAAGTCTCCATATAAGATATGTCATTCAATTTACATCATGATATCATATTCATTTTACATGTTTTTTCCATTTTTAACCTATGTTCATAGTCATGTTTTTTTTTTTCCTCACAAGAATGTCCACAAACGTACTTTTATCTTATGAAAAATTCTTAACTGGAGTGTTGGCTTGCGGATAAGACTGGAGAGGTAAGAATAGGTGGCAGACAATTAGATTTTGTAGCAATCTTGTTTGTTGGAATAGGATTATTAGTAAAAGGCAGGCAATGGGCTGGAGTATTTTGTTCATGCGCCAAAGATTTGGTGAACATTGCTAGTTTTGTGCCGAGAGATTTGGTTGGGACAAGAGATGATGTTGTTGGACAGCGATAAGGACATACAAAGATGATACTAGCTGTCCTCATTAATGGTTTTATGGTGATGTAGACATTTTTTAATAAGTATGAATAGGATGCTTTGCACTAAGGGAAACATGTACCCTTTGTTCCTTCTTCCAGCATTTCCCTTATTTATAATATTAGGATTTGATCCTTTTATCTCTTCAAAGTCAGTTATAAGGATGCATTCTTCTCTAATCACCACTTTTGTATCTAATAATGTTATTTTACATTTATGGGACATTATTTTGTCATTATTATTTGTATTCTATTTGATATTGAGTGTGGGAAATTAGAATAAGCCTTCATGTTTTGGTTTATTTTTTTTGGGTTGTGTATATTCGAATTCAAGTTTTAGTGTTGTGATTTTTTGCAGGCTTTTGAGATTTACAATCATTTCTACTAAACTTATTTTTGGACAATAAAGCAAGAAACTTGTACAGTTTTGATGGATACGTTCCATAAGCATGGTTTTAAATTGCGGTTTTAAATTGTGCTGCAATACTTGTTCTCTGGTACTATATCTACTTGTTCATAGTACTCAAATTTCCTTTTTTTTTCTATTTTGATTACAAGCATGTTAATTTTGGTTTGTTATATACTCATGGAATTTAATATCTCAGGCAGCCCATTTGTTCTCTCTTTATTTTTTACCACTCAGGTGGAATCTATCTGGTGGTTTGAGTGAGCCTTTGTAATGGTGGTTGGAGTGATTGAGGAAGCAAGGAAACTACCTAATAACAAGAGCTTGTTCATTGAAAATGTAAATTGCCATCATATGCATATGAGGTACAATTTCAACCTTTTACCTTTATATATAGTTCAATTATTCTTTTTCTTTTTTGATTTCTTTTCAGTGTTATTCTATTATCCACCTTATGTTTCTAGGATAATTTTACTTTTAATCACCAGCACTACAACATGCTTAAAGTCATTTAATGATGAACTGGACGATAATTAATTTAAGTTTCTATTTAGGTTCTATTCCAAACTCTTTTATATAATAAGTATTTATTGTTACCAATTATTATTTTCTCATTTATTCTCAATATTTGTTTATCAAATTGCATGAACTATGGTATTATAGGAAAAATGGTTTTGGGTTAAACAACGCGTTAGCATAAAAGCACTCAATTGTCTCGCAACAATTGCAACAAGATCTCCAATGCCAATGTGAATGAAGTCTGTGAATGTATTTGCTCCAACAACTTAGCAATTATAAAATATTGTCTTTCTTGTGTCATTTATACAGTTTTCATATTTGCTCACACGTAAACAAAACAAATAATTTAATATTTGTTAATATTAAATACTACATGTAATTTAACATATTAATAATATTAACTTAAGGCTATTAAATACTTTGTTATAGTTATGTCACATGTATTGCACATGCTTTTTTGTCCAAAACATTTTCCTTCTTGGCAGGCATTATCTCTCACAAAAATAAACCCTAGGCGCGCCTTCCTAAGTTCGACATAGGTTTCCACTGTTGTTTCTCCATGTTTGTCGCCATTTCCGTGTTTTTTTCTTCTTCCTTGAAAACACTCAGTCCACTGAATTACCATCACATGCTTTTTTGTTCAAAACATTTTCCTTCTTGGCAGGCATTATCTCTCACAAAAATAAACCCTGGACGCGCCTTCCTAAGTTCGACATAGGTTTCCACTGTTGTTTCTCCATGTTTGTCGCCATTTCCGTGTTTTTTTCTTCTTCCTTGAAAACACTCAGACCACTGAATTACCATTGCTCTCTGTCTTCGAAAATCTTCAACCTTAGAATTGTTTCTTTTTTGTTCAATTGTAGAAAAGTTAAGTTTTTTGTAGATCCATTCCAACCTTTTCGTCGAATTGAGGATATTTATGGGGTTTTGGGTTTGAATATGTTTTAGCATATGTTTGGTAGTGCTGAAATTATATTTTAAGTGCTTATATTATAAGGTGATTGATTGTGTTGATAAAAAGTGAGTTGTACGTTCTAGGTCCATAAAATGTGTGGATAAAAAGTATTTTTGATCAGTTTGACTATAATTGGTGTATTATATGGTATAAGAACCCAATTGTTAAGAAATGTGATAAGATCACTGTTGAAGAAGAAAATTGGGATTTCAAGGTAGAGCAGGAAAGGAAAGTCAACAGGATTGGCCATAGTTAGAATGTAGAATAGTTGTATTGCTTATTTAGCTAGTGATTTAGTAATAGAATTGTATAATTGACCTTTGTTAGATATTATATCTTCTATAAATACAGTGAAGTATATAGAATGAATCATTCAGCCAAATTATAAATTATCGCTATCGTGGTTTGCGGAAAATCGTAAATACTCTGGTTTCTTTTTCAAAATCTCAATCTATCAAATGGTAAATACTCTTTCTTTCATCTGTTCATGGTTGCCGCCAATGTTAAATACTCATTTGGAAAAATATATCGAGGTTATAGAGAGCATTAACAAGTGTGATGTTGACATACGAAGGGAACTATTTAGCAGCATATTGGTAAGATAACCAGTCCTTTGGTCTAAAACTGGCATCATCATTTATACTTGATTAAGCGAGGCTACCGTAATCTTTTTTCTTTTTCTGGTATTAGATTATTGTGTGGATATGAAACTTTTTCTCTAGTAATTATTCCATTGTGTTATTTCCTGTGCTTATTGGGTTATGCATACTCTTACATACAAGTCCATGCAAGAAATTTTTTCTTCATTGCCATCTTTTCTTTTTCCCCTTTTTCTTCCCTACCTCGTGAAGGAGGAACTCCATTGGGTTTTCCTTTGTGCATGAGTTCCTTAAGGTTGTTAGCCAGTTCTCAAAGAATAGTGCTAGGTTAGTTCTGATCTCTAAAGCACCATACGAACCAGCCGCCAACATGCGTGGACCCAGGACACGTGTGACAGGTCATGTGTCTCTTTTTGGTCGTTTAAAACTTTAAACACCGAATGAACATGATACCTTACGAACACATGCTTTGAATACGTGGCGTGCCGTAATTGTATGTTTTTCAATATCTGATAACTCTAGGGACATGATTATGACACGTCACTGGTAGAATGTATAACTAAAAGATAACTTCCATCTATCATTGTTATGGCAGTCCAGTCAAGTTTGAACGACATAACTAGGGCTATCAGAGTTAATACAACGAATAGCTGCTTTCCAAATTTAAATAATAGATCATAACTACGTTTTCGTATCGGTTTTTGAAAAGTTTCAAGTCCCCTCCTTGCTTCATAGGTTTCTGAATAGTTCTAAACAATGTTCGATTTGTCAATGATCCAATGGATCATGTCGACTATAGTCAGTAATATTATGAAGTGTAAACGTGTAAACATAGGTCTCCTTAAATTTGTGCTATAAATTTTTTATTTTTTTAGCAATATGGTCTTACGTTCTTGCATTTCTTTTCTGTTTAGATTATTATTATAGCATGTTAATCATCTCCTCAAGCAGTGAGAGTTGAAGTGTTGGCAAGCAAAAATGCTACTAAGAGTAGATTGAGGTTAGATATGACTGGTTTACTGATAGAATTGCATCTTGATTGTTGTTTCTTTTGAGGGAATAATAGTTTTCTTGTGACTTTTGTTGCCCGTGGATTTGATTTTGTTGATTGTTCATTTTGATGATTAATTTTGTTGACCCCTTCTCTTCTTTCTGTTTGTTTTGTATAGAACAGCATTAAGGACAATGTTTATTCTAAGTTTGGGATGTGGTATGTGCTTTTGTTATTTTTATTTATATTCTTTTTTTGTTATGTTTGATTGTGTGTGATGTAGAGTCTTTTATTTATTTGTTTGTTTTTTTTTATGTGTTTGTGTGTTAGTTAGATAGCCTTGTCGGCTAATGATGATGTTATTTTGAACTTCTTCTGATTCATTAACTGTGATTAAGTGGTGCTACTTGTGTTTATTTTGTTACTATGCATATCCATGTGAGACTACTAATTTTGAGTACAATGGTCATGACGATTATTAGTTTGGTTGGTTACATGGATAGAATATGTTGATAGAATTGTGGACCTAAGGTTAAAACCAAGATCACCAATTGAAGATTCGATCACTTAACTAATTGAAAGGGTGGTTTGGGGGTGGTTGAGCTGGTGTGGGGAGCTATTTAGTTAGGTGGTGATTTCGTGCATGTTTAATATTTTGTGGAGTGTCTTTGGCTACCAGGTGAATCAATAAATAAAAACATGAATAAACCTGTTGCATGTTGGGTACGCTGGATAGAAAAGTTGAGAATTGGAGCATTTTTAGTGATTAATAGTACATGCACTAACCGGTCTGGAACACTAGACTCAATTTGATTTTCTTTATGAAGACGCTCATAAAGAATCAGTGAGCAAAAGAAATATACATAATAGCCCCATTCATAGAACGTGCAAAGAAAAATTGATGTAGCCAAACATTTTAGATTTGTAGACGAAATATCTCATGTAGTCACTTTTTAAGCTAACTAGAAAAGTGAGTTCTTTCGTTTTGTGGTGCCAAGTACAGCTCGGGAGCCCATAACCAATATAATTGCTGCATGGATCCATGTTCCAACTATGGACAACCTTTATTTGCTCTTATTCCATTTGATCTTTTCTTTTCTTTGGGGTCGTGGTGGGGGGTGTGGGTGGATATTGGGGTGTGAAGACAAAAGGTTATGGAAGAGAGTCAATGGAGATATATGATTAAAACTCATCCTTCATGGCTACAAAATCAGATAAAAGGAGGCTGATATTGGGTCGGAACTTCCAAATCCCTGCTATATGACATTAATAGTTAGCTCAGAAAGCATAGTCACATAAGGGCTTCCCATTTTTTAGAGATGGGTACAAAGAGACTCTAGAAATTGTGTTTACTACTCGTGAACTTTTCAACTTCTAACTGTTTAGTTCTTTTAATATTGCGTTGTTGTATACCTTTTACGGCCATTTATTTGCTTAGCCTGTTAAATCTAAAGATCATAGTTCAACTAGCACTGGTATAGCTTCGAACATTAAGATTTTTCCTGCTTTCTCCACTTAAATGTGCAAATTAACTTTTGTTAATGAATATTTAGCTTCGTGTATTTGATGGTTTGATGTCTACCTATTCTACCAATGCATCATTATTTGCTCTTAATCTTATTCATTTCTTGATAAAGGACTGTTTTATAGCCACCAACCCATACATTATAATATGGAATAAAAATTGTCTTCCCATTGTGATTTATAGACTCCAAAGAATAACCATTTGTCAGAAGTAAGGTAGGCAGTGGGCAGGGTTGAACATACATGATTAAGTTGTTTTGCACGTTTTGTTGTTTCGTGAATTATATATGTTTCTCCTTCGTTCTTTTCCATCTCTCTCTTCCGAAGTGTTTACTTCATTTCTTTATTTGTAAAATGGACGGTAGGTGCTATCAAGATTGGGCAATTTCAACTAGATGCATTTTTCACTTGAAATTTACTTTTCAACTTTCTCATATTTGAAGAAGTGGCTCGAATATTTTTCCAAAAATAAGTGGAATGAGGAATGGGCCCATACAAAATAGCAAGAGCTTAAAGTTGCAAATAAAATACAAAAGATGATCTTTTAGTATTTCATTTTCTTACTTCACTATCCAACGGTTTCAGGTCATCACTTCGTATAAGTAATTCATTCCTATTTTCTTGTTTTCGGAGTTAAGACAATGGAAAGATTTATCTTCTTTTAATTTTCAGCCTATATGTATTTGTTTAATATTGCAATTGGATAAACAATGAACTCAAAATTAGATATATTCCAAAAATCCAATTCATGTTTCACTGAATTCACAATTTGATATCTTATTTATTTTAAACTTTCAGAGTAAAAAGTTTTCTAATTTTTTCATACATCTCAGTTTTCATCCTCAAAGACATCACAACTTGTCTATGAGATGCGAGACTACACCTATTCCAGATGAGCCCATTCTATTGTTTGTGGATATTGTTTCAACAAGTAACTACTTTTCAGCAAGAATGACAAGTAAAGTTTGGGTCATCAAGAATGAAATCTGGAAAGGGTAGAGGGGGATGAACATTTTTGTGCCACAAAAGATGTCACACCATGTGCTAATAATGTCAAATGCATATACTTTTATACACGCACTAGCCAACGTGTTAGAATTGAAGGTTATACAAATTGGGCTTCTTATAATTTGTTGTTTGTTTTCTACAAATTGTTGTGGAAGTTGATATGAAGAACAGCGACAAGGATAATGCAATAAGGTAAAAGCGGTGATAGATAAGCTCCACATTAGCAAAATCAATGAGAGGTTAACATTTTTTGATCGAATTTAGTGGAATTTTTATAATTTATGTTGATCGAATTTAGTGGAATTTTTATAATTTATGTTGTGATTTTTTACACTTTGTTCTGTGTATGTCTTAGTTCTTGATTTGTATTTATAATCTATTTCTTGACATATATTTGGCAATATTAGGGTTAGGGTGTGTGTGTGTGTATATATATATTTTTCCACATAAATTTTACTATTTTTTGGTATTTATTCATTTGAATGTAGTATTTCTAAATTTCTTTTGTGAGTATGCTGAAGATGGCTTGTAATAGATTACTGAATGCCGTAAACTTCAATGGTTCAGTGTTTAAAGTTGATATTGATGGCAGTGAGCTGTACTCATTAATGGTTTTATGGTGATGTAGGCATTTTTTAATAAGTATGAATAGGATGCTTTGCACTAAGGGAAACATGTGCCATTTGTTCCTTCTTCCTGCATTTTCCTTATTTATAATATTAGGATATTGATCCTTTCAGTTATAAGGATGCATTCTTCTCTAATCACCATAATGTTACCTACTGCATGTGCACACTTTTTTAACGATCGAGTATGCATTCTTCTCTAGTTGCACTTAGCTATTCTTGAATAAGCAAAAGGACCTTATGCTCAATCACTTGGAGTCTTCATATTTATTCCTAGTGTCTTTGTGTATTTTCTTGTGTTGTGACTCTAATATTTATTTACTATTCTCCCCCTGCGCCTCATGTCATTAACCAAAGATGCTCCTCATTTGCCTGTGTAAGTTGTTCTCTATGGTGTCATAAGAAATCATCTTTTAGAGTTCTGAGATTAACCTAAATTATGCATACTTTGTTGGTCAAGACACTACTAAATTTGGATATACCTTTGACAAAATTTGGTATGGATTAATGCTGCTCATACTTGTTTAATGACTTTTCTGGTTTTGAAGTCAATAATTGTGTTATTACTTGCTTCTATTGAACTGCCGTGTGCCTCTTTAATGTCTTGCTTAGAATTTTACATTTGTCCCGTTCGTAACTTTTTTGTAAATGTTGTATGTTGAAGAAATTTACATACATTTTATTTATTTTTCAAATTGAAACTTTGAATCAAGTGTAACTTGTCTTTCATATAGTAAGCAAGTGATTTTCTCTTTGATTATCAGGTCGTGCTAGTTGCAAAGTTTTTGCTTTATAATAATTTAGTTTTATTATTTCTACTACTTGCATGTATGATATCTTGTACTTGTGTCCATGCTTTCTTATTTAAGCTATTTTAGCATATGTTGGTTGACAGTATCATTGGAAACTTGCAACTTATATTTATTTTCTGAACCTATTTATTGTATTCAAAATAATTAGTGTAAAGTTCTCTAAAACTTTCATAGTTAGTCGGATTTTTGTGTTCAGTTTGTTTTTTTATATATGTGTTCACTAGTTTTATTTAGCTATATTCTTGGATAAGCAAGTTGACTTTATCCTCAATCACTTGGAGTCTTCATATTTATTCCTATTGTCCTTGTGTATTTTTTGTGTTGAGACTCTAATATTTATTTACTATTTTCCTTCTGCGTCTCATGTCATTAACCAAAAATGTTCATCATTTGCCTATGTAAGCTTTCTCTATGGTGTCAGATGAAATCATCTTTTAGATTTCTGAGATTAACCAATATTATGCATACTTTATTGGCCAAGACACTACTAAATTTGGATATACCTTTTACAAAATTAGGAATGGATTAATGCCGTTCTTAATTGTTTAATGAAATTTCTTGTTTTGAAGTCAATATTTGTGTTATTACTTGTTTCTGTCGCCTGCCTCTTTAATGTCCTAATTGGCATTTGACATTTGTCATGTTGGTAACTTTTTTGTAAATGTTCTATGTTGAAGAAATTGACATACATTTCATTTATTTTTTAAACTGAAATTTTGAATCAAGTGTGACTTGTCTTTCGCATGTATGAAAGTGATTTGTGCTTTGATTTTCAGGTCATATTATTTGCAAAGTTTTTGCTTTGTAATAATTCAGTTTGATTAGTTCTACTATTTGCATGTATGATATCTTGTACTTGGGTCCATGCTTTCTTATTTAAGCTATTTTGGCATATGTTGGATGACAGTATAATTGGAAACTTCTTACTTATATTAATTTTCTAAACTTATTCATTGTATCCAATATAATTAGAGTAAATTTATTTGAAACTTTTGTAGTTAATCGGATTTTTTTGTTCAGTTTGTTTTTTATATCGGTGTTCACTAGTTGCATTTAATTATTCTGGGTAAGCATGTGGACCTTATGCTCAATCTTTTGGAGTCTTCATATTTAATTATTGTGTCCTTGTGTATTTCCTTGTATTGTGACTCTATTATTTATTTACTATTCTCCTTCTGCGCCTAATGTCATTAACAAAAAATGCACCTCATATGCTTGTGTAATCTGTTCTCTATGGTGTCAAAAGAAACCATCTTTTAGATTTATGAGATTAACCAAAAATATGCATACTTTGTTGGCCAAGTCACTACTAAATTTGGATATACCTTTGACAAAATTAGGATTGGATTAATGTTCCTTTTAATTGTTTAATGACTTTTCTAGTTTTGAAGTTAATATTTGTGTTATTACTTGCTTCTATTGAACTGCCTTCTGACATTTTAATGTCCTACTTGGCATTTTATATTTGTCTGTTGGTAACTTTTTTGTAAATGTTCTATGTTCAAGAAATTTACATACATTTTATTTATTTTTCAAAATGAAAATTTGAATCAAGGGTGACTTGTCTTTCACAAGGTAAGAAATTGATTTCCTCTTTGATTTTCTAGTCATGTTAGTTGCAAAGTTTTTGCTTTGTAATAATTTAGTTTTATTAGTTCTATGACTTGCATGTTTGATATCTTGTATTGTCCATGTTGTCTTATTTAAACTATTTTAGCATATGTTGGATGATAGTATCATTGGAAACTTGCGATTTATATTTATTTTCTAAACCTACTCATTGTATCCAATATAATTAGAGTAAAGTTATTTGAAACTGTCATAGTTAATCGTTTTTTTGTATTCAGTTTTTAACACGTGTTCACTAGTTGCACTTGGCTATTCTTGGCTAAGCAAGTGGCCTTATGCTCAATCACTTGGAGTCTTTATATTTATTCCTTGTGTCTTTGTGTATTTCTTTGTGTTGTGACTATAATATTTATTTACTATTCTACCCCTGCGCCTCATGTCATTAACTAAAAATGCTCCTCATTTGCCTGTGTAAGTTGTTCTCTATGGTTTTAGAAGAAACCGTCTTTTAAATTTATGAGATTAACCAAAAATATGCATACTTTGTTGGCCAAGACACTACTAAATTTGGATATACCTTTGACAAAATTAGGAGTGGATTAATATTACTCTTAATTGTTTAATGACTTTTCTAGTTTTAAAGTCAATATTTGTGTTATTACTTGCTATTATTGAACTGTCGTATGCCTCTTTAAGCTCCTGCTTAGAATTTTACATTTGTCTAGTTGGTGACTTTTTAGTAAATGTTCTATGTTGAAGAAATTTAAATACATTTTATTTATTTTTCAAATTTAAACTTTGAATCAAGAGTGACTTGTCTTTTACATGGTAAACAAGTGATTTCCTCTTTGAATATCAGGTCATGTTAGTTGCAAAGTTTTTGCTTTATAATAATTTAGTTTTATTAGTTATACTACTTGCATGTATGATATCTTGTACTTGTGTCCATGTTTTCTTATTTAAGCTATTTTAGCATATGTTGGATGACAGTATCATTGAAAACTTGCAACTTAGATTTATTTTCTAAACATATTCATTGTATCCAATATAATTAGTGTAAAGTTATCTAAAACTTTCATACTTAATCGTGTTTTTCTGTTTTTTTTTTTTTTTTTTAGTTGCACTTAGCTATTCTTGGATAAGCATATGGACCTTATGCTCATTCACTTGGAGTCTTCATATTTATTTCTAGTGTCTTTGTGTATTTTCTTATGTTTTGACTCTAATATTTATTTACTATTCTCCCCCTGCGCCTCATGTCATTAACCAAAGATGCCTCATTTGCCTGTGTAAGTTGTTCTCTATGGTGTCAGAAGAAACCATCTTTTAGAGTTCTAAGATTAACCTAAATTATGCATACTTTGTTGGCCAAGACACTACTAAATTTGGATATACATTAGACAAAATTTGGAATGGATTAATGCTGCTCTTACTTGTTTAATGACTTTTCGGTTTTGACGTCAATATTTGTGTTATTACTTGCTTCCATTGAACTGTCGTCTGCCTCTTCAATGTCTTGTTTAGAATTTTACATTTGTCCCGTTCGTAACTTTTTTGTAAATGTTGTATGTTGAAGAAATTTACATACATTTTATTTATTTTTCAATTTGACACTTTGAATCAAGTGTGACTTGTCTTTCAAATGGTAAGCAAATGATTTTCTCTTTGATTATCGGGTCATGTTAGTTGCAAAGTTTTTGCTTTATAATAATTTAGTTTTATTATTTCTACTACTTGCATATATGATATCTTGTACTTGTGTCCATGCTTTTTTATTTAAGCTATTTTAGCATATGTTGGTTAACAGTATCATTGGAAACTTGCGACTTATATTTATTTTCTAAGCCTATTTATTGTATCCAATATAATTAGTGTAAAGTTACCTAAAACTTTCATAGTTAATCGGATTTTTATGTTCAGTTGGTTTTTTATATATGTGTTCACTAGTTGTATTTAGCTATTCTTGGATGAGCAAGTTGACTTTATCCTCAATCACTTGGAGTCTTTATAATTATTCCTATTGTCCTTGTGTATTTCTTGTGTTGAGACTCTAATATTTATTTACTATTTTTCTTCTGCACCTCATGTCATTAACCAAAAATGTTCATCATTTGCCTACGTAAGCTCTTCTCTATGGTGTCAGTAGAAACCATCTTTTAGATTTATGAGATTAACCAATAGTATGCATACTTTGTTGGTCAAGACACTACTAAATTTGGATATACATTTTACAAAATTAGGAATGGATTAATGCCGTTCTTAATTGTTTAATGAAATTTCTTGTTTTGAAGTCAATATTTGTGTTATTACTTATTTCTATTGAACTGTCCCCTGCCTCTTTAATGTCCTAATTGGCATTTTACATTTGTCCTGTTGGTAACTTCTTTGTAAATTTTCTATGTTGAAGAAATTTACAAGCATTTCATTTATTTTTCAAACTGAAATTTTGAATCAAGTGTGACTTGTCTTTCACATGGTAAGCAAGTGATTTCTGATTTGATTTTCAGGTCATATTATTTGCAAAGTTTTTGCTTTGTAATAATTTAGTTTGATTAGTTCTACTATTTGCATGTATGAAATCTTGTACTTGGGTCCATGCTTTCTTATTTAAGCTATTTTAGCATATGTTGGATGACAGTATAATTGGAAACTTGTTACTTATATTTATTTTCTAAACCTATTCATTGTATCAAATATAATTAGAGTAAATTTATTTGAAACTTTTGTAGTTAATTGGACTTTTTTGTTCAGTTTGTTTTTTATATCGGTGTTCACTAGTTGCATTTAATTATTCCTGGGTAAGCATGTGGACCTTATGTTCAATCTCTTGGAGTCTTCATATTTTATTATTGTGTCATTGTGTATTTCCTTGTATTGTGACTCTATTATGTATTTACTATTCTCCTTGTGCGCCTCATGTCATTAACCAAAAAAGCTCCTCATATGCCTGTGTAAGTTGTTCTCTATGGTGTCAGAAGAAACCATCTTTTAGATTTATGAGATTAACCAAAAATATGCATATTTTGTTGGCCAAGTCACTACTAAATTTGGATATACCTTTGACAAAATTAGGATTGGATTAATGTTGCTTTTAATTGTTTAATGACTTTTCTGGTTTTGAAGTTAATATTTGTGCTATTACTCGCTTCTATTGAATTACCTTCTGACTATTTAATGTCCTACTTGGCATTTTATATTTGTCCCGTTGGTAACTTTTTTGTAAATATTCTATGTTGAAGAAATTTACATACATTTCATTTATTTTTCAAACTGAAAATTTGAATCAAGTGTGACTTGTCTTCCACAAGGTAAGAAATTGATTTCCTCTTTGATTTTTTGGTCATGTTAGTTACAAAGTTTTTGCTTTGTAATAATTTAGTTTTATTAGTTCTACTACTTGCATGTATGATATCTTGTACTTGTGTCCATGTTGTCTAATTTAAGCTATTTTAGCATATGTTGGATGACAGTATCATTGGAAACTTGCGATTTATATTTATTTTCTAAACCTACTCATTGTATCCAATATAATTATAGTAAAGTAATTTGAAACTTTCATAGTTAATCGTTTTTTTGTGTTCAGTTTGTTTTTTTAATATCTGTGTTCACTAGTTGCACTTAGCTATTCTTGGACAAGCAAGTGGACCATATGCTCAATCACTTGCAGTCTTTATATTTATTCATAGTGTCTTTGTGTATTTCTTTGTGTTTTGACTATAATATTTATTTACTATTCTCCCCCTGCGCTTCATGTCATTAACCAAAAATGCTTCTCATTCGCCTGTGTAAGTTGTTCTCTATGGTTTTAGAAGAAACCGTCTTTTAAATTTATGAGATTAACCAAAAATATGCATACTTTGTTGGCCAAGACACTATTAAATTTGGATATACCTTTGACAAAACTAGGAGTGGTTTAATGCTACTCTTAATTTTTTAATGACTTTTTTGGTTTTGAAGTCAATATTTGTTTTATTACTTGCTCTATTGAACTGTCGTCTGCCTCTTTAATGTCCTGCTTAGAATTTTATATTTGTCCCGTTGGTAACTTTTTTGTAAATGTTATATGTTGAAGAAATTTACATAGATTTTATTTATTTTTCAAATTTAAACTTTGAATCAAGTGTGACTTGTTTTTTACATGGTAAGCAAGTGATTTCCTCTTTGAATATCAGGTCAAGTTAGTTGCAAAGTTTTTGCTTTATAATAATTTAGTTTTATTAGTTATACTACTTGCACGTATGATATCTTGTACTTGTGTCCATGCTTTTTTATTTAAGCTATTTTAGCATATGTTGGATGACAGTATCATTGGAAACTTGCAACTTAGATTTATTTTCTAAACATATTCATTGTATCCAATATAATTAGTGTAAAGTTATCTAAAACTTTCATAGTTAATTAGATTTTTGTGTTCTATTTGTTTTTTTATACATGTGTTAACTAGTTGTATTTAGCTATTCTTGAATAAGCAAGTTGACTTTATCCTCAATCACTTGGAATCTTCATATTTATTCCTATTGTCCTTGTGTATTTTCTTGTGTTGTGACTCTAAAATTTATTTACTATTTTCCTTCTGCGCCTCATGTCATAAAACAAAAATGCTCCTCATTTGCCTATGTAAGCTGTTCTCTATGGTGTCAGAAAAATCATCTTTTAGATTTCTGAGATTAACCAAAATTATGCATACTTTGTTGGCCATGTCACTACTAAATTTGGATATATCTTTGACAAAATTAGGATTGGATAAATGTTGCTCTTAATTGTTTAATGACTTTTCTGGTTTTGAAGTTAATATTTGTGTTATTTCTTGCTTCTATTAAATTGCCTTCTGCCTCTTTAATGTCCTACTTGGCATTTTATATTTGTCTCGTTGATAACTTTTTTGTAAATGTTCTATGTTGAAGAACTTTACATACATTTCATTTATTTTTTGAATTGAAATTTTGAATCAAGTGTGACTTGTCTTTCAAATGGTAAGAAAGTGATTTCCTCTTTGATTTTCTGGTCATTTTAGTTGCAAAGATTTTGCCTTGTAATAATTTAGTTTTATTACTTCTACTACTTGCATGTATGATATCTTGTACTTGGGTCTATGCTTTCTTATAAGCTATTTTAGCATATGTTGGATGACAGTATCATTGGAAACTTGCTATTAATATTTATTTTCTAAACCTATTCATTGTATCCAATATAATTAGAGTAAAGTTATTTGAAACTTTCATTGTTAATCGGATTTTTTGTTCAGTTTGTTTTTTATATCGGTGTTCATTAGTTACATTTAATTATTCTTGGATAAGCAAGTGAACCTTGTGCTCAATCATTTGGAAGATATTCAATTATAGTGTCCTTGTGTATTTTCTTGTGTTGTGATAGTATTTATTTACTATTCTCCTTCTACGCCTCATGTCATTAACCAAAAATACTTATCATATGCCTGTGTAAGCTGTTTTCTATGGTGTCAGAAGAAACCATCTTTTAGATTTCTGAGATTATCCAAAAATATGCATACTTTGTTGGCCAAGTCACTACTAAATTTAGATATACCTTTGACAAAATTAGGATTGGATTAATGTTTCTCTAAATTATTTTAATGACTTTTCTGGTTTTGAAGTTAATATTTGTGTTATTACTTGCTTCTATTAAACTGCATTCTGCCTCTTTAATGTGTTACTTGGCATTTTACTTTTGTCCTGTTGGTAACTTATTTTTAAATGTTCTATGTTTAAGAAATTTACATACATTTCATTTATTTTTCAAATTGAAATTTTGAATCAAGTGTGACTTGTCTTTCACATGGTAAGCAAGTGATTTTCTCTTTGATTTTCAGATCATGATAGTTGCAAAGTTTTTTCTTTGTAATAATTTAGTTTTTAGTTCTACTACTTGCATGTATGATATCATGTACTTGTGTCCATGCTTTTGTATTTAAGCTATTTTAGCATATGTTGGATAACACTATCATTAGAAACCTGCAACTTATATTTATTTTATAAACCTATTCATTGTATCCAATATAATTAGTGTAAATTTATCTAAAACTTTCATAGTTAATCGGATTTTTGTGTTCTGTTTGTGTTTTTATACTTGTGTTCACTAGTTGTATTAAGCTATTCTTGGATAAGCAAGTTGACTTTATCCTCAATCACTTGGAGTCTTAATATTTATTCCTATTGTCTTTGTGTATTTCGTTGTGTTGTGACTCTAATATTCATTTACTATTTTCCTTCTGCGCCTCATGTCATTAACCAAAAATGTTCCACATTTGCCTGTGTAAGCTGTTCTTTATGCTGTCAGAAGAAACTATCTTTTAGATTTACTAGATTAACCAAAATTATGCATACATTGTTGGCCAAGATACTGCTAAATTTGGATATACCTTTGATAAAAGTAGAAATGGATGAATGCTGCTCTTAATTGTTTAAAGATTTTTCTTGTTTTGAAGTCAATATTTGTGTTATTACTTCTTTCTATTTAAATGCCATTTGCCTCTTTAATGTCTTAATTGACATTTTACATTGTCCCGTTGGTAATTTTTTTTGTAAATGTTCTATGTTGAAGAAATTTACATGCATTTCATTTATTTTTTAAATTGAAATTTTGCATCAAGTGTTACTTGTCCTTCACATGGTAAGCAAGTGATTTATGCTTTGATTTTCAGGTCATATTAATTACAAAGTTTTTGCTTTGTAATAATTTAGTTTTATTAGTTCTACTACTTGCATGTATGATATCTTGTACTTGTGTCTATGCTTTTGTATTTAAGCTATTTTAGCATATGTTGGATGACAGTATCATTGGAAACTTGTGACCTATATTTATTTTCTAAACCTAGTTATTGTATCCAATATAATTAGAGTAAAGTCATTTGAAACTTTCATAGTTAATCGGTTTTTTTTTTTTTTTTTCAGTTTGTTTTTTATACCGGTGTTCACTAGTGGCATTTAATTGTTCTTGGATAAGCAAGTGGACCTTATGCTCAATCAGTTGGAGTCTTCATGTTTAATTATAGTGTCCTTGTGTATTTCCTTGTGTTGTGACTCTATTATTTATTTACTATTCTCCATCGGCGCCTCTTGTCATTAACCAAAAATGCTCCTCATTTGCCTGTGTAAGATGTTCTCTATGGTATCAGAAGAAACCATCTTTTAGATTTCTGAGATTAACCAAAAATATACATAATTTGTTACCAAGACACTACAAAATTTGGATATACCTTAGACAAACTTAAGAGTGGATTAATCTTGCTCTTAATTATTTAATGTCTTTTCTGCTTTTGAAATCAATATTTGTGTTTTTACTTACTTCTATTGAACTACCGTCTGCTTTTTAGTGTCCTACTTGGCATTTTATATTTGTCCCGTTGGTAACTTTTTTGTAAATGTTCTATGTTGAAGAAATACATGCATTTCATTTATTTTTCAAACTGAAATTTTGAATCAAGTGTGTTTTGTCTTTTACATGGTAAGCAAGTGATTTCTGATTTGATTTTTAGGTCATATTATTTGCAACATTTTTAATTTGTAATAATTTAGTTTTATTAGTTCTACTACTTGCATGTATGATATCATGTACTTGTGTCTATGCTTTCTTATAAACTATTTTAGCATATGTTGGATGACAAGATCATTGGAAACTTGCTACTTATATTTATTTTCTAAACCTATTCATTGTATCCAATATAATTAGAGTAAAGTTATTTGAAACTTTCGTTGTTAATTGGATTTTTTGTTCAGTTTGTTTTTTATATCCGTATTCACTAGTTGCATTTAATTATTCTTGGATAAGCAAGTGGACCTTATGCTCAATCACTTGGAGTCTTCTTATTTAATTATATTGTCTTTGTGTATTTTCTTGTGTTGTGACTCATTATTTATTTACTATTCTCCTTCTCCGCCTCATTTCATTAACCAAAAATGCTCCTCATATGCCTGTGTGAGTTGTTTTCTATGGTGTTAGAAGAAACCATCTTTTAGATTTCTGAGATTATCCAAAAATATGCATACTTTGTTGGCCAAGTCAGTACTCAATTTAGATATACCCTTGACAAATTTAGGACTGGATTAATATTTCTCTAAATTATTTTAATGATTTTTCTGGTTTTGAAGTTAATATTTGTGTTATTACTTGCTTCTATTAAACTGCCTTCTGCCTCTTTAATGTCCTATTTGGCATTTTACTTTTGTCCTGTTGGTAACTTATTTGTAAATGTTCTATGTCTAAGAAATTTACATACTTTTCATTTATTTTTCAAACTGAAATTTTGAAACAAGTGTGACTTTTCTTTCACATGGTAAGCAAGTGATTTCCTCTTTGATTTTCAGGTCATGTTAGTTGCAAAGTTTTTTCTTTGTAATAATTTAGTTTTATTAGTTCTACTACTTGCATGTATGATATCATGTACTTGTGTCCATGCTTTTGTATTTAAGCTATTTTAGCATATGTTGGATAACAGTATCATTAGAAATTTGCGACTTATATTTATTTTATAAACCTATTCATTGTATCCAATATAATTAGTGTAAAGTTATCTAAAACTTTCATAGTTAATCGGATTTTTGTGTTCCGTTTGTTTTTTTATACTTGTGTTCACTAGTTGTATTAAGCTATTCTTGGATAAGCAAGTTGACTTTATCCTCAATCACTTGGAGTCTTCATATGTATTCCTATTGTCTTTGTGTATTTCGTTGTGTTGTGACTTTAATATTCATTTACTGTTTTCCTTCTGCGCCTCATGTCATTGACTAAAAATGTTCCACATTTGCCCGTGTAAGCTGTTCTCTATGGTGTCAGAAGAAACCATCTTTTAGATTTCTTAGGTTAATCAAAATTATGCATACATTGTTGGCTAAGATACTACTAAATTTGGATATACCTTTGATAAAATTAGGATTGGATTAATATTGCTCTTAATTGTTTGGTGACTTTTCTAGTTTTGAAGTTAATATTTGTGTTATTAATTGCTTCTTTAATGTCTTACTTGGCATTTAAATTTTTCTCGTTCGTAACTTTTTTGTAAATGTTTTATGTTGAAGAAATTTACATACATTTTATTTATTTTTTAAACTGAAATTTTGAATCAAGTGTGACTTGTCTTTCACATGGTAAGAAAGTGGTTTCCGATTTGATTTTCAGGTCATGTTTGTTGCAAAGTTTTTGCTTTGTAATAATTTAGTTTTATTAGTTCTACTACTTGCATGTATGATCTTGTATACCTTTTACAGCCATTTATTTGCTTAGCCTGTTAAATCTGAAGATCATAGTTCAACAAGTATTGGTATAGCTTCGAACATTAAGATTTTTCCTTCTTTTTCTACTTAAATGTGCAAATTAACTTTTGATAATGAATATTTTAGCTTCGTGTATTTGATGGTTTGATGTCTACCTATTCTACCAATGCATCATTATTTGCTATTCTACCAAATGATGTTCTTTTATCTTTAACATTATTAAGTTAGTCGGTGTGCTCTTGAAACTCAAACCAATAATGTATATACTACCAAACATCTATTTTAAGTGAAAACATGGAAAACACTCAATACAAGGAAAACAAAATTTATTTAAATAAAATTTTTGAAAGAACAAAAATTTTAAAAAAAATAATTTTTAAATTCTTTAAAAATATATAAAATAATAAAAACATGAAAATAGAATAAAAAATTCTAAAAAAATTAAAACAAATTTTATTTAAATAAAAATTCCAAAAATATAAAATTATATTTCATTGACAAAAGTACATTGACAAAACCTGCACTTATCACTTTTAGTGGTATCTTTTGCCCGCAAACAGTACATTTCGTTTTCTTTTTGCCATCAAATCTTCTGTCAATTTTCTTCTTGCCATTATTTTTTTGTCCAAGTGTCCAAATGTACTTTTAGTCACTGAAATATATTTTTGTCTATTTTGTCAAATCTAAGCGATAAATGTGGGTTTCACACTTATTTTGGCTACTAAAAGTCAATATTTGTGAGTTATGACAAGTAGCTTATTATTTAATTATGTTATTTTGTTTGTTTAAGTGAAAATTCGAGTGTAAATTCAAAAATTTAATTGAAAGTGCACTTATTTTGTCTAATAAAATCAAGTATTTGAGAAAACCAATGTGTAACGATGTGAAAAGTTGAAGCACCTGAGATGTAATTTTTGGAAGACTTGATTAAAACATAATTAAAAATTTGGAGACCAAAGTGTAAAGATGTAAAAATATTGAGGACCTAAAATACATTTGGAGGACTTAATTGAAAGATAATTAAAAGTATAAGGACTGAAGTGAGCATTACATAAAGTATAAGAACAGTTATGCAATAAATAATAGTTTATTGTGTGCCACATCAGCACTTAATGATGCCACATCACCCTTTCAGATTGGAAATTTAACGGAGTAACCATTTGAGAAAGAGTTATATACTTTAGTAACAAGCTTTGCAACTTTTAAACTTCACTGACCGTTTTGAAATTTTAAGGTAACTTCAATAATCGTTAGTAAAATTATCCCAATGAAAAATTGAAAAATTGATTTTAAGTTAAAATATTGTATTTGTTAAAAATATAAAAAAAGAGAGATTTGGTCGATTTTAAGAAAATTGATTTTAAGGTATATGAGGAAATAACATAGGATAACACATATGTTACGTAATGTAAAAATGTTGTTTTCAAATAAAAATTTGAAATATTAATTTTAAATAAAAATAATATATTTTATTAAATAAAAAAAATATAAAAGAAGATAAATAATAAAATATTGATTTTAAGGTATATGAAGAAATAACATAAGGTAACACATATGTTACGCAATGTAAAAATGTTGTTTTCAAATGAAATATTGAAATATTAATTTTAAATGAAAATAATGTATTTTATTAAATTAAAAATTATAAAAAGAAGATAAATTGTAAAATATTGATTTTAATGAAGACGAAGAAATAACATATAGTGTTTGTTTGTAGAGTTTAAAATATTTTTTTTTTTTCAAACTCATTTTTACCAAATATCTTATGGAAACACAATTTTTTATCAATTTTTCAACCACATATTTTATCAATTTCTTCAAAATTTTCTAAAATACTATTTTTAAACTCTACCAAAAATGTAATGCATGTGGTAACACATATGTTACTCGTGTAAAAATATTTTTCTCAAATGGAAAAATTGAAATATTGATTTTAAACAAAAATAATATATTTTTTAAAAATTTATAAGAGGAGATAAATTGTAAAATATTGATTTTAATGAAAATGATGAAGTAACATATGGTAATACTTATGTATGCACTATAACATCAATGAAATTTAAACTATTAAAAACTTTTCAATGTATGCACTATAACATCAATGAAATTTAAAATTCAGCTTTGTCCAAAACATCATAGATGAAATGAATGAAAATATTTGATTAAAATGTTAATTGAAAGCTCGGTCAATGATAGGAATTAAGTAGGCTAGAAATGATTTGTAACTCTTCAATAATTCTTACAATTAGAAACTTATGATATTCCACCATAAAATCTAATTTTGTTTTTATTATAAATGAGATAATTATACTAAATTGTATCTCTAACTTCTTGCAAAATTTTGAAAAGTAGGAATTTATATTAAAAGGATTAATTAACATAATAATAAAAAGCAATATCATCATTTTCAAAATTGGGCTGGCCGAAAATATCATTATGAACCCAAATTTTTTAGAAGTCCAAATTAAATTTCTAAATTCCAATCAACATAAAATAACCCAAGCTAGTCATTTCTTATAATGCAAAAATATATCATGCTTAAATTGTAGTTCAGTCCCTAAAAATGCAAAATTGCAAATTGGCCCCAATCAAGGCAAAGATTGCAACAAGTCTTCCATCAAATAATGAATGTATAACTTTATTAACCTCAAAATACTTTATTTGTTAATATATATCCATAACGTGAATTTTTTATTAAATTTCATTTTGGTCCAAGGAACTTTTCAAAATTGCAAATTGGACCCAATTGAACTCTTAGAAATCAACCTTTGCACTTCCCATTATCTTCCCTTATAATCCTCATATTGAATTGCAATAATAATATATATCTTGAAATTCTGGCATACAATACTGTAAAGTCGATGTGGCCAATGGGTTAGTCGGCTCGTCCAAGCACGACATACGATGGGCCACACATGAAATATGGCCATCCTAGTCTAATTTTACACGGGAACATGTGCTGTGTAAAATAACATAATATAATCTACAACATATTCAGTGATACAAAATATCATTTGTAACATTTATATCGGACAGTGATACACAATATCATTTATAATATTTGTATCAGACCATGATACTAAACAGAACTGTTACAATTGCAAAATCAATTCTAAACTTCAACAAGTTCGTATTAATATACACATTGGACTCTAAAAAATTATTGATACTTTATAACATCAGTATGATAGAGATATGTAACACAATGCCAAATTTAACAAATAAAACTTATAATTTCATCATTTGTAACATATATAACATCAGTGAAACATAATACCAATTCATGTAACATGTGTTGTGTAAAATAACATAATATAATATGTAACATATTTAGTAACATATTTAATGACAAAAAAAATATCATTTGTAATATCTGTATCAGATTTTGATACACAATATAATTTGTAATATCTGTATCAGACAGTGATACTAAACACTGTTACAACTGTTACAATTACAAAACCAACTCTAAACTTCAACAAGTTTGTTGTCTCTTTCGTTTTGGTTGATTTTATGGGTGTAGAAAACGTTATTCGCCGGTGACTGGAAGTGTTCGACCTCGGTATGGTTTCTCTTCTAAGCGACGTTGTCTTCGACCTTGTATTTCTACGATTTGTAGTCTCCATTCTTCAACCGAGATAAAAAATTGAAAAGAATGCACTACGATTTCGAGATTTTGGGAGAAGATTTGCTAAGATTATGAAAGATTTTGTTTCGGTTTGTAAATGGGGAAGTATCTGTCTGTTTGGAGGGTTTTCACTTTAATGGGCGTGATTATTTAGAGGGTTATAAGCGGTTAATTTTAATTAAAGTTTAAAAATTGATTTTAATTTATTATTAAATTAATTAATATAATTACGACTGTATGGAGTTTTTTCTGCTATGGGAAGAAAAAAAATACTTCGACGTCTCATCTCCTCCAAAATGTGTTGAGCGCTTCAATCCACCTATCTAATTCGATCATCTTTTTCGACCAATCATCTTCAAAATATGCTCACCCCCTCAAAAATCTATTCACTAGCTAAATCTATCATTATAATAGAACATACGGTCGAATCCCACTGCAAGAAAGTGATATACTAATATTAACAATATGATATTTTTAATATAAATAAATTAAGTTGATAAAATTGAAATTATTTTTAGATTGTAATTAGTAGATGTAATTTCCACACAAATTTATCCCACCCGGCCCAGTCATGTGTGAAGTCCAAATTTAGGGTTTTTTTTAAAAATAACCACAATAAATAAACTATTTCTTAAAATACTATCATGTTTTTTTATTCTAAAAATACTGTTTTTTTATTTTTGTAACACTTGTTACATTTGTTATTTTAGTTATAATAAATGTGTTACATTTGTTATTAACAAACATAACAAATGTAACAACAAGTGTTATAAAAATAAAAAACAGTATTTTTAGAATAAAAAAAGTTAAATAATATTTTTTAAATTATTTTATATTTTGTAGTAATTGGTGAAATTATCACCCAAATATTCCCCCCTTTGTACACAAAGCCCAGATAGTTACCCAGCAACATCAATCCGCCTCATTATTCTCTCTCTTCGTCTCGTTCTCACCTCTGCGCTTCTCTCTCTTTTTTTTCTCACTTCGTTGGACTCCCAATTGAACGAATCTGCTTATTTAGGTCCGTATATCCCATGTTTGGCCGGCTTCTCTCAGTTCGTTGAAGTCATTGATTTGATGTTTTTCACCTCTCTTCTTGTGTGTGGTAGGGAAAGTTTTAAATCTGCAATTCCTCCAAGAAAAGTGCGCGTGATTCTGTTCGTCCTTGCTAGGATTAGGGTTTTTCTATCGGTTTGAATCATATTCATCTGGGGTCCTTGTGTATTGAATAGATTGGTTTCCTAGGGTTTACTCCAACCAATTCTAAGATAATTTTTTGGGCATAAATTATAAGAAATTGGTTGTTTGGGTATGAAACTGTTATTATATCTTATTTAGTACATTTTTTTTGTTATTTAGTTTTGTTATTTATTTTATTTTTCTTTTCTTTCAATTTTTTAGTCGACCTTTTTCGCAATATGCATTAATCAACGTTTTCTGTGGTATATTGTAGTTTTCACTTTGCCTTGGGAACATTCATTTGAAGGGAACCTGTTAAGGCAAATTTGTTTAGATTGTTGCAAAATATTTGGGCATATTTTGTCTTTTTGGCATGGATTTGTTATTATGTTTATTGTAGTTTTCTGTTTTCGCTTGTAGATATTCTTGAATTCATTTTGTTATTTGAATTAATATTAGAAGGCATGGGCATGCTTGAATTGATAATTCTATGGACAAATTTGTGCATGAGTTGATCAATTACTTATAAAATTTTAAGCCACATAACTATTGTTGGTGTTTGGTGGATCTTTTTTTTGGTCATTTTCTTTACTGCTTTTAATATAATTGTTACATTGTCTTGGTGACCATTTGCATACTTTGTGAATAATGAGATGCGAACATTAACAATCATGGTTTTAGTTTAAGCAATGAGACTCGTGTCTGGTCTTAATTCTTGATATGCCATCATAAAATTTATTTTTATGTAACGAGAAACATTTAATATTGATATTCGATTCTCATGTTCTTTATTTCTGATTATACAAGTGTAGGTTGTTATGTTAGACAAGCAAGGACTCTTCAATCCAATGTTAGTATTTTACTTCAAATTTTTATTATGTTTTGTTAGTTTTTTATGAGTAGGCATTCTTTTATATAATCTCAAATAGGCATGAGCTTGTAAGACATACTCTTTAGTGTTTAAACTACTTTGGATCTATGCAATTGCCCAGCCGGGTGTTTAAACTACTTTTTCTACCATGACGACCTAAAAAATAACACATTCCTGAAACTGTGGATTTTATTTTGTGCAAATTGATAGCTGGCTTTTTACACTCTTTATGTGAGAATATGTATGGTTGAATGTATTATGTGAGAACATACTTCTCATGGTGTCTTGTTAATGGGTTGGAGGTTATTTGATTGTGGAATTTCGGTTATGGTAATGACAGTTATGCGTAATAGATATTTGAAAAGTCCTCTTGTTATTTTGGGTTGAAGCTTTGTATTCCTTTTCTAATTTTGGGTTAAAGTTGTACTGGTTGTAAGATCAATTGCGACTTCCAAAAGATTACAATGTTGTCTAGGTTGAAGAGGCCTGGGGCTTTCCAAGTATAGGCAGAATGGTGCAAATGTGAACTGTGGAAAGATCTTGAATGACGTTTGTCATTTTTTGTCACTGTTTGAACCATGTTTTATGTAGCTTTATAAAGTTGGGAAAGAAACAAAAGAGTGCGAACATAGCTTAAATCTGCTTCCAAGTAAAAGTAAAGATCAGCCCTTTTCCCGATTACTGTATTTATCAAACGTGGTTAAGTTAAACGTGGTTAAGTCATGTGCTGTACATCAACCATGTTGCTCAATTAGGTATTATCCGTTGACTTTTGTGCAATGTACTCGTTATTATCTTAACAATTAAGGAGAGCGGGGAAGTGTGTTGATTATTGTAATCATGATGTATTGAGTAGTGGCTGGTCTGAGCGAAATAGCTATCTACAAGTGAGAAAAAGAAAAAGATCTCAATGAGGAGATTGGAGAGAAAAAGTAGTAGGAAGAAGCGGCCTAGCATTGGTATCACTGATGTCTGAGCGAAATAGCTACCTACAAGTGAGAAAAAAAGAGAAGTGAAAAAAAGCAAGTGCATGAAACAGAAGATATTGTTTAAGCCTGACTAAGCATTGGACACTAAATTTGGAGATCTAGACGACTAGTGGGTTTGACTTGTATAGTGAAAGCTTGAAGGTTGGGACACTCAAGTTTAAGGAGAATCTTCACTGATCTATATAGTTGCTTCATTTGGTTAGACTCAACTAAACTTGATAGAGAAAAGAATAAGTATTTTGAGAACAATATTAGAATTAATACCCTGGGGGAGATTTTGAAAATCAAAATGAGGGTGTGCATCTCACGAGAGGGAAATAAAATATTTGACTACTTAGGGTGGGAATATAACTAACCTAAAGACTTATGGTGATTGGATTGATTATACACACACATCGATTGAGCATCGGATAAGTAAAAATTGATTTTGGTAGCATTAGTTAGAAGCATTTTATGAATTACTTGAGTAGTTTCAAAAACTCGAGGTAAACACGGCAGACTATCTAACAAAATTCATTTTGTTGTTATTTGTTTGTGTTTGAGTAGACGATTTTGCTTGGCACAAACAAGGATTTAAGTTTGGGGTATTGCTCTATGTTATTATTTCTTAAATTTCTCATGTTATTTTATGTTCTCAAATTTTTTTTGACTAGATATTGGAGATTGTACCATGGGATGAGCGTGGTGAGATCTTTCAACAATCATAGTCTCTTCTCGTGCATGAATACGTGTTCTTAGATAATTCTAATTTCTGTAACAAATGCTACATCCCTTCGCCTTTCTAACGTCCGTTCTTGTAGTTGTCTTGTTTAATTTAAATTTTCATGATAATAGTGTATTTTTAGCTACTTCTTGTTGATGTCGTTAGGCTCTATCATGTATTTACTTCAATTCTTTATGTTCTTTATACTTTTTTCCCTCTTCCACGATGTTGATATTTAGGTTATATATTGGTTGCATGGAATTGTAAGGGCAAAAATGATGGGAGTGTAAGGGATGAATTTGTAGTGGAGTTGCAAGTTGGGAACCTATAGGATGATGATAAAGGGGAATTATTTGAAAGTGTGGCATTTTAAATTAAACTCATTATTAATAAAAAAGAAAAGAAGAAATTTTCATTTTTTTTAATTAAATTTTGAATTGTTTATGTTTGCTCCATTCTTGTTTTGTGTGTAATTATAGATTAGAAGTACTTAAATTTGTTTCCCTTTTTTATAAATTTAAATTTATTACTTCTTCACAAGTCTTGTAATTAATTTGCCTTTCATTTCTTGACTTGGTTTCTTGATTATGATTAGTGAATTCATCACTATTAATTAGGAATGTTTAATTTACTTGAATAGTATCAAGTGCACTGCACAAAGGCGCACAAAAATCTTGATGCCATGATTCATATTTGTGCACAATAGCCTAAAGCGTACAACTCACTCTTCTTATAAGTTTAAAGTGGATTGGATTGCATTAGTTACACGTCAAACACCTTTTTCATCTCTATTTTTTTAAATTTATGTTTTGAAAAAAAAAAGGGGATATGCTCAAGTAGCAAACTTGGAGAGCTTGACTACGAGCCACCTTTACACCTCTACTCTACACTAGAGCTCATATATAGCACGTCAAAGCCTAATTTGCATCATAGCAAGTGGTCTTTATTAATTGTGTTCTTGATTGAATCATAACTAGTGATCATCATCAATTTTGTTCCATTTCTTTTATATTTTAGATCATTTTTAAAAATTGGAGCTCATTAATCTAGCAAGATATAAATAGAAAAAATATGAACCATCAAAAGTATAGTTTATTTCTTGTAATTGAACATAAATATAAAAAGTCACTATATACTTTTCTAAGACTTTTGGTCCACACGGTATTGGACAAGATATTTTAACTTATTTTTTCTTTGTTGATCTTGTCTAATGTTGTCCATTCTGATATCAAACATTCTCGAAAACATTGTTTTGAAGTGGCTAGTCATTAGGAGTTAATCGTCTTTGGGATTGCAACGTAATACCTTTGTGTAACTTTCCTTTCTAAGATATACTCATACAAACACAAACTTTAACTTATCTTCCATTTAACTTTTGGCTTTTTCACTTTTCTTAAATTTGTTATTTGTACTAAGCTCGCAGAGAAATTTTCTGATACTCATATAAACACAAAAACTTGTGGCTTTTTCACTTTTCTTAATTTTGTTATTTGTACTAAGCCCGCAGAGAAATTTCCTACTCTATTTTCGTTGGATTCTATATTTGGAAGGTAACCACCACCTTTTGGTATAATAATCTTCATTTTCTAGTATTCTTATCTCTAACACATGAACCTTTCTGTAGATTCCCTTATTTTTTTCGTACCTGGTTATATCACTCTTTGGATTGATTGTGGCTATTGTTTGTGTTTGGATCCCTCCCTTACTTCTTTCCCTGGTTATATCACTCTTTGCATTGATTGTGGCTATTTCTTGTGTTTGGATCCCGGGATGTTTCTTAACATTGCTCTATTAGTCATCATATAAAATATGTCATTCAATTTTCATCCATTTTTAACCTATGTTCATAGTCAAGCTTTTTTTTGACAAGAATGTCCACTAACACACTTTTATCTTATGAAAATTTCTTTACTGAGTGTTGGCTTGCGGATAAGACCGGAGAGGTAAGAATAGGTGGAAGACAATTAGATTTTGTAGCAGTCTTGTTTGTTGGAATAGGATTATTAGTAAAAGGTAGGCAATGGAATATTTTGTTGATGCGCAGTGATAAGATTCGGTGAGCATTGCTACTTTTGTGACGAGTCGGTTGGGATAAAAGATGATGTTGTTGGACAGCAATAAGATGATGTTGTTTTTTTTTTTTTTGCCTCAAAATGACGTCGTTTTGTGTACACATATAAATGATTACGGTGTTCATCTCTCTCAGACGCACGAACCCTAGCTTTGTCTCTATCTTTCAAATGCAATGCAGATTGGCCATTTTGATGCAATCGATGCAAACGTTCCCTCTCTCCAATGCACGCACAGACCTTATGATCGCCTTTGTGTTCATATGAAAGGTGATGATGCACTTGGGAAGCCTGGGAGATTGTATCTTATGTTGTTGTTCATTTTACAATTAAGGTCTGTTGTTTGGGATGCTTGTTGGTACTCATCTCGTCCTAAATTATTACCATATGTAGGCTGTTATTTCTCCATGAAGGGAATGTTGTTTGGCAACCATATGTAGGCTGTTATTTCTCCATAAAGGGAATGTTGTTTGGCAAGGGATGACTCATGAATTCACCTCATGAACAGATCCAATTGTTCATCACGTAAAAAATTATTAGTCATTTTCTTGATGTATAAGCAAATTTGATCTATTGTTTACTTTCAACTCAGCTATATAGATATTTCTGATGCTTGAGAATATGTTACTTGGATTCCGCATTCTTTTATATTGATGGAAAATAAATATTATTCTGGTTTTCTGATGCACCTTTCCATAACAAAGCTATAGATGACAACATTATTATTTACTCGTCACGAGTATTATTGCGAGTGGTACATTTAATTATCATAATCAGTTCAAAGCATTTGTATCCTCTTGCATTTCTCACCAAACACACAATGAAATGTAATTTCCTTTATCGTATCTGTATTATAATATCTGGAATCAACGTAGATAGCCATTAAATTTGAATATATAAATATTAAGTTTTATCTGAAAAATTAAGGACCAATTTGGAAGTAAACCAATAGTTTGGGACCAAAGCGTAATTTACCTTTTGTCCACATGTTGCAGATTTTATTTTAATAGGATAATTAGATATAATTTTACATATCTTTTATCTAATTAATTTAAAGTGGGATAATTATGGTAGTGTATATATCGTTTAAATTTTTGGATGGACCTTTAAGATAAATGTGGTTGAGTTATCCTCAACAAATCCTATCTCTTAGGATATGGTTTTTTTTTTTAAAGATAAGAGTTCAAGATAAGGTTTATCTTTTAAAGAGTTTCAGTTGGTTTCAACTTGGTCTCTTGGTAACCCTATAAATAGAACCTAAGGTCCATCATTTATTTCACACCACAATATACACTTCTTTCTCAGTTTATACTTAAGCACGATTTAAGAAATAGTGAAGTGAAAGAGACAGTTTAGCAAATTACTGTTCTTCATTGATTCAAGCAAGGTAAGTGTATACATGTTTTTATGTTACATGCTTATGGAATGTATATGATGGGTCCACATGTATGTTATAAGATCGGATCGGAGTTTAGTAGCGCTATGCATGAATAACTATTACCATCTAAGTTTGGTATAGTTTTTATGTCTCCACCATGCAAGTTCAAGTGAAAGTTCAAGTACAAGTTTCATGTTTCATGTTTCATGTTTCATGTTTCAAGTTCAAGATTTCATAAAATTGTAAATGTATGAACATGTATGTACTTACTCGAGATTTTCTCACCCCTTTAATTTTTCCCCCTTCTACGTAATTAGGACTTGTGAAGATTCGAAGCATGGACAACACCCGTGGTGGAATATTTAGATTAGGAGTCTTTAATTAAATAAGAAGTTTGAACAATTGTTTTACGATTAAAGTTTGTTCTAAATAAAATGTTCATTGGTCATCTTCTAGCCTTAAAATTCTAAATTTTATTAGGTATTGATTTATTTTTCTAACGTTCTCGTTATGTCATTATGACTCTCGGGTTTTAGGATCCGGGCGTCACATGTATTATCTATTTTTTCTGTTATTTTGGTAGTTGTTTTACGGATGATAAGCTTTGGATATGACTACCATTGGGCTGATCAATTCAATTGGTTTGATCAAAAGGTATGAATTTTATTTGTGTAGCAGTCCTTTGATGTCTATTCTGAAGAACTAATTCTTCACTCCCCAAGTGCACACCCACCCTATTTTGCAATGACCTAGGAACATCACATCTCAACATGTTTATGCTTTGGAAGTCTTTTTTAACTACAAAAATTTATCACATAGAAGAGGTTTAATCTACTCTTGACCTGAAAGCAATGCTCTTTACCACTTCCGTCAACTGGATAGTAGACTATCTTTTGATGTCAGATAAAAAACACATTGTAGTTTGAAACTTTTAACTTCCATGATGCTTTGAAGCTGCAACCTACACATCTCGAAACATACTGTAGCTAAAAATATTATTAGGTCTCTAGGGTTATTAGACTTATGTTTTGACAATAATACTGTTTTCCTAATATTAATTTAAGATCATAAAGATTTCCTAGACTATGCACAAACACTTGTGATAATTTTGGAATGTTCATTATATTAGGAAAAAAAAAGTAAAGGGAAAAACTCTAGGAGAGTCACTCAGTTGAAGCACTGAAGATGCTTAGAAGTGTCCAGATTTCCATTGTTATTCAACATGCATTGCCTAGCTTGTGTGGACTTAAATAAGAATGTCCCTTTTTCGTAACTTGTCTTCTAATTTCAAGTCCTGAACAATATTGATACAAACCAACCTTCTATTTATTCTCGTGGCATATCTAAGGATCTAATTTATTTCTCCGTTATTTTAGTACTGGTTCTCGTGGATAGATGGGTCTCAGAATTGTAAGTGTTCTAGTGTTGGAACATGGACCTAAGATATTCTGATATGCTTATTTTGTTTTAATTTTCTGTTGATAAAACTGGTGACCACCTTGGTACCGGTGACCGTGGTGGAAGTTGGTATTATTTGAAAGAACTGATGGAAAGATGTGACATTCCAAAATATTTAAGTGTTTAGTTTATTAACATCGTAGTCAAATATCTTCTTACCTTTTCCTTTTGCAACTTTATTGTGCAGGGTGGTGGACATCGAAGAGATTTGGAGAGGATGGACTATCCCGATACTTGACATGGTCTTTGGCTTTCATAAATACCATGTATGCACTTAAATGTCATTGAGTTAATGTTTCGATTTACTTGAGTCAGATATTTTATTGGAGTCAGAGACTTTACTGGAATCAAAATTAAGCATCATTCTTTTGCACAAATCTAGAAAATTTCCTCTACTAATCCTGATAATGAAAGTTTAAAGTGGTGGTATTAACTCGTGTTAATCCTACATATGATGGAAAAATAATTTACTGAGGTTGATTGTCGAAGATTTTTACTTTTCATTGAATGGTATGAGCATCTTAGTCAAGTTCTCATTTTCTTAGATAAGCATCCAAGTTGTTATATATCAATTTGTTCTTTTATCGCATGAATGCCGTTATTGCTATTTAACACTTGGTCATAGAATAGGAGCATGTTATGCAAAATGAAATTCAATTTAAAGGCATTCTAGAGTGTATTTTTAATCACTGCTTTTTAATCCATTATTGTCATTAAGAGTTCTCTTTGGATCGTTTCCCTGAAAGTTTATTATCTATTTCCTTTTTCAATTTGTCCATGAAGCTTTCAGCCATTTGTGAGATGCCTTCCATTATCAAGACAAGATACGCCCTATGAATTATGTGGTTAATGTTGCGATGAATTGAAAGTTTATTATCTATTTCCTTTTTCAATTCGTCCATGAGCTTTCACCATTTGTGAGAGCGCCTTCCATTATCAAGACAAGATACGCTCTATGAAATGTGGTTATGTTGAATACGTGGGTAACTCAAATAATTAGTCTTTGTTTTTGCTAGAGGTAGTAACTTGTCTTAAATGCAGCTCATTTTCTGGCATTGATCTGTACATGTTTTAACTGTATATGGCTAGTTGGGGCATAAAAAATGCAGGAAATTCATAAGAATAACTGAATTTGTTCATAGTTCCCTTAAAGTCTGTCTTAAACGGAAGATCAATTTGCAGATATTTGGATTCAAATTATTTTTATGTTATTTTCCTAAAAGTGGGAGCTAATAAGGATTTCTAAGAAAAAGTCAAAATTTTGGAAGTTGACGGTTCTAGAAATTTGGATACCCACTCTTCTCCTGAAATCGGAAAAGTCACTCGAGACTCCTGAAAGCTAAGAGCATCTCCAATGCAACATTGTCAAGCACAATGTTTAGTACTTTTTTTGACAAATGGCAAAAAATTGCTTATGTGGCACAATTAATGCTAGAAAGTGTCTAGCACAATGTCTAATTCTAGACATTGTCAAAGACAATGTCTACCATTAATTTAAAAATTTATATCCAATCAATAGATTTCTCTCTCTTTCCTTTTTCTAAAAAACTAATAATAATTTGCCACATTTGTTTAATGAACATTGTTGCATTGGAGAAGTTTTTTGATATAATGTCAATGTCTTTTGCCACATATACATATTAGACATTGTTGCATTGGAGATGCTCTAAAGCTATCTGATTGAATTGAACCCGTATTTTACCCACCGCAAAGTAGTGCTTATATCAAGGGTTATGACATACCACGAAAAATGTATAAAAATTTACAGAATTGACAATTGTATTATCACAAATGGCTCAGTTCATTTGCAGCCTAAAACAATGCTAACATCCACAGTAGGTCTATGACTAACAGATAATTTCCTTTGCAGATTTTTATTTCTTGCAATGAACTTTTAAGATTAGAACCACACACCATGTATATGGATCTTTAATTTAGTCTTATCTTAGGTTATTTTGTGTATCTCTGAATTCCCTCTTGTATTTTGTGTAGACCATTAAATATTTCCTAATAGATTCCTCTTTTTGGTATTGAATTAATATAAATATATGAGATAGCTTTTGGTTGGCTAATTAATTGTGCTTGTAATGTCTGTAAGGTTTCATAAAGCAGTTTTATCCTCCAAAAGATTGGCTGGTGGGTTCATCTTTACCTTCAAAGTTCACTCTATGCATTATCGAGACAGCATTGAAAGAGCTCACCCCATACAATGTTTGGTGAGTTCCATTAAATGTCCAGAGCTTTACAAAAAAAAATGTTAAAAATGTTCATTCTGAACAATTTAGAGTACAATAGACATCATTTTGACAGAGAGAAAAAATGCAGAAACATTAATATTTTTCTGTTCCATATATATTCGGATTGGAGGTTTGATTAACCAAACATTTGGATACGAACCACTTTTGATGTTGTAGCCAAGCTCAAGTAATGAAGGCATTAAGGATGGTCCATGGTTAAAGAACCATATGATTCTTTATGTTTATTGTATAATTTAAGCTTTAATGGAGTTATATTAGAAACATAAGTTCGTTGCCAATGCATGTCACATAAATTCTTCCACGGTACCTTCCGTTTGTTTTTAGAGTTCTTACTGATGAATTAAGTCGAATATCACACCTGATTGAATTCTCGTCCAAGATTTGTGCATTAGCTTTACATAATATTTATTTTCAACGAGAATATTTTGGGAGTCAACAAAGTTCGGAGAACTAATGGACTCGACGGAACCACGGTATGGGCGCATATTCAGAGAAACACAATTGAGGTTTGTTCCTTGTTTATTCTATGAGATGACATGTTCTTCTCTTATGGATTACATGTCAAATGATTCACTTAATCAATTGCTAAAATGTTTACTGGCTTGCAGCAATGGATGGAGAGAGCATTTAATGAACATCTGCATGTGCCTGCCCCTAACATGTTCATTCCTACCGACCTGTCTCTTAAGAATGTTTCAGAGCAAGTATATCAACGTTATACTGTCCTCAAATGCAATTTTGAATTCAATAGTTTTCACCTACGTAGGATGAATGCTTTATTTGTAATATTTTTTTAATCCTTGGATCAGATTACACTTCCGCAATTGTTGATAAAATCACCATATTCAAGGTTGTGGTACAAGCCAGATACAACATTTTCTACTCCCAAGGCATATGTTAAGATAGATTTCAATTGTCCCTTTACTGGAAGTTCGCCTGAATCTGAAGTTCTTACTGAAATTTTTACACATTTGTTGATGGACTAGTTAAATGAATATGGTAAGTCTCTGAGAGTGATGGGAAAACTATGCTCTATGACTAATGAAGTGTTGATTAATCATTATGCTTGATGGAAGAGGTTTTTAGTGATTCAGTACTATTATAGATATAGTTGCTGCATTTGTCTACATTCATAATCTCACCTTGACATTTTTCCTCGCATAAGTTCTTAAAGAAGTCCTTTTCACTTTTCTGGCATATTTCAGCTTTATGATGCACAGGTTGCTGGTCTATACTATGGAGTTAACAACACTGACTATGGTTTCCAGGTACACACACACACACTCTCTCTGTGTGTGTGTGTGTGTGTGTGTGTGTGTGTGTGTGTACATGCTTTTTGGCATTCTTATTTGATTTTTAAATATCTCTATAGAGGATGTCCTACATTTTGCTTGAGTTTGTTGCACTATATTGAGCATTTTTAAAATGGAACTTTCTCAATAACATGCCATACTTTTAGTGAAGGTGTTAACTGCCATTGAGTTAAGAAGTGATAAAATTGGGCATTAATGAGCGCTTGAAATTGTAGATAGAAGAGAAGAGAAGAGAGAGTTTTGGGTTTCAGATATTAGATGCTGGATAATGATAGAACACCAGCTTTTATATATGTGCTCTTCCTTTTATGTCATCTTATTGAAAGAAAAGAAGTTTTGTAATAGTGTAAAGTTGTAAATATGTAAACACGTTTTTGTCTTTCCATTATATTCATTATTGTATATATATACAGTGACCACATTGTGGAATAATTAATGATAAGATATTCTTTTTCCTTTCCTCTTCTCATCGTGCTCTCTCTCCCTTGAGTAACCCTAGGTTACCCTTCTTCAATTCTAACTTGGTATCAGAGCTTAACAAGGTTGAGGTAGACTTGGATTTGGACATATCTAGCTGATAGAGTCCATGTTTAAGCCTGCCCCGAAGAAGAACCTGCTTCGAAGTTTTGTCCTTGAAAACACAAGAATCATTTTCAAAAACAGCAATTAGATTATTTTCACCAAGGAATTTTGAAAGGCTAAGTAAGTTCTTTTTAATAAAAGGAACATGTAGAATACTTTTCAGAAATAAAGGTGTATTCACATTTGAACGAAAAATGGAAGAACCAACATATGTTATAGGAAGAGCATTACCATCACCAACAGTGAGCTTACCCTTTCCTTTGTAATCAGTAAGAATTTCAAGCTTTCCAGCATCTGAGGTCACATGATGTGAGGCCCCACTATCAACATACCAAGCATCATCTCTAATAGTTTCTGGAGATTCTACATAAGCTTGGGGATTGGAATGAGAGGAATACCCTCTTCCACTTCCACCATTACCACTACCTCTATTTGGAGGAGAATTCATTTCTGCCTTGAAAGACACATCATACCTCTTATAACATCTCAATGCAGTGTGACTAGTTTTATCACAAATCTGACATTGTAAATTTGATCTAGCTCCACGTCCTCTTCCTCTACCAGAACTCTGATAGTGTTGTCCAGAGTTAGCAAAGGAAGAAGACGGTGCCTGATTTCCCTGAACCCCTTTTTTGACATAGAATAGTTTGCAGACGCACCAAATCAACTGTTGACACAGCACATAATTGTTCCATTCTCATCTCATGAGCTTGCAAGAGATACTGAGCCTCTTGCAAGGTAACACACTCACTCCTTGATGTCAGGTTAATCACAACCGCATCATATTCAGAACCAACACCTCCTAAGATATACATCAGAAGATCCTCATCACTTAGGGGATGACCAGACGTGGTCAAATTGTTGGCAATACCTTTCATAATAAGAAAATAGTCATTAATTGACCTATTTTCCTTTTTGGTAGATTGCAGAGATGAACGAAGGTGTAGGACTTGGGATTTTGACTGAGACACGAACAGTCGCTCGAATGTCTGCCAGACTTGGTTTGAGGTAGCACATCCGACAACATGTCCAAACATGTTCTCAGCAATAGATCCAAGAAGCCAACTCATAATAAGTTGATCCATTTTTACCCACAACAAATATGCCGGGTTAACACGCCTAATCTCACCGATCTCATCAGATCCGGCCTCAATAAGTTTATGAGGACATATCTGATTTCCGGTAACAAAACCTTCAAGATCATACGCACGAAGTTTGGGTAATATCTGAGATTTCCAGAAATTATAGTTTGCTCTCCCTAACTTTATCGAAATCGATACGAGAGTTGGAAAACTATTTAGGTAATTGACTGCGGCAACACCTCCAGTGACAGAAGGGCTACCGGCAGCAACATCCCAGAGGAAGCGTCTCCTGACGTACCAGGATTCATCGCCGTAAGGCAGAACGCTCTGATACCAAGTTACTTTGAAACATTTAGCCCTGTTGTAAAGCCCTCCACCATCAGAATAATAATCAGTTTGGCTGTAAATTTTGGATGGGATATTCAACAAGTAGATGTCAATAATGCTTTTCTTAATGGTAATTTAGCTGAGAATGTTTACATGTCCCAGCCTGAGGGATTTGAGGATCAGAAATTTCCAAGTCATGTGTGTAAACTCCATAAAGCTCTATATGGCTTGAAACAGGCTCCTAGAGCTTGGTTTGAGAAATTAAGACATGCTCTTGTTTCTTGGGGATCACAAACTCTACTTCTGATACAAGTTTGTTTATATACTTTCATGCTGGATTATATCTATTTGCATTAGTTTATGTAGATGATATTCTCTTTACTGGATCTGATCAGAAGATGGTGTTGAAGGTTGTTAATGATCTGAATACACAATTTGCTTTGAAAATGCTTGGATCATTAAAGTATTTTTTGGGGTTTGAAGCTAACATAGATTAGTCTGGTCTATATTTGACACAAACCAAATATATTCATGACTTGTTAGCTAAAACTAATATGCTGGGAGCAAAGGGCTGTGATACTCCAATGTGCACAGGTCAGAAACTTTCGTTGGCAGACAGTGATGTGTTTGATATGCCTACTTTGTATAGATCAACTATTGGAGCATTGCAATATCTTACTATGACTCGTCCTGATGTTGCCTTTTCTGTTAATAAGCTTAGTCAATTCTTGCATGCCCCTTACTGTTCTGCATTGGCAAGCTTGTAAACGTGTGCTGAGATATCTTAAGAATACTACTACTCTTGGTCTTCATTTTAAGCCTATGACTGGGTTAAAATTGGAAGCTTTTTCAGATGCTGATTGGGCTAGTTGTGTTGATGATAGAAGATCTACCACTGGTTATTGTATATTTCTTGGTGGTAATCTGATATAGTGGTGCTCTAGAAAACAAAAAGTAGTTGCCAGATCTAGTACCAAGTCTGAGTATCGGGCACTAGCACATACTTCTACTGACATTGTTTGGATCCAGAACTTATTCAAAAAATTACATTTCTCTTTGATTACATGTCCTATTATATGGTGTGACAATGTTAGTGCAGGTTCATTGGCAGTCAATCCAGTTTATCATCAACGCACAAAGCACATAGAGATTGATATTCACTACATTCAGGAAAGGGTAATGGTGAAGGAACTTGAAGTTCAATATGTGCCAACAGAAGATCAAGTTGCTGATATATTAACCAAGCCTCTTTCATCTGTTAAATTCAATGGTTTTCGAGACAAGCTTACTGGTTCATTGCAGTTGCGCTTGAGGGAGGATATTGAAAGAAAAGAAGTTTTGTAATAGTGTAAAGTTGTAAATATGTAAACACGTTTTTGTCTTTCCATTCTATTCATTATTGTATATATAAACAGTGATCACATTGTGGAATAATTATTGATCAGATATTCTTTTTCCTTTCCTCTTCTCATCGTGCTCTCTCCCTTGAGTAACCCTAGGTTACCCTTCTTCAATCATCTGTACGTGATACATCAATCATAACTCGATCAAATATTGTCATCGTGCTCTCTCCTTGAGTAACCCTAGGTTACCCTTCTTCAATTCTGACGTGATACAGCAATCATAACTCGATCAAATATTGTTATTATAATATTTGGGTATTTATTGAATCTAGTTCAGAGAGCGATTGTCAAAATTAACTTGTAACAGATGAACTATTTGAAAATAACTGACGTGGATGCCCTGGGAATACGTTACCATATGAATTGATTGAATTCTGACAAGAGCTGTTTTGAATTCATCTGTTTGCCATTGGTGCAATTGTGCAAAGCAGTTGAATATTTTATTTTTATTTTTTTGGAGGGTGGGTGGGTGCCGCGTTGACAAATTCCCTTAGCAATTCGAATTGTGGAAACCATTGTCTTGCTCATCTAATATTCTGGTTTCATAAATTCAAAACAGAACTTGGAATGGCAAAAACAGAACTTGGAATGGCATATATTTATACAAAATTGTTCACCTATGAATATTTGATAAAAACTTGGAGGAGAAACTGATTTTACTCACTCATTATTAACCGTATAGATTACAATATAGCCAAAAAAGTTAGAAGGGAAAAAATTCAATACCTAAAAATCAGCAATTTGATTCTATCTCTAAATCGAATAATCCACCACCTAAATAGAAGATCCTACCTAACAAGAAGATATATATAGATATGCATAATAAAATCAAAATAGATTTCTTACACTTCCCCTCAAGCTGGTGGATAGATGTTAATCACACCCAACTTGTTACATAATTCTTCGAAATTGTCTTGGTAACCCTTTTATCAATATGTTGGCAGCTTGCTGTCGAGTATGAATGAAAGTAATACAAATAATCTTCTTTTCCATCTTTTCTTTTATGAAATGCCGATTAACTTCCACATGCTTTGTTCATGATGGATTGGGTTGTGGACAATGTTTATGGCAGCTTTGTTATCCGATTGTAGCTTCATAGGACTATCAAACTTAGTGCATGTTTGACAATTTTGAAATTATTTTTTAAATTTTTATAAGTTGTGGGTCATATGAAATGTATGAATAATAAATAAGTAGTAAGTTAGAGGTCCTATAAATATGTGGATAAAATGTTTGACCAGTTTGACCACATTAAAATTATGATTTAAGCTTGGCCAAACAAGCTGTTAATCTCCAGCTTTCCAAACATCATTTTCAGCCACACTAACTCAAGTACCGTTAAGATGCAATGGCCATGAACTTGGCTTTAGCACTACTCCCACAATATATGTTTTGCTAAGCACAAAAATAATCTTCACATGGGGCATGCATGAATTGGCTTACCATACTCACAGCGAAGGCTATGTCCTGCCTTGTGTGAGATAGATAATAAGTTTCCCAACCAATCGTCGATATCTACCCCTTTCTACGTTATCGCTTCCTTCAGATGTCCCCAACTTTAGATTAGGAACCATATGAGTTTCCGTTGGTTTATATCCCAACATACTTGTCTCCTTCAAAAAATCGAGAATATATTTTCTTTGTGTGACATAAATCCCCTTTCTCGATTTAGCCACTTCCATTCCAAAAAGTACTTCAGATATCCAAGATCTTTGATCTCAAATTCTATAGCTAGCACTTTCTTCAGATTCTCCATTTCTGCAAAGTTATCTCCAGTATGTATAATATTGTTAACATATACAATTAATATTGCGACTTTACCATCCTTATTGTGTTTGAAAAATAGTGTGTGATAGGCTTGCCCTTCGAGTGACTCCGTGACCTCTAAGAGACTTTGTAAATCGTTCAAACCATGCTCTTTGAGACCATGGAGTGATTTTTGGAGTCTGCAAACTTTATTGTTTCCATGTTTTCCTCCAAAACCTGACGGTTAATTCATGTAGACATCAGTTTATTTAGTTTTCCTCCCCTCTTTGAGTTTTGTGAGCTCTTCTGTAGTCAAATTCTTTGATTGCCAATTGTCCTTCTTTCTTTACATCATATCCTTCCTCTTAGGTCACTGTACTTGGATACAATCACAAATTGATGATCTTAAGACCCTAATTGAAAGAATTGCGAGTTTCGAAGTAAAACCTGACAGGTTCTCCATTATCAATGTTAGGTTCAATCTTTATGCTATTTTGAAAATATATCAAGTTCGTGTGCTTACTACCAGACAATAAACGAGGTCTAATACTATTGATAAATATGTGCTGCATCTTTTTTTTTTTATGTTTTTCACTTTGATCATGATGGACATGACTAAGTGGCATGCACATTGCCACTATATTTGTTCTAAACCATATTGTCACTTGTGAATTCCTTTCTAAGTTTATCAGGAATGGTTATATAATCATTTGTGTAAGGATGTAATGCTTCTTGACAATAAATCTATATATAATTTCCAGGTTGTTTGTCAATGTTTGTGGCATAGTTTCATGATGAATAGAGTAATGTTCAAATAATGAAGCCTTTATAGTTTCATAGAGTTTTTTAAGATGACAATTTTCATTTTTGGCCCATTTTATGTTTGGCGTGTCAGGTAAAACAACTTGAAATATCCCCTTACACGAAGCAATTGAACCTTACATTGTGTTCCTCTAGAAAATATCATTTTGTTATTTCAGAAAATTCTTGTTCTTTGGACAATATGTTGTTTTGTTTTCCAGCTCAACAAATCTAGCACATGTAACTTTTATGTCTTTTAGAAATTAATTGATATCGACAGGGTAAAATAGGTATACAATACATTTGGCCTCCTCTAACTTATGTACGCAGTTGATTTTCCATTTTCCATAAATTATCAGAAGTTTCAAAGAAATTTCTGTAGATATATTTGTAGCCAGTGTTTTTGAGTTCAATTGCCTGTCAAAACTTATTTCTAGTTTGAAACAGTTGAAAGATTCCAAAATACCTTTAATTATATTTTTAATTTTTGAACTGAATGAACTTTTCTTATCTTGTTAATAAGTAAAGTCATCGGACCTAAGGGGTACAACCATGCATTCATTGAGAAATTCACTCGAAGTGCACTAGTGAATAAGCTTATTTCAAGGAAGCATCCTATTATAACGTTCACTCATAGAAAGGTGGTTTTGAGGGTAAATTTCAAAATTTCTTTGCCAATGTGGGACAATCTTCTTGGAAAATGTATATTAGCATTTGTAGTTGGTGTGATCATTTATTTAATAAGCATTCACCAAAATTAGGAGTTGTCTTCTGAAGTTGTTTTCGGTCACGAAAAGCTAGTTAATTGTCTTCATTTTTATTTTCCTCATTTTGTTTTGCCATCCAATAGGAACTAGTCACAAAGGAATAATATGAAGTTCCAACAGCCGTATGAGCAAGCTATATATTGCTGTACATTATTACTTCAAGAACAAACATGGCCTTGTTATGCCTTGTTATGATGAACTTGAAGTTCTTCCGTATCTAGAAGTTGATAATCTTGTTAAATTTTATCCCTTGATATTATCAAGGACCTTTCTAGAATGCTATGTAGCAGGTTCTAATTCAGCTCTTTCTTTGCTGATTATTTCAACTCTTTGGCTTCTAGTAGTCTATTCACCATTTCAACATCGCGTATTTAGAAAACGTCGAACCAGATGAAGCTGAGTCAATGATCCAGCATATTGAAGATACCTTTTTCAAGAGTCTTGTCCTATCTCTCAGGCTTTATTTGCATCTCAGCACTCGAACGAAAGAGTTGTTAATCTTGAAAGGGGCATAAATTACTTTTTACAGTGCTGAAGGCCTAAATCCAAGTGACGAAAATTCTGCGCCCTTATCCATTACATTCAGGTATTGCATAAACTCAAAGGTTAACATAATAGGAAGAAAGGTAGTGGAATTTTGTTAAATTATTTTCCATAATGTTCAAACTAGCCAGACTTCGTGATTTTTGGTCTTGTTTCTATAACATCATTTAATATTAATTCACCATATTTTAGCTTTTAAAGTTAAGTTTTGTTGCATGACCAGATATTACGTGATACTCACTTGCACGTAATCTACTCAAAAATTTTATCCTAAGGAATGGTTGACTCCTTTCTATGTAATAGCTGCCATGGAGGTAACCACTTAGGTTTCAAGCATATGGTTGGTTTGATAAAAATAAATTACTGGATGATGGTCATAACATTCAAGGGTATAAACACTTTGTCCTTACTCTCGATCAATATGTACAACCACCTTTTACAAATGTATTTGGATTTTTCAAGTTTAGTGCTCTCTGTTCATGTCGTCTTACCTTGCTTGAGTTAAAATGTTGGCAATCGTTGTTATTTTGAATTGACGTATACCTGTAACTATATGCTTGTTTGCTTGTACTTAAATTATAATTTAAATTGGTCGAACATATTTTTCTTCCACATATTTCGTAGGATTCACAACTTACTACCCACTTATTATCTACATATTTCATAGGACTCACAATTTATAAGTACTTAAAAAATAATTTCAGAACCACCAAACACACACACACACACACACACATATATATATATATATATATATATATATATATATATAATATTTTCTTCATGACACTCATTGATAGACAACGATATTATTTTTCTTTGAACTCACTTAGTATATATCATGTTCTTCAACGAATTGTTGTAATTTGATATTTTGTATTAAGATTGTGTTTGGAAGTGGATTCTCATACCTTTACTATACTCGTTACTATTTAAAGAGACACTCTTCTTGTGTTGTCCTTCAACCCCTTTGTGCCCCCAACCACCAAAAGGCAAAAATAACACATCAAAATAAGGCACAGAGATAAGGTACAGGGTTCATGTTTATTTTTGTGTAGAAGATGCCCAAGTTATAATTTTTGTAAGATATTTTTCAATTGCAACAAGATTTTGGAAATCTAGTATTTTATTGAAATTTACTAATTGGATTTCATTCTCTGGATGTTCATCAAGGTTCTTTTCTTGCAACTGGATATCTTCTAGTTAATATTTCTAAGGTTTTGATCGTTTAAATTTGCTGAAAAATATAGGTGCATCAGAATGATTTCAAGTTAAATGTTAAATTCCAGCTTTTTGCTCTAATAGCAAAGCCTGCCAATACCTTGCTCCTTATACAGGAGCAGCTTTGGCTGAATATTTTATCTACAGTAAACAACACACTTTAATCATTTATGATGATCTCTCCAAACAAGCCCAAGCTTATCGCCAAATGTCTCTTCTATTATGAAGACCACCCGGTCGCGAAACTTATCCAGGGGATGTTTTTTATTTGCATTCACGCACTTTTGAAAAGGTTAAGGGCGAATTGCAATGTTTTCATTGTATTTTTTTCTATAATTTTAATTTATTTAAGTCAAGGGGCAAAATTGTCAAATAATTGTTAAAATAGTGAAAAATAGTGATTTAGAGACCATCTGTGCGAATAAATGAAAGAATGGAGATGATATCTGCTACAAAAATTGAATAGGGATGAAATCGTTACAAACTTGAAAAAATGGATACCATTAGTGTAATTAAACCTTTGATTTATGAAGTTAGGGCTCTCAGAAGGTAAACAATAATGTGGATGAAAGTTCATAATGATTATGTAGATCTCAGAAGGTAAACAATAATGTGGATGAAAGTTCATAATGATTATGTAGACCATGGCAAATAATATCAGTGTTAAAAATTAAATAATCGTAGCAACAAATGTTGATTTTATGACAAATTTCATAAATTATAATAAGAGTAACCAGAGATTGTTGATTTATTTGTTGAGCAAAATACATTTGACCCACAAATTATACTCAAGCACCAAATCTAATTGAAATTAGTATACTTTAATATCCATCTCCGGAATAAATCCCAAAACGAAAACAAGCGCTTAGTGTGCATTTGACGCGGAATTAAATGAAAGCATTCTGAAGAAACATTATATGTTTTTTTTTTTCCAATTTGGAAATTGAATTGATTTTCTCATGGAATTTCGGGATATCAGCTCACCACAAGAAAAATAGACATGGAGAAAATCACACAGACGATGGTATTTTTTATTTTGGGATTTTAAGATTAACAACAAAAAGAAAATAAAAAATTAGGATTAGATTGAGCATACCTGTGTCATCAATTTATATATCAAACAATCTTTGATAAACAAAATAAAATAAAATAAAATAAAATCAGAAGGAATCTAATGAAATCAAGAAATGATCCTTTATGACATTTATGTCGAGTTCAGTTTGTGGGAAAATCATCTTCATAAATATTGGTTTTTCTTAGTGAGCACTATTCAAATTCCTCATCGGTCTGGGATAGGGATGGCAACGAGTTAGGGTCGTGGTGGCCTCCCCGTCTCTCGCCCTGCCATTTTCTAGATGCGTGACGAGACAAAGATTAAAATATTATTTTCGTCTTGTTTACTTTTTTTTTAATATTTTTCAATTATTAAATTAATTTAAATTAAAAAAACATAAACTTTAAAAAAAAATTCGAGACGGGACGAGGTTGGAGATCATTAGTCTGAGATTGCAATTTAAAACTATCGTGTCTCGATTCTGAAGGACTACACGAAAAATGGATGGTTGAAGGAGAAGAAAAATGCATCTTATTTTCTCTTTTAGTGACAAACTTGACGAAAGATATGCAAACAAATAGTGTTATTTATAAAATCAGACAAATATATCTTCTAAATTTCATAAGTGTAACCGCTTTATATTGAATGAACCATTATTTAGTAAGAATTTTTATAGTTGGACACTCCTTTTGTATGAGTTAATGAATTTGAGAACTCGAATTGAAGAAACTAAATTAGATCAAACCAGAACTAGAGTTAATCTCTTCAGTTCTATATCGATCCCATACCAAGAGATAGAACTAAATGTTCCATTTTAAATATACACATTGCTACTCCATTCGGCTCAGTAACCGAACCATGCCTACCCCCCCAACATTCATATGTGCAATACATATAAAATTGATATCTAACTAATTTAACTATATTGTGTTGAATCAAATTAATTACGATTATCTTATTTTCAAATCATTGTTGTTATTCCAAATATTACTTGAACCATACTTTTATTTTAAGTTAATTATTATTTTAACAAATCAATTATAATTTATAAATTGAAGGCTATTCTCCAATTTGAAAATAGCCCAAAAAGATTTTAAAACTTTATCTCTTATAATTTTTCAAATCATTTTATATTTTTTAATTTTAGTATTTTTACTTTTTTACTTCGAAAATTAAAATAAAATCCCTTCAAAGAAAAAGAAGAAGGTGCGCAAATAGTTCGCGTTGGGATTCCAAAATTGGGTTAGGACACACCACCAAAAAAGAAGGAGAAGAAGCGTAAAAATCAAACTTTTTACCCCTAATCAGATTCCCTTCTTCTCCTACCTCCCTATGCTACCTCCATCTCCATCTATATTCTCGCAAGAAGGCCCGTAACGAGAATAAAGAAACAAGAACTCCCACTCCCAGACCCATCACCCAATTAAGGTTGGATTTCCAAATTTTGTATCTTGTATTATATCCACATTTGACACTTAAAAGTTACAAAGAAATTGAATTATACCACTAAGGGATAACATGAATTGAACCATTGTGTGTATTTAAATATTCATATTTTGTGGAATATTATTTTAATTAAAAAAAGTATTCAACTCATCGATAACAGAGAATTTTATCACAAAAACTGCTTCTTTATTGACTTTTGAAATTAAAACTTGATAACATGAACAATGAAAATTGGTTTTATTAATATTTATTGGAAACAAATTTTGGGTCACGAAAGAAGGATTTCAAACAGAGTATATTCCATGTATGTTTTTAATTCAGATTTCCTGTTGTATATTAAATTGTGTTCTTTGAAACCACTTCGATACTATTGCCAAGAGAAACTTTTGGGAAATTGACATTTGAGTTTGATGACATGATTTCCAATTTGGGACGTGCCAGTTAAACTGAATTTTGAATTGATTCCAATTCACAATTGTTTTTTTTTTTTTTTTTTTGGAAAGATTGAAACCTAAAGAAATTTATTATGTAGAAAAAAAGAAAAAGTTATACAAATAGGCTATGTTAATTGTTTGTCTTAACTTTTATATTTTTCGTCTATTATATGGGTTAATTCAAATGCACTGTATAATTCGATTCCATTTAGCATAATCTAACTGTAGTGGACCTAGGATGATTGCAATGAAAAAAATGATCTTTGTCGTAAACCAGAATATTGAGAATCATTGATGATTGTTTACATTCCTAATAGGGTATTTGATGAGAACCACGGACTAGCTAGCAAGGGCTCATTACATATTCCGGTGAGGCCAATAATGAGATCAAGAGCCAAGAAAATCAACGACGACATACAAGGTCTTGTCCAAGCTACGTGGACCGAAACCGACACCCAAATGTTGCAAGCAAGTAGGAGTCCCATTTCGCCTCATAATTTTACAGATTCGAAATGAGAAACTGTCATCCCAATCAATCTAATTGGGATGCCTTGGACTTGACATGTTACTTGGTTGAAGCAGATATGCCGATGGCTGGAAGGTATGTATTGTTCTGGGGTATATCAATGTTCAATCTTCGGTTCATATTTCGTCGACCAAAAAATTCTTCAATTTTCTAATTTTTTTTTTTATGCAATATTTCTCTTTTATTTTTCTTTCCACAAACTCTAGAGTTAAGATTAATATTAGGGTAATAATATTACCACAATATTATTTGTTAAGTACACTACATTTTAATTGTTCTAACTATTGATCACTTTTGCATTTATGTCTGATAACTTTTTTTTAGCAAATTTTTATCATCAAACTATTAATTTGCAGTCTTATATTTTTCTTTGACAACGATTTTTGTCCAAAAAATTAACTAGGAGGGCATAAAATTTTTTTTTGCCTATAATATTTTTACATAATCAAAATAAATAACAAATAAGAAAGTTTGACAAAATATTTTTCTCTCATTTCAATGTACATTAGAAGAATATTTAAACAAAAATATTCATATGAGACAAGATGTGAATATAAATGAAAGTTAATGATAAAAATACGATGAAAAAAAGTTAGAAACATATGTATCTAAATATCAAAAGTTAGGAGACCTTTATTGCAATTAAAACGTGATGTAGATAATAAAAAGTGTAGTGTGAATATAATTACCCTTAATATTATTCTCTTTCTTCAATGTGATTTTTTTTTCCTTTTCAATATATTCTCCTAACTAATTTTTTTTTCTCTTTTTTCTTTTTCCTTCTACGAACCTTATAACTATGATTAATTACCAATACTTTTGTTGGAAAAGAAATATTTTTATTTTTATCACTAGTCAATTTGAATTTTTTTTTTTTCAATTCTTCTAACTAGTTTTCCCTTCTCTTCTTTTTCATTCTATGAACCTTTAGACCCAATGTGATTTTTTCTTCAATATTATCATAACCATTTTTTTAAAATATGTCAAAGTCTTTAAAATTCTAGATACACACACCCTAAGTATCTATTTAATTTTCCTAAAAATCATATTTTTTTAAAAAAATTTGATAAAAGTTTTTGAAATGTGTGGTTGAAAAATTAATAAAAATTGTGAATCCTATAAAATATGTAGTCAAAATTAATTATTAATTATGACTTTAATTTTTAATTTTTTTAAAAGAAAAATCAAATAACTTAAATCTTATTACGATGGCCGACTTTTTGTTCTAATGTCGCTTAAAAATCTCCATTAAAATTTCCGTTAAATACTTTAAGAGATTGCTAAAGATATCTAAAATCCATGGAGAAATACTTTCAAAAATCGTCGCGATTTTTAATTTCAATGACAATTTCGACTGCCATTTATACATGGTTAAAGCAGATGATTGGTAACTAAACTTTTAAATTAGCTCATTTTAGTCATCCAACTTTTATGTTTGATTTAGTTAAGTCACTACCTACATATTCATTAGTCGATCTAACGTTATTGTCCGGAATTGAGTATTTGGCATTAACTTGATTATGTGTTTTCCAAATGTGATTTTTATGACTTGCTAAAGGTTATTAACAAATTAAAACATTGTAATCTGAATTAGGGTTCATCATTGAACATTCATCACCAAATTACAGTGTAGGTGGTAAGTGTAATATGTACACATTTATCTAGCTTCCCTTTCTTTACACTAGTAACTTAGAGAAAATAATGAATTAACATGTTTAAGTAGTCATGTTTAGGTACATGTAGTGAATTTTCATGTTTAGGTATGCATGATTTTGCTCAAGAAAGACTATTAAATCAATTAGAGAAATTCTATTGGCAACATGAATGAATTTGTTTTAGCGTGAAATGCGCATTAAATGGGATAAATTATAGTGAATTTGTGAGTCCTAACACTTTAAATTCATCGAACTTTTCCGAAAGCAAGATTGTTAGTATAAAAAAATATAATCTAATCGACTTTTCAAATAAAGTTAGCATTAATGAATTTCGATAGTTAGTAACACAGTTTTCATGAGAAATATTTTATTACTTACATTGATATCGTACACTTACTATTATTGCATGAACTAAAATTTTCTGTATTATTTTATATTATTTTATGTGGCTTATTTGAAAGAGCAATCTCAAGTATTTACGTCTCTAAAAGTATTTTCTATCAAAATACTGCTATTTATTATTAGTGGTGATCGTGACAATGAATTAGGTAGCGGTGTTTATGATCTTCACTAATGATAGATAGTATTACACATTTTAACGAGTACCTCCACATAGTTGGATCATTTTTCCATGAGAAAATAACATCAGAGATCCCAAATTTTGACATGTGTTGCATCTTGGAATCTTCAAAACATAACACTTACGTTCTCAATCTTTCATTTTAGTAGTACTTAGCCAAAAATGCATTTATAAAAAATGCATTTAGCCAAAAATAACTACTTATGCGGTAAATAACAATAACTAGGAGTTCATTTTCCCAGAAATCAAGCTTTAGCATTTAGTGCAATTTATAGGAATTTAGGGAGTAAAATGCACAGTTAGAATTTTTTCAAGTTAAATAATTTCCAATTGGTGGTTTAGGGATTTAAATTCGTGGCATTATTTGATGACTTTATGCCCATTTAGATGTAAAAGGGCTAGATTTTAGGAACCGAGTTCGAAATACCCACTCCAGGACCAACCCCCTAAACAAATAATTGTCTAGCAATAAAAGGGACATAGAAATAGTAAATAAAAGAGAATTTTGAAGATAAGATCCTTATTTAATTAGATGAGTAAATGCCCTCTTTTCTTCCCAAGCAAAAGCTCCATTTGATTTTCAAGAAAAAGCTACCTCTCTTGTGTTCCTAAGAGTGGTATTTATGATAGTGATTTGTCCTAAAAATGCCCTTATGAAAGCCAAAATTCGCGAGAAAAAATGTCTACCAGCACGCAATGCCTTGCTATAACTAATGAAGTCTCAGATTTTCAAATTGCCTTCTTGCTATCTCATGGGTTTTGAACCATGCTACAACATGGTTAAGCCCATGCGATGTTTTGCCTCCAATATTTGCACATAAGGTCATCCATCTTTCTGTCATCTTCAATTCCTTCCCTATTTTCTACTTTTATTTCAATCAAGTCCTTATTTACAACCCAGATCCTTCAACTTTTAGGACTTGATACATAGCTCCCATTTCCATGTTTTTGTACACTTTTAGTCATTTTCAACCCAATTACTTTGTTCTCCTCCAATTGCCATCCAAACTCGGGTTTCTTTAAAACAAATAAATCAATACACAATTAAGTAGAAAATACAATTAAGAACACTCACACTCATCCATTTTGATGGCCTAGATAAGTGTAAAACTATACTCATCAAATATTCCCAAACTTGAACTCTTGTTTGTCCTCAATCAAAACTATCTTCTGACAATCACACAAACAAACAAAACAAAGTCTCACTTAATAATATAGCTTGCTAAATACTCAATCAATTCACAAAATGTTTTTGATTTTATATGGAGAATTAAAGTGAAAGCATGGGTGAGATGCAATTTGATTTTCCGCTTTATTTAGATTTGCACAATACTACGTCAATTAGATTCTGGCTTAGGTTCTTGATTGAAAATCTAAAAATATTTTTTAAATCATATATTCCATTGCGTTTGATTTTCTGTATAAAGAACAAATTCAATTTTCGAAATAAACATAGATGACTACGATGATGACGCAACAACAAAAGTTGTTGGGAGTTCTTGAGGGTATCGCACAAATGCAAATTGTTGATTTGTTCCCCTCAAGTGCTTTACTGTTATTACGAGACAACAGATGAAGATATTATTCAAGATTCGAAGGTGAGTATTTGTCAATTGCAAGGAAATGATAAAGATTGGACGTAGTAGAGCCATAGAAAAAATGGGCAAAAATTAAATAGTGATTTTTTTTTTTTTGAAATAATATCACACTAAATGAAAATATTTTGATACAACATCCATTTCAATTCGAATATTACTTTCATCCCGAATATCTTCATTGCGAACAACATTACTTTCAATTCGAACATCAGTTTTATGCCAAAAAGCATCACTTTCAACATGAATCAAATACCACCACTTTCAACCCAAATGTCAACAATCCCACTAACACTGCTAATTTTCTTTCCATCAATATTTTTCACTTAAAAAAAGAAAAAAAGAAAATGAAACTTTCCAAATGTTGACATTAAATAAAAGGGTAATTATATACAACTCTTTTAAATTTTTGCACCACATTTTAATTACATTTAATATCCTTAATCTATGAAAATTATAGCACTCATGTCCCCAACTTTTTTTTTATCACATTTTTATCTTCAACTTTTCATTAATTAATACATCTTGTGTTTGATAATGGTTTCCATTTAAAATATTTGTTTAGAATTCGTAAAAAGACTTATTTGTCTGTTATATTTTTAAAAAAATAATAGATACAAAAGTACGATAAATTTCAAACACGTAAACAAAAAATCTCGACATAAACCATCATTAATAATGAAATATGCTAATTAATGAAAGTTGAAGATAAGTATTCGATTACAAAAAGTTAAAAATATAATTGCAACAATGAACAAAAGTTGAAAATCTTAAGTACAATTAAAATGTGTTGCACTTATAACAAATTGTAGTATGAATATAACTACCATAAATTAAATAATATTTAAACAAGCAATTTCTATAAAGACTAAAAAAATCAACAAATTAAAATATCAATAATTAATAATGTCAAATTCAAAAAATTTCCATATATAAATTAAAAATGGACCTAGCCCAAAATCCAAATAATTCATCCCAAAGTGGTACAAACACCAATCCGATTTCAGCCCAAACTGATCTAATCTAATGAACACAGTCCAAACTGGCCCAAGCCTAAGCCTAATCCCCAACCCAAAATATTTTTTAAGGAAAAATTGATAACCGTAAATAATTAAAGTATTTTGAGAAATAGCAAAATATTGTACAATTTGCATAAATCAATTCATAGAAAAAGATATTTTTAAACAAAATTCTGTTATTTAATCATTATGATTTAGTCAATATTATTATCAAGAAAAGGGGGAAAGAAAGAAACACAAGAAACAGGGGGAAAAAATGAAGTAGGCCTACTAGTCCATATCAAAATTATATTAGGTAAATGAGCAATTCCAAACAATACCAATGAAACAAATTATAACAATTTCGAAAATACCAATTTTATTAGACACCATAAATTTCGGACTTGTGACTTGGGAATGGCTTGAAGCTGACGATGAATGATAACACGAGCTTTCCTTCCACTTCAAAGGAAAAGTGCCAAAATTTACATAATCGGTTTTGCTAGTTATCACTTTAAGCCATAAATGTCATTCAATTTCATTGAGAGGCAAAAAGGGATCAAATTCACAACGTCTTACTATACACTATGCTCTATTCCCTATGCACTATGCCCTAAGACCTAAGACATATGACCTAAGACGTGAACCATGAGACCTAAGCCCTAATCCATACTCCTAAAGTCAGTGTGCAATTACCCACTTGTTAGATTCACCATAAGAGGTAAAATAGTGAAAACTGAGATCACAAACTAAGAAATTAAAAACATGCATGAAATATAAAGAAATTAAAAACAAACCCACTAGTAAAAGTATACATTGTAAAGTACGACCTGAAGTTTCTTGGATCATTTTCCTATTCAAGTAAAATTTTACACAATTAGTAAAGATGCTAGTAATAAAGAACAAAAGCATAAAGACTAAAAAAATCAATAAATTAAAATATCAATAATGATTAATGTCAAATTCCAAAAATTTCCATATATAAATTAAAAATGGACCTAGTCCGAAATCCAAATAACTTATCCCAAAATGGTCCAAACCCCAATCCGATTTCAGCCCAAACTGTTCTAATCTAACGAACCCAGTCCAAACTGGTCCAAACCTAAGCCTAATCCCCAACCCAAAATGTTTTTAAGGGAAAATTGATAACTGTAAACAATTAAAGTACAATTTGCATAAATCAATTCAGAGAAAAAGATATTTTTAAAAAATATTCTGTTATTTAATCGTTATGATATGTTATTCAATCGATTTGGTATGTGGCTTAATTTAATGAATTTATAGCATGCCACACAATACAGATCGCAATAGTACTAGAGAAAAGAGTCACAATTACATTAGGAATATAGTTATTTAAATTAACTAATTCCTTAAATATCTGATTTTTCAAAATGTTTATTAATGAGTTGATTTCTCAAAACAAAAAATCTGGAGTGGGGTTAAGCCTAGTTATCTCTTTATATAGAAGTACATATATTTATTTTCATTGACAAATTTCAAAATGTTGGAATAACAAAATCAAATATTACACCATCTTATCCTTAAGTGGAAGAGAAGCTTAGAGGCAACAAAAGACACAAAAAAACTAGTATTTGATTGAACTAACAAATCAAAATAGAAACAAATCACATGTTCTAATGCATAATTCAAATATAGAGATAAAAAAAAGATTCCACATTACACCCACGAAAATCCCAAATAAGATGTCAAACATAACGTAATAAAAAAGAATTGCATGCCAAAATAAAAATAACAAAATAGAAAAATATCACATTAATGAATTCCCCAAAAACTTAGAATAAACGTTATCCTTAATGTTATTTTATTGGAGGCAAAAACAAATGGAAGAGAAGAGGATAAGAAAATTAATACAATCAACCAAATTAGAGGCAACGAAGAGAAGAAAAAGAAAATTAATACAATCAACAAAAAAAACTAGTAGTTCCCTCACAAGAAACAACTATCATGAAATGAACCAAATTAATAAATTAACAAATCAAAATAGAATCACGAAGAAAAATATAAATTATAATCACATGTTCTAATGCATAATTCAAATATAGAGATAAAAAAAGTACATCTATGTCTAACAATCCAATCAAGACTCAAATAAAAATTTGTTGAAAATAAAAATTTATAAAACTGAAAAAAAAAAAATCCCAAATAAGATGAATTAATATCAAACAATTGAAGAAGATCGTAATAATGAAAGAGAAGAAATTTGCATGCCACACAAAATTGAAGTATCCTAATAGTACTAGAGAAAAGAGTCACAATTCCAAACGTTAGAAATATAGTTATTTGAAAATTAATTTTATTAATTCCTTAAATATCGACTTTTTCAAAATATTTATTAATGACATAATGATTTCTCAAAACATAAAAATTTCATTGAGGTGGGGTTAAGCCTAGTTATCTCTTTATATAGACATACATATATTTATTTTGACGATTTTCAAAATGTTGGAGGGCAATGACCATCTTATCCTTAGTGGCTTCAGTGTTGATTGAATGTGTGGCCGAATCCAACTAAGACATTAAAAACATGCATGAAATATAAAAAAAAAAACAAAATAGCAAAAGTATACATTGTGAAAAAAGATTCCACATTACACAATTAGTAAACATTCACATAACATCAAGAAAAGAATCAAAAATAAAAATAACAAATGATTAATGTCAAATTCAAAAATATCAATAATGATTAATGTCAAATTCAAAATTTTCCATATATAAATTACAAATGGACCAAAAATCAAATAACTCATCCCAAAATGGTCCAAACTCCAATCTATTTTCATCCAAAGCTAATCTAATCTTTGGCCCAAGCATAAGCCTAATCCCCAACCCAAAAAAGTTTTTAAGGAAAATTGATAACATAGAATAATTAAAGCACAATTTGCATAAATCAATTCATAGAAAAAGATATTTTTTAACAAAATTCCGTTATTTAATCGTTGTGATATGTTATTCAATTGATTTGGTATGTCGTTTAATTTAATGAGTTTATAAAGTAACAATGTAAAATATCTATATTATATTTGTTTCACCATAATCTATCCTTACAATGTCACTAATTAATTACATAGGTCACATCCCTACAAATTACTTATCAATAAGTTCATAATATCGATAAATAGAGATCACATGTTTGATGTTTATAAAAAAACATAAAAGTAATCACCCGGCACATTAGCAACCACACAACATATACTAATATGAGTCACACGTACTTGAAATTGATGCATTTACAATCATGCAACAGAAGTTACAAGATGTTAATACGGGTCAAGAAATTTTTATACGGAACATTATCATAAATTAGATATATAGCAACATAATAATGAAAGTGAAGAATTGCATGCCACACAATACAGATCGCAATAGTACTAGAGAAAAGAGTCACAATTACATTAGAAATATAGTTATTTGAATTAACTAATTCCTCAAATATTTGATTTTTCAAAATATTTATTAATGACTTGATTTCTCAAAATAAAAAATCGGGAGTGGGTTAAGCATAGTTATCTCTTTATATAGACATACATACATTTATTTTTATTGACGATTTTCAAAACGTTGGAGGGGCAACTGACTATCTTATCCTTAGTGGCTGCGCCATTGATTGAACGTGTGGCCGTATCCAACTAACATACAAAGACGTAAAAAAACAAAATAAATAAGAAAAGATTCCACATTACACACGATTCACTAAACCAAAAAAGAATAAAAATAAAAATAACAAAATCACATCAAACACCCAAACTCTGAATAAACATTATCCTTAATGTTGTTTATTGTTTTATTTAAAACAAACGGAATAGTAGTGGATAAGAAAATTAATATAATCAACCAAATTAGATGCAACAAAAGACATAAGAAAACTAGTATTCTCTTACGAGAAACAACTATCAAGAAATAAACCAAAGTAAGAAATTAACAAATCAAAACAGAATCACAATAAACATAAAATTATAATCACACATTCTAATGCATAATTCAAATATAACGATAAAAAAAGTACATCTATGTCTAACAATCGAATCAAGACCCAAATAAAAATTTGTTGAAAATAAAGAATTTACAAAAAAAACTGAAAGAAAAACCCCAGATAAGATGAATTAATATCAATCAATTGAAGTAAGTATGATATTATTATCAAGAAAAGGGAAAAGAAATAAACACAAAAAATCAGGGGAAAAAATGAAGTAGGTCTATAGGTCCATATCGAAATTATATTAGGCAAATGGACAATTCCAAACAATACCAATGAAACATATTATAACAATTTAGAAAATACCAAATTTATTAGATACCATAAATTCGAACTTTTGCCCTTGGGAATGGCTTGAAGTCGACGATGAATGAGAAGCTTTCCATCTCATTCGAATTTACATAATCGATTTTGCTAGTTATCACTTTAAGCCATAAATGTCCTTCAATTTCATTGAGAAGCAAAAATGGATCAAATTCACAACGTCTTATTATACACTATGCTCTATTCCCTATGCACTATGCCCTAAGACCTAAGAAATATGACCTAAGACGTGAGCCATGAGACCTAAGCCCTAATCCACACTCCTAAAGTCAATGTGCAATTACCCACATGTTAGATTCACCATAAGAGGTAAAAGAGTGAAGACTGAGATCACAAACTAAGAAATTAAAAACATGCATGAAATATAAAGAAATTAAAAACAAACCCACTAGTAAAAGTATACATTGTGAAGTACCACCTGAAGTTTCTTGGATCATTTTCCTATTCAAGTAAAATATTACACAATTAGTAAACATGCTAGTAGTAAAGAACAAAAGCATCAAGACTAAAAAAATCAACAAATGAAAATATCAATAATGATTAATGTCAAATTCAAAAATAAAATTTCCATTACATAAATTCCAAAATTGACCTAAAATGGTCGAAAATCCAAATAACTCATCCCAAAATGGTCCAAACTCCAATCTATTTTCAGTCCAAACTGATCTAATCTAACGAACCCAGTCCAAACTGGCCCAAGCATAAGCCTAATCCCCAACCCAAAAAGTTTTTTAAGGGAAAATTGATAACTGTAAATAATTAAAGCACAATTTGCATAAATCAATTCATAGAAAAAGATATTTTTTAACAAAATTCTATTATTTAATCGTTGTGATATGTTATTCAATTGATTTGGTATGTCGTTTAATTTAATGAGTTTATAAAGTAACAATGTAAAATATCTATATTATATTTGTTTCACCATAATCTATCCTTACAATATCACTAATTAATTACATAGGTCATATCCTACAAATTACTTATCAATAAGTTCATAATATCCATAAATAGAGATCACATGTTTGATGTTTGAAAAAAACATAAAAGTAATCACCGGCACATTAGCAACCACACAACATATACTAATATGAGTCACACGTACTTGAAATTGATGCATTTACAATCATGCAATAGAAGTTACAAGATGTTAATATGGATCAAGAAATTTTTATACTAAACATTATCATAAATTAGATATATAGCAACATAATAATGAAAGAGAAGAATTGCATGCCACACAATATGATCGCAATAGTACTAGAGAAAAGAGTCACAATTACATTAGAAATATATTTATTCGAATTAACCAATTCCTTAAATATCTGATTTTTCAAAATATTTATTAATGACTTGATTTCTCAAAACAAAAAATTGGGAGTGGGTTAAGCATAGTTATCTCTTTATATAGACATACATATATTTATTTTTATTGAAGATTTTCAAAAGCGTTGGAGGCAAATCGACCATCTTATCCTTAGTGGGTCACGCGCCATTGATTGAACGTGTGGCCGTATCCAACTAACACACAAACACGTAAAAAAAACAAAATAAATAAGAAAAAGATTCCACATTACACACGATTCACTAAACCAAAAAAGAATAAAAATAAAAATAACAAAATCACATCAAACCCCCAAACTTAGAATAAACATTATCTTTAATGTTGTTTTATTTAAAACAAACAGAATAGTAGAGTATAAGAAAATTAATATAATCAACCAAATTAGAGGCAACAAAAGACACAGGAAAACTAGTATTAACAACAATCAAGAAATGAACCAAAGTAAGAAATTAACAAATCAAAACAGAATCACAGTAAATATAAAATTATAATCACACATTCTAATGCATAATTAAAATATATGGATCAAAAAAGTACATCTATGTCTAACAATCGAATCAAAACCCAAATAAAAATTTGTTGAAAATAAAGAATTTACAAAAAAAAGCTAAAAAAAAAACCCCAAATAAGATGAATTAATATCAATCAATTGAAGTATGATATTATTATCAAGAAAAGGGGGAAAGAAAGAAAAACAAAAATCAGGAGAAAAAAGGAAGTAGGCCTACAAGTCCATATCGAAATTATATTAGGCAAATGGGCTATTCCAAACAATACCAATGAAACATATTATAACAATTTCGAAAATACCAAATTTATTAGATACCATAAATTTCGACTTTTGCCTTGGGAATGGCTTGAAGCTGACGATGAATGAGAACACGAGCTTTCCTTCTCATTCAAATGAAAAGAGCCAGAATTTACATAATCGATTTTGCTAGTTATCACTTTAAGCCATAAATGTCCTTCAATTTCATTGAGAGGCAAAAATGGATCAAATTCACAACGTCTTATTATACACTATGCTCTATTCCCTATGCACTATGCCCTAAGACCTAAGAAATATGACCTAAGACGTGAGCCATGAGACCTAAGCCCTAATCCATACTCCTAAAGTCAGTGTACAATTACCCACATATTAGATTCACCATAAGAGGTAAAAGAGTGAAGAGTGAGATCACAAACTAAGAAATTAAAAACATGCACGAAATATAAAATAATAAAAACAAACACGCTAGTAAAAGTATACATTGTGAAGTACGGCATGAAGTTTCTTGGATTATTTTCCTATTCAAGTAAAATTTTACACAATTATTAAACATGCTAGTAGTAAAGAACAAAAGCATAGAGACTAAAATATTCAACAAATTAAAATATCAATAATGATTAATGTCAAATTCAAAAATTTCCTATACATAAATTAATCCAAATAATTGACAAAATGGTCGAAAATCCAAATAACTCATCCCAAAATGGTCCAAAACCCAATCCCATTCAAAATGTTTTTTAACGGAAAACTCTAATCTAATCTAACGAACTAACGACCCAATCCAAACTGGCCCAAGCCTAAGCCTAATTCCCAGCCCAAAATGTTTTTTAACGAAAAATTGATAACTGTAAATAATTAGAGTACAATTTCATAAATCAATTCATAGAAAAAGATAGTTTTTGAAAAAATTCTGTTATTTAATCTTTGTGATTTGTTATTCAATTGATTTGGTATGTCGCTTAATTTAATGAGTTTATAAAGTAACAATGTAAAATATCTATATTATATTTGTTTCACCATAATCTATCCGTACAATGTCACTAATTAATTACATTGGTCACATCCCTACAAATTACTTATCAATAAGTTCATAATATCGATAAATAGAGATCACATGTTTGATATTTATAAAAAAAAAACATAAAAGTAATCACTCGGCACATTAGCAACCACACAACATATACTAATATGAGTCACACGTACTTGAAATTGATGCATTTACAATCACGCAACAGAAGTTACAAGATGTTAATATGGGTCAAGAAATTTTTATACTGAACATTATCATAAATTAAATATATAGCAACATAATAATGAAATAGAAGAATTGCAAGCCACACAATATAGATCGCAATAGTACTAGAGAAAAGAGTCACAATTACATTAGAAATATAGTTATTTGAATTAACTAATTCCTCAAATATCTGATTTTTGAAAATATTTATTAATGACTTGATTTCTCAAAATAAAAAATCGGGAGTGGGTTAAGCATAGTTATCTCTTTATATAGACATACATACATTTATTTTTATTGACGATTTTCAAAACGTTGGAGGGGCAACTGACTATCTTATCCTTAGTGGGCTGCGCCATTGATTGAACGTGTGGCCGTATCCAACTAACATACAAAGACGTAAAAAAACAAAATAAATAAGAAAAGATTCCACATTACACACGATTCACTAAACCAAAAAAGAATAAAAATAAAAATAACAAATTCACATCAAACACCCAAACTCTGAATAAACATTATCCTTAATGTTGTTTATTGTTTTATTTAAAACAAACGGAATAGTAGTGGATAAGAAAATTAATATAATCAACCAAATTAGATGCAACAAAAGACATAAGAAAACTAGTATTCTCTTACGAGAAACAACTATCAAGAAATGAACCAAAGTAAGAAATTAACAAATCAAAACAGAATCACAGTAAACATAAAATTATAATCACACATTCTAACGCATAATTCAAATATAACGATAAAAAAAGTACATCTATGTCTAACAATCGAATCAAGACCCAAATAAAAATTTGTCGAAAATAAAGAATTTACAAAAAAACTGAAAGAAAAACCCCAGATAAGATGAATTAATATCAATCAATTGAAGTATGATATTATTATCAAGAAAAGGGGAAAAGAAAGAAACACAAAAATCAGGGGAAAAAATGAAGTAGGCCTACAGGTCCATATCGAAATTATATTAGGCACATGGACAATTCCAAACAATACCAATGAAACATATTATAACAATTTAGAAAATACCAAATTTATTAGATACCATAAATTTCGAACTTTTGCCTTCGGAATGGCTTGAAGCTGACGATGAATGAGAACACGAGCTTTCCATCTCATTCAAATGAAAAGAGCCAGAATTTACATAATCGATTTTGCTAGTTATCACTTTAAGCCATAAATGTCCTTCAATTTCATTAAGAAGCAAAAATGGATCAAATACGTTTTATTATACACTATGCTCTATTCCCTATGCACTATGCCCTAAGACCTAAGAAATATGACCTAAGACGTGAGCCATGAGACCTAAGCCCTAATCCACACTCCTAAAGTCAGTGTGCAATTACCCACATGTTAGATTCACCATAAGAGGTAAAAGAGTAAAGACTGAGATCACAAACTAAGAAATTAAAAACAAATCCACTAGTAAAAGTATACATTGTGAAGTACGGCATGAAGTTTCTTGGACTATTTTCCTATTCAAGTAAAATTTTACACAATTAGTAAACATGGTAGTAGTAAAGAACAAAAACATAAAGACTAAAAAAATCAACAAATTAAAATATCAATAATGACTAATGTCAAATTCCAAAAATTTCCTTACATAAATTAAAAATTGACCTAGTCGAAAATCCAAATAACTCATCCCAAAATGGTCCAAACCCCAATCCATTTTCAGCCAAAACTGATCTAATCTAACGAACCCAGTCCAAATTGGCCCAAGCCTAAGCCTAATCCCCAGCCCAAAATGTTTTTTAACGAAAATTGATAACTGTAAATAATTAGAGTACAATTTGCATAAATCAACTCATAGAAAAAGATAGTATTTGACAAAATTCTGTTATTTAATCGTTGTGATATGTTATTCAATCGATTTGGTATGTCGCTTAATTTAATGAGTTTATAAAGTAACAATGTAAAATATCTATATTATATTTGTTTCACCATAATCTATCCGTACAATATCACTAATTAATTACATAGGTCATATCCCTACAAATTACTTATCAATAAGTTCATAATATCCATAAATAGAGATCACATGTTTGATGTTTAAAAAAAAAAACATAAAAGTAATCACTCGGCACATTAGCAACCACACAACATATACTAATATGAGTCACACGTACTTGAAATTGATGCATTTACAATCACGCAATAGAAGTTACAAGATGTTAATATGGATCAAGAAATTTTTATACTAAACATTATCATAAATTAGATATATAGCAACAGAATAATGAAAGAGAAGAATTGTATGTCACACAATACAGATCGCAATAGTATTAGAGAAAATAGTCACAATTACATTAGAAAAATAGTTATTTGAATTAACCAATTCTTTAAATATCTGATTTTTCAAAGTATTTATTAATAACTTGATTTCTCAAAACAAAAAATCGGGAGTGGGTTAAGCATAGTTATCTCTTTATATAGACATACATATATTTATTTTTATTGAAGATTTTCAAAACGTTTGAGGGGCAACTGACCATCTTATCCTTAGTGGCTACGCCATTGATTGAACGTGTGGCCGTATCCAACTAACACACAAACACGTAAAAAAAACAAAATAAAAAAAAAAGATTCCACACTACACACTATTCACAAAACCCAAAAAGAATAAAAATAAAAATAACAAAATCACATCAAACCCCAAACTTAGAATAAACATTATCTTTAATGTTGTTTTATTTAAAACAAACGAAAGAGTAGAGGATAAGAAAATTAATATAATCAAACAAATTCGAGGCAACAAAAGACACAAGAAAACTAGTATTCCCTCACAAGAAACAACAAAGTAAGAAATTAACAAATCATAACAGAATCACAGTAAACATAAAATTATAATCACACATTCTAATGCATAATTCAAATATAGCGATAAAAAAAAGTACATCTATGTCTAACAATCCAATCAAGGCCCAAATAAAAATTTGTTGAAAATAAAGAATTTACAAAAAAACTGAAAGAAAAACCCAAGATAAGATGAATTAATATCAATCAATTGAAGTATGATAATACTATCAAGAAAAGGGGGGAAAAATGAAGTAGGCCTACAAGTCCATATTGAAATTATATTTAGGCAAATGGGCAATTCCAAACAATACCAATGAAAAATATTACAACAATTTCGAAAAAACCAAATTTATTAGATACCATAAATTTCTGACTTTTGCCTTGGGAATGGCTTGAAGCTGACGATGAATGAGAACACGAGCTTTCCTTCTCATTCAAATGAAAAGAGCGAGAATTTACATAATCGAATTTGCTAGTTATCACTTTAAGTCATAAATATCCTTCAATTTTATTGAGAGGAAAAAATGGATCAAATTCACAATGTCTTATTATACACTATGCTCTATTCCCTATGCACTATGACCTAACACCTTAGAAATATGACCTAAGACGTGAGCCATGAGACCTAAGCCCTAATCCACACTCCTAAAGTCAATGTGCAATTACCCACTTGTTAGATTCACCATAAGAGGTAAAAGAGTGAAGACTGAGATCATAAACTAAGAAATTAAAAACATTCACAAAATATAAAGAAATTGAAAACAAACCCACTAGTAAAAGTATACATTGTGAAGTACGGCATGAAGTTTCTTGGATTATTTTCCTATTCAATTAAAATTTTACACAATTAGTAAACATGCTAGTAGTAAAGAACATAAGCATAAAGACTAAAAAAATCAACAAATTAAAATATCAATAATGATTAATGTCAAATTCCAAAAATTTCCATATATAAATTAAAAATGGACCTTGTCCAAAATCCAAATAACACATCTCAAAATGATCCAAACCGCAATCCGTTTTTCTAAGACCCAAAATCGCCCAAGCCTATCTAATCGGCCCAAAATGTTTTTAACGAAAAAACACAGTAAATAAATCCGCCCAAGCCGATCTAAACCCAATAATCCCCAACCCACCAAAATGTTTTTTAAGGAAAATTGATAAGCGTAAATAATTAAAGTACAATTTTCATAAATCAATTCATAGGAAAAGATATTTTTTAACAAAATTCTGTTATTTAATCATTGTGATATGTTATTCAATCGATTTGGTATGTCACTTAATTTAATGAGTTTATAAAGTAACAATGTAAAATATCTATATTATATTTGTTTCACCATAATCTATCATTACAATGTCACTAATTAATTACATAAGTCACATCCCTATGAATTACTTATCAATAAGTTCATAATATCCATAAATAGAGATCACATGTTTGATGTTTAAAAAAAAAACATAAAAGTAATCACTCGGCACATTAGCAACCACACAACAGATACTAATATAAGTCACACGTACTTGAAATTGATCCATTTACAATCACGCAATAGAAGTTACAAGATGTTAATACGGGTCAAGAAATTTTTATACTGAACATTATCATAAATTAGATATATAGCAACATAATAATGAAAGAGAAGAATTGCAAGCCACACAATACAGATTGCAATAGTACTAGAGAAAAGAGTCATAATTACATTAGAAATATAGTTATTTGAATTAACCAATTCCTTAAATATAGGATTTTTCAAAATATTTATTAATGACTTGATTTTTCAAAACAAAAAATCGGGAGTGGGTTAAGCATAGTTATCTCTTTATATAGACATACATATATTTATTTTTATTGACGATTTTCAAGACGTTTGAGGGCAACTGACCATCTTACCCATAGTGGCTACGCCATTGATTGAACGTGTGGCCGTATCCAACTAACACACAAACACGTAAAAAAAACAAAATAAATAAGAAAAAGATTCCACATTACACACGATTCACTAAACAAAAAAAAATAAAAATAAAAAAGAAAATCACATCAAACCCCAAACTTAGAATAAACATTATCCTTAATGTTGTTTTATTTAAAACAAAAAGCGAGAGTAGAGGATAAGAAAATTAATATAATCAACCAAATTAGAGGCAACAAAAGACACAAGAAAAATAGTATTCCTCACAAGAAACAACTATCAAGAAATTAACAAATCAAAACAGAATCACGGTAAATATAAAATTATAAAATTCTAATGCAAAATTCAAATATAGCAATAAAAAAGTACATCTATGTCTAACAATCCAATCAAGACCCAAATAAAAATTTGTTGAAAATAAAGAATTTACAAAAAACTGAAAGAAAAACCCCAGATTAGATAAATTAATATCAATCAATTCAAGTATGATATTATTATCTAGAAAAGGGGGAAGAAAGAAACACAAGAATCAGGGAAAAAAATGAAGTAGGCCTACAAGTCCATATCGAAATTATATTAGGCAAATGGGCAATTCCAAACAATACCAATTAAACATATTATAACAATTTCGAAAATACCAAATTTATTAGATACCATAAATTTCGGACTTTTGCCTTGGGAATGGCTTGAAGCTGACGATGAATAAGAACACGAGCTTTCCTTCTCATTCAATTGAAAAGAGCCAGAATTTACATAATCGAATTTGCTAGTTATCACTTTAACCCATAAATGTCCTTCAATTTCATTGAGAGGCAAAAATAGATCAAATCCACAACGTCTTATTATACACTCTTCTTTATTCCCTTTTGCAGTATGCCCTAAGACCTAAGAAATATGACCTAAGACGTGAGCCATGAGACCTAAGCCCTAATCCACACTCCTAAAGTCAATGTGCAATTACCACTTGTTAGATTCACCATAAGAGGTAAAAGAGTGAAGACTGAGATCATAAACTAAGAAATTAAAAACATTCACAAAATATAAAGAAATTAAAAACAACCCCACTAGTAAAAGTATACATTGTGAAGTACGGCATGAAGTTTCTTAGATTATTTTCCTATTCAAGTAAAATTTTACACAATTAGTTAACATGCTAGTAGTAAAGAACATAAGAATAAAGACTAAAAAAAATCAACAAATTAAAATATCAATAATTATTAATGTCAAATTCCAAAAAATTCCATATATAAATTAAAAATGGACCTTGTCCAAAATCCAAACAACACATCTCAAATGGTCCAAACCGCAATCAGTTTTCAGCCCAAACTGATCTAATCTAACGAACTTAGTTCAAACTGGCCCAAGCCTAAGCCTAATCCCCAACCCAAAATGTTTTTTTAGGGAAAATTGATAACTGTAAATAATTAAAGTACAATTTGCATAAATCAATTCATAGAAAAAGATATTTTTTAACAAAATTCTGTTATTTAATCGTTGTGATATGTTATTCAATCGATTTGGTATGTCGCTTAATTTAATGAGTTTATAAAGTAACAATGTAAAATATCTATATTATATTTGTTTCACCATAATCTATCATTACAATGTCACTAATTAATTACATAGGTCACATCCTCACGAATTACTTATCAATAAGTTCATAATATCCATAAATAGAGATCACATGTTTGATGTTTAAAAAAAAAAACATAAAAGTAATCACTCGGCACATTAGCAACCACACAACAGATACTAATATGAGTCACACGTACTTGAAATTGATGCATTTACAATCACGCAATAGAAGTTACAAGATGTTAATACGGGTCAAGAAATTTTTATACTGAACATTATCATAAATTAGATATATAGCAACATAATAATGAAAGAGAAGAATTGCAAGCCACACAATACAAATCGCAATAGTACTAGAGAAAAGAGTCATAATTACATTAGAAATATAGTTATTTGAATTAATCAATTCCTTAAATATACGATTTTTCAAAATAGTTATTAATGACTTGATTTCTCAAAACAAAAAATCGGGAATGGGTTAAGCATAGTTATCTATTTATATAGACATACATATATTTATTTTTATTGACGATTTTCAAGACGTTTGAGGGGCAACTGACCATCTTACCCTTAGTGGCTACGCCATTGATTGAACGTGTGGCCGTATCCAACTAACACACAAACACGTAAAAAAAACAAAATAATTAAGAAAAAAGATTCCACATCACACACGATTCACAAAACCCAAAAAGAAAATCACATCAAACCCCAAACTTAGAATAAACATTATCCTTAATGTTGTTTTATTTAAAACAAACGACATAGTAAAGGATAAGAAAATTAATATAATCAACCAAATTAGAGGCAACAAAAGACAAAAGAAAAATAGTATTCCCTCACAAGAAACAACTATCAAGAAATTAACAAATCAAAACAGAATCACAGTAAACATAAAATTCTAATGCATAATTCAAATATAGCGATAAAAAAGTACATATATGTCTAACAATCCAATCAAGACCCAAATAAAAATTTGTTGAAAATAAAGAATTTACAAAAAACTGAAAGAAAAACCCTAGATAAGATGAATTAATATCAAGAAAGGGAGAAGAAAGAAACACAAGAATCAGGGGAAAAAATGAAGTAGGCCTACAAGTCCACATCGAAATTATATTAGGCAAATGTTCAACTCCAAACAATACCAATGAAACATATTATAACAATTTCGAAAATACCAAATTTATTAGATACCATAAATTTCGGACTTTTGCCTTAGGAATGGCTTGAAGCTGACTATGAATAAGAACACGAGCTTTCCTTCTCATTCAAATGAAAAGAGCCAGAATTTACATAATCGATTTTGCTAGTTATCACTTTAAGCCATAAATATACTTAAATTTCATTGAGAGGCAAAAATGGATCAAATTCACAACGTCTTATTATACACTATGCTCTATTCCCTATGCACTATGCCCTAAGACCTAAGAAATATGACCTAAGACGTGAACCATGAGACCTAAGCCCTAATCCACACTCCTAAAGTCAATGTACAATTACCCACTTGTTAGATTCACCATAAGAGGTAAAAGAGTGAAGACTGAGATCATAAACTAAGAAATTAAAAACATTCACGAAATATAAAGAAATTAAAAACAAACCCACTAGTAAAAGTATACATTGTGAAGTACGGCATGAAGTTTCTTGGATTATTTTCCTATTCAAGTAAAATTTTACACAATTAGTAAACATGCTGACAAATTAAAATATCAATAATGATTAATGTCAAATTCAAAAATTTTCCATATATAAATTAAAAATGGACCTTGTCCAAAATCCAAATAACACATCTCAAAATGGTCCAAACCGCAATCTGTTTTCAACCCAAACTGATCTAATCTAACGAACCCAGTTCAAACTGGCCCAAGCCTAAGCCTAATCCCCAACCCAAAATGTTTTTTAAGGAAAATTGATAACTGTAAATAATTAAAGTACAATTTGCATAAATCAATTCATAGAAAAACATATTTTTTAACAAAATTCTGTTATTTAATCATTGTGATATGTTATTCAATCGATTTGGTATGTCGCTTAATTTAATGAGTTTATAAAGTAACAATGTAAAATATTTATATTATATTTATTTCACCATAATCTATCATTACAATGCCACTAATTAATTACATAGGTCACATCCCTACGAATTACTTATCAATAAGTTCATAATATCCATAAATAGAGATCACATGTTTGATGTTAAAAAAAAAAACATAAAAGTAATCACTCGGCACATTAGCAAGCACACAACAAATACTAATATGAGTCACATGTACTTGAAATTGATGCATTTACAATCACGCAATAGAAGTTACAAGATGTTAATACGGGTCAAGAAATTTTTATACTGAACATTATCATAAATTAGATATATAGCAACATAATAATGAAAGAGAAGAATTGCAAGCCACACAATACAGATCGCAAAAGTACTAGAGAAAAGAGTCACAATTACATTAGAAATATAGTTATTTGAATTAACCAATTCCTTAAATATACGATTTTTCAAAATAGTTATTAATGACTTGATTTCTCAAAACAAAAAATCGGGAGTGGGTTAAGCATAGTTATCTCTTTATATAGACATACATATATTTATATTTATTGACGATTTTCAAGACGTTTGAGGGGCAACTGATCATCTTACCCTTAGTGGCTACGCCATTGATTGAACGTGTGGCCGTATCCAACTAACACACAAACACGTAAAAAAAACAAAATAAATGAGAAAAAAGATTCCACATCACACACAATTCACAAAACCCAAAAAGAAAATCACATCAAACCCCCAAACTTAGAATAAACATTATCCTTAATGTTGTTTTATTTAAAACAAACGGTAGAGTAGAGGATAAGAAAATTAATATAATCAACCAAATTAGAGGCAACAAAAGACACAAGAAAAATAGTATTGCCTCACAAGAAACAACTATCAAGAAATTAACAAATCAAAACAGAATCATAGTAGACATAAAATTATAATGCATACTTCAAATATAGCGATAAAAAAGTACATCTATGTCTAACAATCCAATAAAGACCCAAATAAAAATTTGTTGAAAATAAAGAATTTACAAAAAACTAAAAGAAAAATCCCAGATAAGATGAATTAATATCAATCAATTGAAGTATGATATTATTATCAAGAAAAGGAGAAAGAAAGAAACACAAGAATCAGGGAAAAAAATGAAGTAGGCCTACAAGTCCATATTCAAATTATATTAGGCAAATGGGCAATTCCAAACAATACCAATGAAACATATTATAACAATTTCAAAAATACCAAATTTATTAGATACCATAAATTTCGGACTTTCACCTTGGGAATGGCTTGAAGCTGACGATGAATGAGAACACGAGCTTTCCTTCTCATTCAAATGAAAAGAGCCAGAATTTACATAATCGATTTTGCTAGTCATCACTTTAAGCCATAAATGTCCTTCAATTTCATTGAGAGGCAAAAATGGATCAAATTCACGTCTTATTATACACTATGATCTATTCCTATGCACTATGCCCTAAGACCTAAGAAATATGACCTAAGACGTGAGGCAAGAGACCTAAGCCCTAATCCATACTCCTAAAGTCAGTGTGCAATTACCCACATGTTAGATTCACCATAAGAGGTAAAAGAGTGAAAACTGAGATCACAAACTAAGAAATTAAAAACATGCACGAAATATAAAGAAATTAAAAATAAAACCACTAGTAAAAGTATACATTGTGAAGTACGGCATAAAGTTTCTAGAATTATTTTCCTATTCAAGTAAAATTTTACACAATTAGTAAACATGCTAGTAGTAAAGAACAAAAGCATAAAGACTAAAAATCAACAAATTAAAATATCAATAATGATTAATGTCAAATTCCAAAATTTTTCCTATATAAATTAAAAATGGACCTAGTCCAAAATCGAAATAACTCATTCCAAAATGGTCCGAACCCCAATCCGTTTTCAGCACCAAACTAATCTAATCTAACGAACCCAGTCCAAACTGGGCAGGCCTAAGTCTAATCCTCAACCCAAAATGTTTTTTAAGGGAAAATTGATAACTGTAAATAATTAAAGTACAATTTGCATAAATCAATTCATATAAAAAGATATTTTTTAACAAAATTCTATTATTTAATCGTTGTGATATGTTATTCAATCGATTCGATATGTGGCTTAATTTAATGAGTTTATAAAGTAACAATGTAAAATATCTATATTGTATTTGTTTCACCATAATCTATCCTTACAATGTCACTAATTAATTACATAGGTCACATCCCTACAAATTACTTATCAATAAGTTCAAAATATTGATAAATAGAAATCACATGTTTGATGTTTATAAGAAAACCATAAAAGTAATCACTCGAAACATTAGCAACCACACAACAGATATTAATATTGGTCACACGTATTTGAAATTGATGCACTTACAATCACGCAACAGAAGACAAGATGTTAATACAGGTCAAGAAATTTTTATACTGAACATTATCATAAATTAGATATATAGCAACATAATAATTAAAGAGAAGAATTGCATGCCACACAATGCAGATCGCAATAGTACTAGAGAAAAGAGTCACAATTACATTAGAAATATAGTTATTTGAATTAACTAATTCCTTAAATATCTAATTTTTCAAAATATTTATTAATTACTTGATTTCTCAAACAAAAAAATCAGGAGTGGGATTAAGCCTAGTTATCTCTTTATATAGACATACATATATTTATTTTTATTGATGATTTTCAAAATGTTGGAGGAGCAACTCACCATCTTATCCTTAGTGGCTTTGCCATTGATCGAACGTGTGGCCGTATCCAACTAACACATAAACACGTTAAAAAAACTAAATAAATAAAAAATAGATTCCACATTACACACGATTCACATAACCAAAAAAGAATAAAAATAAAAATAACAAAATCACATATCAAACCCCTAAACTTAGAATAAACATTATCCTTAATGTTGTTTTATTTAACACAAACAAAAGAGAAGGGGATAAGAAAATTAATACAATCAACAAAATTAGAGGCAATAAAAGACACAAGAAAACTAGTATTCCCTCACAAGAAACAACTATCAAGAAATGAACCAAATGAATAAATTAACTAATCAAAACAGAATCTCAATAAACATAAAATTATAATCACAGGTTCTAATGCATAATTCAAATATAGCAAAAAAAAGTACATCTATGTCTAACAATCCAATCAAAGACCCAAATAAAAATTAGTTGAAAATAAAGAATTTACTCAAACTGAAAGAAAAATCCCAGATAAGATGAATTAATATCAAGCAATTGAAGTATGATTTAGTCAATATTATTTTCAAGAAAAGGGGAAAGAAAGAAACACAAAAGAAATAGGTAAAAAAAAATGAAGTAGTCCTACAAGTCCATATCGAAATTATATTAGGCAAATGGGCAATTCCAAACAATACCAATAAAATATATTATAACAATTTCGAAAATACCAATTTTATTAGACGCTATAAATTTCGGACTCGTGTCTTGGGAATGGCTTGAAGCTGTCAATGAATTACATAATCAGTTTTGCTAGTTATCACTTTAAGCCATAAATGTCCTTCAATTTCATTGAGAGGCAAAAAGGGATCAAATTCACGTCTTATTATACACTATGCCCTATTCTCTATGCTCTATGCCCTATGATCTAAGACATATGACCTAAGCCGTGAGCCATGAGACCTAAGCCCTAATCCATACTCCTAAAGTCCGTGAGCAATTACCCACATGTTATATTCACCATAAGAGGTAAAAGAGCGAAAACTGAGATCTTCCTATTCAAGTAAAATTTTACACAATTAGTAAACATGCTAGTAGTAAAGAACAAAAGCATAAAGACTAAAAAAATCAACAAATTAAATATCAATAATGATTAATGTCAAATTTCAAAATTTTCCATATAAAAATTAAAAATGGACCTAGTCCAAAATTCAAATAACTCATCCCAAAATGGTCCAAACCCCAATCTGATTTCAGCCCAAACTGATCTAATCTAACGAACTCAGTCCAAACTGGCCCAAGCCTAAGCCTAATCCCCAACCCAAAATGTTTTTTGAGGAAAAACTGATAAATGTAAATAGTTAAAGTATTTTGAGAAATAACAAAATATTGTACAATTTGCATAAATCAATTCATAGAAAAATATATTTTTTAACAAAATTATGTTATTTAATCGTTATGATATGTTATTCAATCGATTTGGTATGTGGCTTAATTTAATGAGTTTATAGATTTTACACCTCTCCTACATATTATTTTATATGTTCTCGCTCGACAGATTCCATACACACGACAAATTCAGTTAATGTAGGATAATATCTCAAGGCTATAGAAAAAAGCATCACTCTGAAACAAGCAGAGTACGTAAGGGCTATTGGCAACAGTAGATACAAAAATATTCTGGGGACTGACTAGCAAAACAACAAGAGCAAGGAGGATACGACTGATGTGTCAGTCATAAAGAAATAGATTGATAATAAATGATTAAGGAGGAAATGAGGAAATAACTTACTTTATGAACATCAATTACATCTGCCGCGTCTATAGTTTTCCAAACAAATGTCAGACTTCTCCTCCTGCAAAGAAGAAAACATGATGGATATTAAGTAACACTTAATGAATGAAGAGTTGGGGAGTCGAATTGAATTTATTGAGTCAAGAAGAAGCAATAAAGGGACAAATAAGCCAATCAGCTATAAGTGTACTAGATAAAATATAAAAAGAAATAAATAAAAAACTAGTTCTCACTTTAGGCCATAAATATCCTTCAATTTCATCGAAAGGCAAAAAGGGATCAAACTCACAACATCTTCAGTGTAATCACGCAGAGAAATCTCCCCATTTGCCTTCACAAACTGAACCTTCAGACATGGGTATGAAGTACGCCCATGTGGAACAGTAGCATATGAGTTCCTCATCTTAAAAGTATAGCTTGAGGTGACAGGGAAAGTTTTAACAGAAGACAGTGCACTTTGTAATCTTCGTATTAGCGTTTCCTCCAAAGCAGGGTCGGTGAAAGGTCGGTCCAAATAAAACAATTACAGTGGCCATCCAAATATGTTGTCCCTCAAATCAAAAGTGGATATGGGATATTTTCATTGAATTCTGACACCATTTAATGCAATATATGATTTTTCTCCCATTGAGTGGAAGCAACATCATTCAGGGATCTATCCACCATGGCTGTTAAAAGTAGTGGATAAAGTTCTGAATTTCTGAAGAACATTGGTTACACCTTTCTCAGCGTTCAAAGGTATAACAAAATATTTCGTCCGCATTGCTTCGCAAGATTCTGAATGGTGTCTCCCTGAAGCTTGCATTCATAATCTTGCAAGTCAAAGTTTCCAGAGATCTTGAGGACTGGCCTGCATCAAAAGCAAGACAAGGACAGATCTGAAAGTCTCGTGAAGCTGCTTTTTCACTTCCATCCTTTTCCAATTGCATTCTGTTAAAAACTAGAGATGTGGACTGGGAACAATTGTATGGTGAAAGTAGAGCATCTATGGCGAAAAGGCCACCTTCCTTGATAAAGGAGTTCAAGAAATCACGAGGAAGATTGAGCAGAACTGCATTGACAATCTGAAGAGCTAATAATATCATATGGTGATCTTTCCTAGTTAATACTCCAGCAAAAGAGCCGTCACCCAATACACGTGCAACTGCCAACTTTTAGATAAGGAAATTTATCAACAGAAAGCTAAATCATGTATAATAAAGAAGACACCATTTTCACCTTACAAAGTTAGCGGTCTGCAGCACACAAGGAGCATGTCAGATTTGCTGAAACAAACTAATTTGTCGATAACAGATAGACAGCGATAACATAAATACATATCCACTCCATATTCACCACGAGCTTGAGGATAAAAACGATTAAAAGGAAGGTTGGGAAGGAATAGGAAGGGAACCGATTGGAGAATCAAAATAGGAAGTAAATCTCTTTGAAACTTCTGCAGAATATCAGCTCAGTCCATAAGAAAAGCTTCCTTGACCGATGTTAATTGAGCATCCTGTTCTCTCTGGCCACAGTGGGAAGGAGCTCATTCAACAACTTCAAAACTGTGCGCATCTGAGGAATAGTGTTAGAAGTAAGATTTATATCTTATACAACAATGATTACCACTATATTTCCGGTTTTTAAATTTATATCATTTCACTTTGAGAAAATAAAATTAAATAAAAAAAATTATCAGAGTAGTCAAAACAAAATTACATAACAAAAAGTTTAGTACAATCCTACAATCATGTTGTATTGTAGCTCATAACATATCTTTGTGCAACTACCAACAACTATAGCCTAAACTAACAAGTCTTAATCGTTATCATTGTAATGTAGAACTCCTCTTCTTTAGCGGCTTTAGGTGGTGAATTACAGCTAAAAACACTGAAGGAAAAAAAGATTAAATGTTGTTTGCAGATGAACAAATGAATTTGAAATTTAATCAAATTCAATGTGTGTGTTTGTATGAGTGAGAAAGACAGTGCACGTAGATAAATATCAATGCCAACCTGACTGTGAGAGGTCATAAGTGGATAACATATGCTTTAAGTTGCCACTTATATTGAGATCAAAAAGTGTCTTGAAAGCAACAGTAAAACCAGAAACCAACTTGGCAAGTGATCTTATCAAACCATTGAGAGGAAGTAGGAGATTGCAGATCATGATTCAGATAAGTATGAAATATCAGCTTACCAGATATGTTGGTTGGTGAAGGATAGTTTGACTCCTCAACTCTATGAGAGATAGAACTTGTTGAACTAGCCCATATTTACAAAGTTCGTCCAGCATATCTGAAGAAGCATATCTGAAGAATTGGATACTTGTTCCACTATTTTGATTATACAAATGACTACACTTCAAACAAGCTGAAAGAATATGCAGTCAGAAAATGTGAAAAAGAATCACTTGAATAAGACATTAACAGACATGTTCATGCAACTCCATGAACCATTATTAATCTTTGTCCTGAATATGTTCTAGCAGATCATGAATTTGTTTAATATGTTGTGCCTTTTCACCTTTATGTTATCACCATCTCTCCTGCAAAAGGATGCAGTTCATCATCATTGCTATAGTCTCTACCAGCGTCGTCAGTATTAATATTATTATAAGTAGGAGCTCATTCAAGTTATAATCCCCAGACCTCATAAATTTTATGAAAATGTGAGGGAAGATGTATAAACCCCTCAAAGACGTCTCTACCTTGTAATTCTTCTATCGAACATCAAAGCCAAGAGGCTTTGAGGCTTCAATTTTATTGATTATCTCATTCTCTAGGAATCTAGAGGATGGCCTCGTTTCGCTTTTGAATTCTTGTCACCAAACGGAGTGGCCAACAAAACATAAATTATGGTAAACATCACCTCTTTCTTTATTGTATATACTTGTATAATTTCCTAAGCCAAATAATAAATTCTTATCTTCTTCTTGGTAGTTCATGTAACAAATTCCACTTGTGCGTGAATAATTTCACCTCCTGAATTGGACAGTAACCTAATTGTTTGATGCACAATTGGTTTAAGAGAAGATATAGAACAATTGGTTTCAAGTAATTAACTATACTTATTAAATAAGTTTTAGAACAAATGATCTTTTTAGGTCAAATTCAAAATTAAGTGTTACTAATTCTAAAAGTAGTAAGTATAGAGGGGCGGAGTTATTTGGGGCCCAGTGAGAGCAACTGCCCTCGCTGGGATTTGGGAAGCTTTCTTTTTAAATAGAGTCCACACAATTTTTGCAAGAATATATGAATAGAAATGGGAATGCGTAAGCAAGTTTTTGGCAAATTTTGTTAAAGCCAAAAGAATTTAGTCAGTTCCTCCTCCTTTGTTTTTGCCTGTGATTTAATTTGTTCCTATTAGCAAATTCAGGGCAGATGGCAAAAAATTTAGGAACTACGAATGTTCAAAAATAGGGCTACGAATGTTCAAAAATAGAAAGGTTGACCAAAAATAGAAATTATGTGTGAAAATAAAAAGTTACTTGAAGGTAAACTTCTATTATTTTTAAGCTCAGCCAACTACGCTCTTACCACACTTTTTTTGCAATCGAAAATGAGCAAACAATATATGTGATCGCAATTTTCTATAACCTAAATCTCATTCATGACCTGCAAAAGTAGTTTGAAGGAAAGACATGCCAAATGACAGAGTCATATTATTGAGCAAGCATGTTCATATGTTGTGCCACTTGAGTTCATGATTTTAAGTATTAAAATCTCATAAACCTACCGAATTTATCTCATTCGTGGCTCTCATCACTGCGCATGATCGGTTCGATGTCCACAATCGTGGTCAACAACATCTCAAACCCATAGGCGCGAGACATGGCCTCGCAATGGTAACAACAAATGCATCTAATGTAAAGTAATGTTCAAATTAGTAGTCATTGAACAAACATGGCTTCATTATCGAGGGATCATAACCTTTTCAAGTTCGTCAGTCCTCCCGCACTCTGGCTATGTCATTCTTACGTTTGAAAGTAGAATCCGGATCAAATCATAGGACACTTGCTCTTATAGAGAAATCAAATCCATGACTATTGCGCTCAGCAACTTAGTAGTCTTAGAAACACAAATAGTATACCAATCATAGCTAAATTCTGAAATATGAAAACGTGAAGGTACCAATATGTACACACATATCTACAGGAGCACACCTATGCACGCGTGATAGAATAGAAAACTAAACACATTTCACCATGTGTATAGAATGAGAATATTCTTTCAAATACCAGAGATTCCAAAATAATGAATAATTAATTGAAGATTATTGAATAACAGAGGATTATGAGATCATTTCACATTCAAAATTATGGACTTCGTAAATAAAATATTGGTGAAATATGCATGTATATGTCAGGAAAACGAACAACAAAATAGTCCAGTGAAATTCAATTATAGGGTAACAAGTTGTAAACTGTGTTATTCTCAGCAATAGACAATGATAATATCATAATCACGACACTATCTGTGCCTAAGGTAATATATGAATCTTATAAACAATAATACATGGACGTCCCAGGGCATGCAATGTCCTAGTTTCCAAATGAACTTTGAACACATATCTAGCCAAACTATCAATAAAAATGATACATATTGGAGAGACACAATACATATATCAAAATTTGGATGTCAAACAGGTTAGATGGAGGACAAAATATATGTCTCGATGTTGAAGATTTCATCACTACAGATTTTCTTGTGATTTGTTATTGATTCAATATTAAATTTTCTGTTTTGCTTGATGTCTTGATGGTGTACTTCAGAATTTGTTTAAGATTTACTGCAAAATTCATTATATATTTGCCTTTTTTTGTCCAACTAAATTTAATATGTATCAATCCAAATTTCAAACTATAAATGTTTTGTATGTTTTGTATGCTTAGTATGATAATATAATAAAAACTATGTAAACTTTTCAAGAAAGAATCATGCGCAAAATTTTCAAGTAATTTCAAAATATTGTACTCAATTGTGAATGCAAAGATTTGACAACAGAGAAGATAAATATTGAAAAGAGACGTGAGCTTTGATAAATGCACGTTTGACAACCAAAGATTTAACACTAACCATTTCAAGCTCACCATACAGACTTCAATCTATCATATCTATCATGGAAATTATTTACATCTCAGCAAGCAAGAAAAATAGCAGAGTTCGGGGACTTGACTCAATTTGACTCTACATCTCTACTTGAACACCTTGCATTGTTAGTTACATTATCTAATTATTATGTATTTTTCAGATGAACAAGCTAGAGGATTTTGCAACATTTTGGAGGAGTCGAATGTTGTTTCTTTCCTAAAGTGTGGTTTTAGATCCTAGTAGGAATCGAGCCAAACCCTCTTGAGAAGCCCAATTTATCTTCTCTATTTTTCTATAAATTTTCGAAATGTCACTTTACAAGGAACTGAAATGTACCTATTCTTTTAACATTTTTTACCCAATCTCAAGTCCCATATTTACGACATTTTATTAGGTTCTCCTTTACAAGAAGTTTGGAGCATTCATAACAATGGAAATGTAAATTTAACATTTTATATAAGTATGCGATATTACGAAGTTTGGAGCATTCCACATGGAAGAATTTTAGGCAATATAATTCTGGTTGGTCATAAGGGAAAGAGATTTTAGAAGACAACCCTATGTTGGAAGAGCGAAGATGAGTGCTTTAACCTCAGCCTTAGTTGCTACCAATCTTTTCATACTGATGACAGAGTTTGAGGAGGAATTTGGCGAATAGTTATTTCAAAAAGACGTTGCAAGATACTAGCAAAAGACTTTCTTTTAGACTAATTTAAATATGCAGTAATTAACACAACCCACAAAATCAGAACAAATACATGTATACATGGCTAGTGTGAGGTACGTTTGTTGGCTCACACATGTTAAATTAGGGAGTAATTAACACAACCCACAAAATCAGAACAAATACGTGTATACATGGCTAGTGTGAGGTATGTTTGTTGGCTCACACATGTCAATGTGTTATGACGTAGTTGCACGAAGATTAAATATCATTTTGTTAAAAAACGGTGACTCCTCCATTAGAAAGACCCAAAAAAGCACTGAGAAAATCATGCTTTCTGAAAATCTGTTGCATTAGTTTGAATTAAGAATCAGCAAAAAAAATAGAGCTCCTTAAAACCTCATATAAAACAAACAAAATATTTTACCGGAGTATGAAAAAGAAAAATCAAAATTTCTATAATATTTACCATGTTATGTTAAAGAGAGATCCATGGCAACAATTAAAAAAGCAAGAAACATAATTTTTAACCTTAAAAACAATGTGAACACGTACAACCTAGGAACTTTCAAAATTTACTTTATTATATATCAGTTTAAAAAAACAAATACTTTTGTAAAACTTGAGAAGGTAAAGATCAAATAATTTAGCAAAGCCACCAAAAAGAAACAAGTTTTAGTCCCTTAAGTACACACACCATTAGAGAGATAGGATGCAGTCTTTCATGCGTGAGTGATAGTCAGAGAGAGAAAGCTTGCCCAGTACAATACAAGAAGGAGAGCTGCAACATACTGAGATGGTGATCAACCACGGACGAATGTGCAACCATCTAGTACAAAACTAAACAGGAAAAAGAAATGGAAATATGAGTTTCAAACGCTATAAAGAACATACGAACATATGACATATGCGGTTAAACAATAAGTGCATGTTTGATGTAATAGTAGACAATACTAAATAGTTGTTCTGTGATATCTAATCCACATTACCATACATGCCACAAGTGCATTTGATATATGAAAGTACCTGCACACTTGTAGAAAAGAAATCAACATATTTGAGAACAAACATGATAGCTCCAGATTGCAAGCAAGCAAGAGGTTGTTTGCGTGATATTTTTTCTAACACATCGACAACTATAATTACTTTGTGAAATATAAGAAATATGGAATATGTTCCAGCTCAGAACTATAAATTAATTCACCAAATTATCCAAAACTGAGAACTGATCAATGGCTGTACAAGTAAATTGATATTAAATAATGCAAATGATGAACTTCCGTGAATACTAACGTGTGAAAAAAAAATTGGGAGAGATAGAATTCTGACCTTAACCCTGGATCACTGGTGCATGGCGTGCAGAACCACCCTTGCGTGCAGCTGTATCCAGAATAGATTAACTGCAGGCAAAATGTTAGTCGCACATTAAATTTTTATGGTCTGTGAGAATGGAAACAGTTTATGTAGTAAATCCACTCGTTACTATATGATTATGCACTCTTTGCGCAAAAATCAGATAGATACTTGCATTAAGCAGCATGAAGATGGGACATAGCATATCATACATATTACAGAAAAAGAAGTAAATATCAAGAATCAGAAAAACCTCTAACTCAAATTAATAAAGGACAAAGTTGCACACACATAGTCCCATTTAAATGGTTGCATCAGGAATTCAGATCAAAAGTACTATGCAACAGAACATCAATGTGATATTCGACTTGACAAAGCAAATTTGCGCATCCACCAAAAGCTCTCTTAAGTCTCTATTTCCCAATTGTCAAGAATAAGAAAAATGGACAAGTATCTAAATTTTTGCCACTATACTAGCCCCTTTGGAATGCCAAGTGATCCAAGACTCTGATAAAGCCCTAAAAGAACTAGACATAACCCATTGTGCCTCAGAAGCAGAGTTAATTAAGGGAAACAATTGACATGCTACCCAAAGCTTCAGGATTTCATCATTGTGGAATTTAAGTTCAGGAATCCCACTCTTCAGAATCCTAAAATTGTTCACTCCAGGAGTTATTCTTCAATTAATGC
>CM042664.1:18271789-18548684 GCA_023638005.1 Forsythia suspensa | reverse complement strand
ATGAGTAGTGAACCTAAAACGCATGGATTGATAGAAGTCTAAATATCTCAATTGAGTAGGAGGATCAAAATCTCTCAAATGAGTGGGTAGATCTCAAAACAATGAATTGATAGTGAATTAATACTCTCAATAGCGGTGTAAATCTCGCGATTGTTCAAATCTTTTAATTTGTGGAGGCGTAAATATCTCACATGGAGTGGGTGAAACTTAAAAGATAAAATAATAAAGGGTTAAATTTCTCCAACGTGTAGGTAAAACTCAAATCTTGTATTCGTGGAGGCGTAAATGCCTTGACTAAGTAGGGGAATTTAATTCTCCCGAAAGAGTACTAAAAAACGATGACTCGACAGAGATGTAAATCTCTCGACGTATTATGTGTAAGTAAATCGAACAAACGAGTTGGTGGAACTCAAAACCTTTTATTTAAAGAGGCCTGAAAGTCTCAATTGAGTGGTGAACCTAAAAACATTTAAATAATGAAGGCTTAAATATCTCAAATGCGTTGGTGAAACTCAAAATCATGAATTGGCTGAAAAATCCCGCGATAATGGTAGGATGATGTATACCTCTCAAATTTGTGCGGTGGACCTCAAAACCATGAATTGATATGGATGTATATATTTCCCTAACTAAGTATGTGTATGTAAATCAACCAAACGAGTAGATACATCTCAAAACCAAGAATTGATGAATGCGTAGACCACACCAATGAGTAGGAGGAAGTAAATCTTAAAGAATTTCAATGTAAATCAATCAAATGAGTAGGTGAAGCTCAAAACCAAGAATTGATAGATGAGTAAACCTCTCTACTGATTTGGTCTTTAAATCTCTCGAATGAGAGGGTGAACTTAAAACCCACAGATCGATTTCTAAATCTCTCGATTGTGTAGGTGGATCAAAATCTCTAGAATTTGTGGTTAGATTTAAAACCCGTGAATTAATAGTGGTCATTCACTCGATAGTGGTATAATTCTCTCGAATGCTCATGTTTAATGTAAAACTAACAAATAAGTAAGTGGATCTCAAAATCTATTCGTAGAAGCGTAAATATCACACATATAGTAAGTGGAACTAATGACTATAAAATAATAAATGCTTAAATTTCTCAAATGAGTCGGTAAAACTCAAACCATGTATTCGTAGAGGCGAAAATGCCTCGACTAAGTAGGGGGTAGTAAATCTCTCAAATGAGTGGGTGTACCTCACAGCCATTATTTGATAGAGGTGTATATTCCTTGACTAAATATGTGGATGGAAATTGAAAAAATGAGTAGGTGGAACTCAAAACCTTTAATTTATGAAAGCCTAAATATCTCAAATGAGTTGGTGAACTTAAAAACAGCAAAATGATGAGGGATTAAATATCTCAAATGCGTATGTGAAACTCGAAATCATGTATTCATTTTGGTTGAAAAATCCGATAAAGTAGTAGGATGTAAATCCTTCAAACGACTGGAGTGGACCTAGAAAACCATGAGTTGATATAGATGTATATCTCCCAACAAAAGTTTGTGGATGTAAATTAATTAAAAGATTTGGTGCGCTTCAAATCCCATAATTGATAGACGCATATTAACTGAGTTTGTGGATGTAAATCTCTCAAAAGAGTAGATGAACTATAAAAACCCATAGATTGATAGAATTCTAAATCTCTCGATTGAGCGGGTAAATAGAAATCTGTCAAATGAGTAGGTAGATCTCAAAACCATGTATCAACAGTAGCGTAATTTTCTCAATAGCTTTGTAAATCTCTAGATTGTTCATGTTTTGTGTAAATCTAACAAATAAGTAGGCGAACCTTGAAAACATTCAATGTGGTTTACATATATCATATGGAGTGGATGAAACTGAAAACGATAAAATGATAAAGGCTTTATATCTCGATTGCGTAGGTGAAACTCAAACCGTGTATCTTGAGAGGCTTAAATTCCTTTACCAAATAGGAGCAAGTAAATCTCACAAATGTGTGGGCGTAGTTCAAAACGATGATTTGATTGAGGTGTAAATTCGTCGACTAATTGTGTGGATGTAAATCGAACAAACGAGTTTGTGGACCCCAAAATCTTTATCTTAAATAGGTCTAAATATCTCAATTGTGATGGTGAACCTAAAAACATTAAAATAATGAAGGCTTAAATATCTCAAATGCGTAGTTAAAATTCAAAATCATGTACTAGTTGAGGCTTAATAACCCCTTAATAAAGTTGGGGGTATAAATCATGCAAATGTGTACGGTGGACCTGAAAACCATGAATTGATATAGATGTATATCTCCCAACTAATATTTGTGGATGTCAATTAATCAAAAGTTTGGGTGCACTTCAAATCCCAGAATTGATAGACAGGTATTAACTGAGTTTGTGCATTTAAATCTCTCAAATGTACTGATAAACCAAAAATCCACGGATTGATAGAAGTCTAAATCTCTCGATTGAGTGGGTAAATCGAAATCCCTCAAATGAGTAGGTAGATCTCGAAACCATGAATCGATAGTGGCGTAATTTTCTCAATAGCTTTGTAAATCTCTCGATTGTTCACATTTTCTGTAAATCTAACGAATGAATAAGTGGACATTAAAAACTTTACTTTGGCTTACGATAAAATGATAAAGGCATTATATCTCGATTACGTAGGTGAAACTCAAACCGTGTATTCATAGATGCGTAAATTCCTCGACTAAATAGGGGGAAGTAAATCTCTCAAATGAGTAGTTCAAAATGATAAAATGATAAAGACTTTATATCTCGATTGCGTAGGTGAAAATCAAATCGTGTATTCAAAGAGACGTAAATTCCTCGACAAAATAGGGAGAATTAAATATTTGAAATGAGTGGGCGTAGTTCAAAACGATCAAAACGATGATTTGGTAAAGGTGTAAATATGCCTACTTTTATTATGTGGATGTAAATCAAACTAACGAGTTGGTGGACCTCAAATTCTTTATTTTAAAGAGGACTAAATATCTCAAGTGTGTGGCTGAACCTAAAAATATTAAAATGATGAAGACTTAAAAATCTCAAATGTATAGTTGAAACTGAAACTCATGTATTAGTATAGGCATAATAAACCCTCGATAAAGTGGGGGGGTGTAAATCTCGCAAATGAGTGCGGTTGACTTCAAAACCTAGAATTGATATAGACGTATATTTTCCCAACTAAGTATTTCAATGTAAATCAATCAAATGAGTAAGTGAAGCTAAATACCAAGAATTGATAGATGAGTAAACCTCTCTACTAGAGGTGTCAATCCGGGTTAGGCGGGCCGACCGATGAGGCCTGGTAACGGCCCGCGTTCGAAAAAGCCCGCACCACTACGGGTTGTGGGCCGGGTCGGCCCAGCCCATGAATTTTTTTCAAAAGCCCGGCCCACCCATTGGCCCATACGGGTCGAGCCCATATGGGCCGCGGTTCGACCTGGTTTGGCCCATATGAAAAAAAAATTAACAACTTAATGAACTTATTGTAATTCAAAAAATTGTTTACATTTATAGTAAAAAATGTATGAAATTACTAACAAAAATAAATAACAATGATAAATTCATTGGCTTATTTGCAAATGGTCCTCGACTTTTGCTTATACTGGGTTGAGGACCCGTCTTTTCATTTTTAGCGGTTTAACCCTATTTCAAATGTTTTTGCAGAATGGTCTTTTCAACAATTTCCATCCAAATCGCGAAATTTGATGGTGGAAGAATTTTTATAGCAGGCTTATTTGCACAAATGGTCCCCGACTTTTGTAAAGAAAAATTTAAAAAAAGTCCCTAATATTTTAGAAAGTGTTGAAAAGTCCCATAACCTTCTAATCCTAACACATATGACCCTAAATTTTTTGACAATTTACCCCAACTTAAATAAATTAAAAATAACTCACAAACCTTTTCAAAATACAAATAAGTCCTAAATCTTTTATTTTATATTTTTACAGATTTACACTTAAAATAATAAAAGTGTGTCATCGTCCCAAAATTTTAATTTTGTTCACCAAAATGATATTTAAAATGTGTTTGATTAAAATCGATATTTTAGTAAAAGTAATTGAAAATTGTGGGACCATAAAATGCGTGGTTAAAATTAATTATTGACTTTGACTTTAACTCTTAACAAAATCAAAATTGAAAATAACGCCCTTCAGAGTCTCTCAGATTTTGTCCAAATGGTCTACACCATTAACAAAAACTATACACATGATCAAAATTTGACTAATTTAAAATTTTAATTTATTTTTCATATCAATTACTAGAGGTGGCAGATGGGTCACCCCGCATAGCCCGGTCTCAGTCGGGTCGGTCCATAAAAAGTTGATTCAATAAAATTAGGTTAATTTAGTCCCAAGACAACTAGCAATCAGTCGGCCGATAATTTTTGTTTGCCCAGTGCATCTCAAAAACACCCCACCCGGCCGCCACATTTCATGGGGGAGGGAGGGAGGGTGTTTGAAGTGGGGTAGGGATTTGATATAAAAAATTATCGGACCAGCCCGTTGACTAGTTTTATCTGGACTAAATTGACCTAATTTTTATTTAATCAATTTTTATTAGCCCACCAGAGACCGCTATCTCGGGGGCCCATTTTACCACCTCTAGTAATTGATATGAAAAATAAATTAAAATTTTAAATTGGTTAAATTTTGATCATGAGTATAATTTTTTTGTTAATTAATAGACCACTGGACAAAATCTGTAGAGACTCTAAGAGCCCGTTTATTTTCAATTTTGATTTTGTTAAAAAGTTAAAGTCAAAGTCAATAATTAATTTTAACCACGCATTTTATGGTCCCACAATTTTTCAATTACTTTTACTAAAATATCTGATTTTAATCAAACACATTTTAAATATCATTTTGGTGAACAAAATTAAAAGTTTTGGGACTTGATGACACACTTTTTATTATTTTAAGTGTAAATCTGTAAAAAAATAAAAAGATTTAGGACTTATTTGTATTTTTGAAAAGGTTCGTGAGTTATTTTTAATTTATTTAAGTTAGGGGTAAAATTGTCAAAAAAGTTTAGGGTCATATGTGTTAGGATTAGAAGGTTATGGGACTTTTCAACACTTTCTAAAATATTGGGGACTTTGTTTACTGAATTTTTCTTTACAAAAGTCAAGGACCATTTGTGCAAATAAGCCTTTATATAATAAAAAATTCTTCCACCACAAAATTTCACCAGATTTGGATGGAAATTGTTGAAAAGGACCATTTCGCCAAAACATTTGAAATAGGGGTTAAACCGCCAAAATGAAAAGACGGGTCCTCAACCCGCAAAGAAGTGCAAAAAGTCGTGGACCATTTGTGCAAATAAGCCAATTCACATTTGTTATTTATATCTTATTTTACATTGAATTATTTCCAACTTTGTAAATTTAAATAAAATACAAACAAATAACAACTAAATGCATCACTATAGTTAAAGCACATCCCAACCAGGTTGGCACGCACACAACTATCAATCATTTGCATATTTATAGTTTAAGTACATCCCAACTAGGTTGGCACCTACCTAACTATAATTTAATTGTTTGCAATTATACATTATTTACAAATCAATCTTCAAAGAATAACTAGATTTTTAAAATCATCGCTAATATCATCGACATTTTATCTTGCATCCTTCTATCTCGCGAATAGCCAATCTTTCACGCATATGAGAGCTTCCAAAATATCTTCTTTAAGTCTTGATCTTCTTTCGTCTAATACCCCGTTAGTGCACTAAAAGCGACTCGGATGCTACTTGTTGAGACCGGAACTGGTAGAAGATCTCGTGCCATTTTTATAATAATCGATATGACCTCTCATTTAATTTCCACCATTCTAAAATATCTAAATTTCTACCTCATCTTCGGTATCAAACTATAATGATCAAATTGATAATATCTTTCTAATTGCGTTAGTGTGATATTCGTGATCCGTAGTTGATAAAGTACTAACAACATGTTGTTTTTCTTAGCTACCAAAGAGAAAAAAGATTTACCTTTAGAAGTTGTACTAGAGTTTGTAGAAACCGAAATATTTTCATTGTTACCGTGATTAATAAAATAGTAGTTATACATTTCATTGATGAAAATTTCTAACTGCCGATTTGTAATATTTACTGGTAAAAGCTAATGTTTCGTAAAGTGATTCTAAAGCAAAGGTGAACTCCAAATAATTTTAGGCGAGGATCCATTACAAAGATCCACCGGAAAAATTAGTGGCATGTTTTCATAATATTTTTGAAATTTTTCTTCCATTGACAAAATAATTTGAAAGAAAAATGGATCGTTTCTAAATTTTGAAAATTGAGTAGAAATTTCTACCAATTGTATAAGTACAAGATGACTAGTTGGGTAATATACACCCAAACTCTTCTTTGTTGACTTATAGAAAGGTTTCAAAAATTTCATAACTTTAAATGCATGTTCCCAATGCGAATCATCTATATAAAATTGATTCTGTTTCGAATTAACGAATGCATTAATAGCATTGGTGTAGCCAACACACGATTTTAACATAAGAAAAGTTGAGTTCCATCTATTTGGAATATCATCAACAAATTTTCTTCTTTTCAATCCAAAATTTTTACAAATTTTCGCAAATTCTTGTTATCTAGAATCTGAAGAAGAAATATAATTAATTGCTTCTCTAATTATTCGAATTTGTGGGGCTATTAATTTCAAACCATCTTGTACAACTAAATTATATATATGACAAACACACCGCATATGAAATAATTTAGAATCAAATAAGGGTTTAATCTGTTCTAATTAGCGTGTCAATGCATGTGATTCGACTTGCATTATCGTATGTAATACTAAATAATTTGTTTAACACACCAAACTCATTCAATACTTGTAATAAATTTTCACACAAATTAACTCCATTATGTGGATATTCAAGTAAACGAAATGCAATTATTCTTTTATGTCAGAACCAATTACTATCAATAAAATGTGTCAGAACATAAACATACCCATTGTGATTGCGCCCGCACCAACAATCGAGATGTGAACACATAATTCCTTCAATTTTTGTAAGTTCATTTTTCAATTTTTCAGCTTTAGTACGAAATAATTTCATACAATCGAACGAGCGAAGATTTCTACTTACATTTTACGTAAGAGGTTGAACATACTTTTGCATGAACTCTTCAAAATAGACATCATCTCGCAAAGTGAAGGGCATTTCTCTTGCTACAATAAATTCTGACATTCCAGTTATCATCCGTTCCTGCGAATAAGTAAAATTAGAAAAAGTAACAAAACCACTAGCATTAGTAAATGAAGTAATTTGAGCTTGTCTCGGATCTAAATGTCCTGTTTCATTTAGATGTTTATCTTTGTGTCTCCGTAGCGTGCCGGTGCCTTGACCACTTCTCCATGCATAAGCAATGTTGCAAATAGTGCATATTGCTTTACTATTTTTTTCATCTATTGTGAACATTTGCCACACTTCTGATGTTAACTTTTTTTTCCTTGGATTTCTAGATGATCCAACATTTACATCATGATCATCTTCTAAATTTATAGGAGAACAACTATCATGTAAATTAATATTTTTAGATGAAAAATCGTAGGAATCCATATATATATATATATATATATATATATTTCAAAATAATCTGAAGATTGAAAATAATAGTAAAGCAGAAATAATAGTAGCTGAGAGTCTGAGATTTTGAGTTTGAGTAAGGAGAAATAATTTTTGATATTCAGAAATCAAAATTTGTGGACAGCACAATGAAAATCGTAGTAATTTTTGCTTGCTGGTGTTTGAAATTTATAAGCTATTGAAATTATGAACGTTAGAGTAGACTGTAGAGAATACAATTTTTTTGAACGTTATTTTTATCACTTTGTATAATTGTGTAAGTGTGATTTGACAACACACTTACACATTTTATTTTTTTATTAATTTTTACAATTTTTTTTTAATTTTTTTACTGACAAAAGTAGCCTAGTATAGTAGTATTCTAGCCACATTTGTTTTTTTTCAATTTTTTATAAATTAAATGTGACGTGCTGACAGTTTCAAACGGCTCAATGCACTGCTGCCATTTGAAATTTTTTTATTATTTAAGCTTAATTGCTTGTAATAATCTGCATAGTAATGTAATTCGATTAATAAAGTGTATTAGAAGACTGGTCTAAACGATAAAATTAAAGTTGAATGAACGTATAATATTAAATTGAACTAAATAGACTAACTGATGTAAATCACAAAGAGTGGTGAACTTAAATATACAATGAAACGTAGAACTCATTCTAAGCTAATTTAATGGAAACTAAGCGATAACATATGAGTTAGTATGAAATCCACAATATGAATAGTTGAAACTTCTAAACATTGATAGATGAGTTAATCTTACATAGTATTATGAGTAAATCTGATTGAATCAAATATTGATAGTGTAAACTCTGAATTAGTTAGATTGTATAAATCTTAAGTGAGGTTATATTAAAATCCATGAATTATAACTCAAATGATATGTATGAAGAAAGTCAAAATTTATTAGTAATTAACAATATAGTGAATCTAATCAAATCATGTAAAGTGAATATAAAATCAGTAGTGGTGAAAATCTCATCAAAGTAAATCATCTGAAATGAGCTACTAAAACTACGAGTATTGTGATAGAGTAAACCATGTGATATAGAGAAGTTTCACTAAATGGTGTAATTAAATCATTATTGTGTAATTATCTCTGATATTAATGATGTAAATAAGAAAAGTAGTGTCAAACTAAGTTTAAAAATATAAAATCTAAATTCTGTGCTTGAAAAAATAAGTGGATAAATTCAAGATATAACATCATGACTTATAAATTGGTAAATCATAAATTTTAAGGGAATATTCAAAAGATATGGAATCTAAATTGTATGTAAATGTTGTGATGTCAATATTCATTGATTAGGATATAAATTGAATAAATTGTAACTAGTGTGACAAAATCTAATGAGATTAAATCAATGGTGGAATAAATCTATGATGAAATCAATAACTAATAATAAGGAATTATTATATACTGATTGTAATTTGATACGAGTATTTGTACAATCTATCAAATGGTATAACTAAGGACCCCAAAACCTTTATCTTAAAGAGGTCTAAATATCCCAATTGAGATGGTGAACTTAAAATCATTAAAATAATGAATGAATAAATATCTCAAACGCGTAGTTAAAATTTAAAATCATGTACTAGTTGAGGCTTAATAACCCCTCGATAAAGTTGGGGGTGTAAATCAAGCAAATATGTGCGGTGGACCTGAAAACCATGAATTGATATAAATGTATATCTCCCAACTAATATTTGTTGATGTAAATTAATTAAAAGATTTGGTGCACTTCAAATCCCAGAATTGATAGACGCGTATTAACTGTGTTGGTGGATGTAAATATCTCAAATAAGTAGATGAACCAAAAACCCAAAGATTAATAGAATTCTAAATCTCTCGATTGCTTTGTGAACCTTAAAAACATTCAATTTGGTTTACATATATCATATGGAGTGGGTGAAACTAAAAACGATAAAATGATAAAGGCTTTATATCTCAATTGCGTAGGTGAAACTCAAACCGTGTATCTTGAGAGGCGTAAATTCCTTGACCAAATAGGGGCAAGTAAATCTCACAAATGAGTGGGTGTAGTTCAAAACGATAAAATGATAAAGGCTTTATATCTCGATTGCGTAGGTGAACCTCAAATCGTGTATTCATAGAGGTGTAAATTCCTCGTCTAAACAGGGAGAAGTAAATCTCTCAAATGTGTGGCGTAGTTCGAAACGATGATTTGTTTGAGGTGTAAATTCGTCGACTAATTGTGTGGATGTAAATCGAACAAACGAGTTGGTGGATCCCAAATCCTTTATCTTAATGACGTCTAAATATTTAAATTGAGATGGTAAACCTAAAAACATTAAAATAATGAAGGCTTAAATATCTCAAACGCGTAGTTAAAATTCAAAATTATGTACTTGTTGAGGCTTAATAACCCCTCGATAAAGTTGGGGGTGTAAATCATTTAAACGTGTGTGGTGGACCTGAAAACCATGAATTGAAATAGATGTATATCTCCCAACTAATATTTGTGGATGTAAATTAATCAAAAGTTTTGGTGCACTTCAAATCCCAGAATTGATAGACAAGTATTAACTTCAGTTTGTACATCTAAATCTCTCAAATAAGTAGATAAACCAAAAACCCATGGATTGATAGAAGTCTAAATCTCTCGATTGTGTGGGTAAATCGAAATTCCTCAAATGAGTAGGTAGATCTCGAAACCATGCATCGATAGTGGCGTAATTTTCTCAATAGCCGTGTAAATCTCTCGATTGCTCACGTTTTCTATAAATCTAATGAATGAGTAGGTGGACATTAAAACCTTTACTTTAACTTACATATATCACATGGAGTCGGTTAAACTGAAAACAATAAAATGATAAAGGCGTTATATCTCGATTGCGTAGGTGAAACTCAAACCGAGTATTCATAGATGTGTAAATTCCTCGACTAAATAAGGAGAAGTAAATCTCCCAAATGAGTAGACGTAGTTCAAAATGATAAAATGATAAAGACTTTATATCTCGATTGCGTAGGTGAAACTCAAATCGTGTATTCAAAGAGGCGTAAATTCCTCGACTAAATAGGGGGAAGTAAATATTTCAAATGAGTGGGCGTAGTTCAAAATAATCAAAACGATGATTTGGTAACGGTGTAAATACGACTACTTTTATTACGTAGACGTAAATTGAACTAACGAGTCGGTGGACCCCAAAACCTTTATTTTAAAGAGGACTAAATGTCTCAAGTGAGTGGGTGAACCTAAAAATATTAAAATGATGAAAACTTAAAAATCTCAAACGCGTAGTTGAAACTGAAACTCATGTATTAGTATAGGCATAATAACCCCTCGATAAAGTATGGGGATGTAAATCTCGCAAATGAGTGCGGTGGACTTCAAAACCAAGAATTGATATAGACGTATATCTCCCAACTAAGTATTTCAATGTAAATCAATCAAATGAGTAGGTGAAGATCAAAACCAAGAATTGATAGATGAGTAAGCCTCTCTACTGATTTGGTCTTTAAATCTCTCGAATGAGAGGGTGGACTTAAAACCCACTGATTGATATCTAAATCTCTCGATTGTGTAGGTGGATCGAAAACTCTTGAATTAGTGGTTAGATGTAAAACCCGCGAATTGATAGTGGTCATTCATTCGATAGCGGTGTAATTCTCTCGAATGCTCATGTTTAATGTAAAACTAACAGATGAGTAAGTGGATCTCAAAATCTATTCGTAAAAGCGTGAATATCACACATACAGTAAGTGGAACTAATGAGTATGAAAAAAAAGGCTTAAATTTCTCAAATGAGTCGGTAAAACTCAAACCACGTATTCGTAGAGGCGAAAATGCCTCGACTAAGTGGGGGGAAGTAAATCTCTCAAATGAGTGGGTGTATCTCACAACCATTATTTGATAGAGGTTTATCTTCCTCGACTAAGTATGTGGATGTAAATCAAAGAAATGAGTAGGTGGACCTCAAAACCTTTAATTTATAAAATCCTAAATATCTCAAATGAGTTGGTGAACCTTAAAACAGAAAAATGATGAGGGATTAAATATCTCAAATGAATATGTGAAACTCGAAACCATGAACTCGTTTTGGTTGAAAAATCCCTCGATAAAGTAGGGGGATGTAAATCTCTCAAACGACTGGAGTGGACCTGAAAACCATGAGTTGATATAGATGTATATCTCCCAACTAAAGTTTGTGGATGTAAATGAATTAAAAGATTTGGTGCACTTCAAATCCCAGAATTGATAGACGCGTATTAACTTAGTTGGTGGATGTAAATCTCTCAAACGAGTAGATGAACCAAAAAACCATAGATTGATAGAATTCTAAATCTCTCGATTGAGTGGGTAAATAGAAATTTATCAAATGAATGGGTAGATTTCGAAATCATGGATCAATATTGGCGTAATTTTCTCATAGCTTTGTAAATCTCTCTATTGCTCATGTTTTGGGTAAATCTAACAAATGAGTAGGCGAACCTTAAAAACATTCAATTTGGTTTACATATATCATATGGAGTGGGTGAAACTGAAAACGATAAAATGATAAAGGATTTATATCTCGATTGCGTAGGTAAAACTCAAATCGTGAATCTTGAGAGCTGTAAATTCCTTGACCAAATAGGGGCAAGTAAATCTCAAAAATGAGTGGGTGTAGTTCAAAACAATAAAATGATAAAGGCTTCATATCTCGATTGCGTAGGTGAAACTCAAATCGTGTATTCATAGATGCCTAAATTCCTCGTCTAAATAGGGAGAAGAAAATCTCTCAAATGTGTGGGCGTAGTTCAAAACGGTGATTTGATTGAGGTGTAAATTCGTCGACTGATTGTTTGGATGTAAATCGAACAAACGAGTTGGTGGACCCCAAAACCTTTATCTTAAAGAGGTCTAAATATCCCAATTGAGATGGTGAACTTAAAATCATTAAAATAATGAATGAATAAATATCTCAAACGCGTAGTTAAAATTTAAAATCATGTACTAGTTGAGGCTTAATAACCCCTCGATAAAGTTGGGGGTGTAAATCAAGCAAATATGTGCGGTGGACCTGAAAACCATGAATTGATATAAATGTATATCTCCCAACTAATATTTGTTGATGTAAATTAATTAAAAGATTTGGTGCACTTCAAATCCCAGAATTGATAGACGCGTATTAACTGTATTGGTGGATGTAAATATCTCAAATAAGTAGATGAACCAAAAACCCAAAGATTAATAGAATTCTAAATCTCTCGATTGCTTTGTAAATCTCTCGATTGTTCATGTTTTGTGTAAATCTAACAAATGAGTAGGTGATCCTTAAAAACATTCAATTTGGTTTACATATATCATATGGAGTGGGTGAAACTAAAAACGATAAAATGATAAAGGCCTTATATCTCAATTATGTAGGTGAAACTCAAACCGTGTATCTTGAGAGGCGTAAATTCCTTGACCAAATAGGGGCAAGTAAATCTCACAAATGAGTGGGTGTAGTTCAAAACGATAAAATGATAAAGGCTTTATATCTCGATTGCGTAGGTGAAACTCAAATCGTGTATTCATAGAGGTGTAAATTCCTCGTCTAAACAGGGAGAAGTAAATCTCTCAAATGTGTGGCGTAGTTCGAAACGATGATTTGTTTGAGGTGTAAATTCGTCGACTAATTGTGTGGATGTAAATCGAACAAACGAGTTGGTGGATCCCAAATCCTTTATCTTAATGACGTCTAAATATTTAAATTGAGATGGTAAACCTAAAAACATTAAAAAAATGAAGGCTTAAATATCTCAAACGCGTAGTTAAAATTCAAAATTATGTACCTGTTGAGGCTTAATAACCCCTCGATAAAGTTGGGGGTGTAAATCATTTAAAAGTGTGTGGTGGACCTGAAAACCATGAATTGGAATAGATTCCCAACTAATATTTGTGGATGTAAATTAATCAAAAGTTTTGGTGCATTTCAAATCCCAGAATTGATAGACAAGTATTAACTTTAGTTTGTACATCTAAATCTCTCAAATAAGTAGATAAACCAAAAACCCATGGATTGATAGAATTCTAAATCTCTCGATTGTGTGGGTAAATCGAAATTCCTCAAATGAGTAGGTAGATCTCGAAACCATGCATCGATAGTGGCGTAATTTTCTCAATAGCCGTGTAAATCTCTCGATTGCTCACGTTTTCTATAAATCTAATGAATGAGTAGGTGGACATTAAAACCTTTACTTTAACTTACATATATCACATGGAGTCGGTTAAACTGAAAACAATAAAATGATAAAGGCGTTATATCTCGATTGCGTAGGTGAAACTCAAACCGAGTATTCATAGATGTGTAAATTCCTCGACTAAATAAGGAGAAGTAAATCTCCCAAATGAGTAGACGTAGTTCAAAATGATAAAATGATAAAGACTTTATATCTCGATTGCGTAGGTGAAACTCAAATCGTGTATTCAAAGAGGCGTAAATTCCTCGACTAAATAGGGGGAAGTAAATATTTCAAATGAGTGGGCGTAGTTCAAAATAATCAAAACGATGATTTGGTAACGGTGTAAATATACTTTTATTACGTGGATGTATGTAAATTGAACTAACGAGTTGGTGGACCCCAAAACCTTTATTTTAAAGAGGATAAATATCTCAAGTGAGTGGGTGAACCTAAAAATATTAAAATGATGAAAACTTAAAATCTCAAACACGTAGTTGAAATTCAAAATCATGTATTAGTATAGGCATAATAACCCCTCGATAAAGTATGGGGGTGTAAATCTTAGCAAATGAGTGCGGTGGACTTCAAAACCAAGAATTGATATAGATGTATATCTCCCAACTAAGTATTTCAATGTAAATTAATCAAAAGAGTAGGTGAAGATCAAAACCAAGAATTGATAGATGAGTAAGCCTCTCTCTTGATTTGGTCTTTAAATCTCTCGAATGAGTAGATGGACTTAAAACCCATGGATTGATATCTAAATCTCTCGATTGTGTGGGTGGATCGAAAACTCTCAATTAGTGGTTAGATGTAAAACCATGAATTGATAGTGGTCATTCATTCGATAGCGGTGTAATTCTCGAATGCTCATGTTTAATGTAAAACTAACAATGAGTAAGTGGATCTCAAATCTATTACATATATCAAAGCGTGAATATCACACATGATAAAGGATTATATCTCGGTAAGTGGAAAACTAATGATAGATGAAAAAAGGCTTAAATAAATTCTCTCTCAAATGAGTGGGTGTAGTTCAAAACTCAAACCAGACTTTATTCGATTATGAGGTGAAAAAATGCCTCGACTAAATGGGGAAGTAAATCTCTCAAATGAGTGGGTAATCTCACAACCATTATTTGATAGAGGTTTATCTTCCTCGACTAATTATGTGGATGTAAATCAAAGAAATGAGTAGGTGGACCCCAAAACCTTTAATTTATAAAGGACTAAATATCTCAAATGAGTTGGTGAACCTAAAAATATTAAAATGATGAGACTTAAATATCTCAAATGAATATGTGAAACTCGAAACTCATGAACTAGTTTTGGCATAAAAATCCCTCGATAAAGTAGGGGGATGTAAATCTCTCAAAATGAGTGCGGTGGACACGAAAACCATGAGTTGATATAGATGTATATCTCCCAACTAAAGTTTGTGGATGTAAATGAATTAAAAGATTTGGTGCACTTCAAATCCAAGAATTGATAGATGCGTAAATGACTCTCTCTGGTTGATCTTAAATCTCTCGAATGAGTAGATGAACCAAAAACCCATAGATTGATAGAATTCTAAATCTCGATCGATTGTGTGGGTAAATAGAAATTTATTGAATGAGTGGGTAGATTTAAAACCCATGGAATTTGATATTGGTCATTTTCTTCATAGCGATAAAATGATAAATCTCTTTATATCTCATGTTTTGGGTAAAACTAACAAATGAGTATCTTGAGATCTTAAAATCATTCAAAATAGGGTTTAAATATCACATATGGAGTGGGTGTAACTCAAAACGATAAAATGATAAAGGCTTTATATCTCGATTGAGTAGGTGAAACTCAAATCGTGTATTCATAGAGGTGTAAATTCCTCGCCTAAATAGGGAGAAGAAATCTCTCAAATGTGTGGGTGTAGTTCAAAACGATGATTTGATTGAGGTGTAAATTGCCGACTAATTGTGTGGATGTAAATCGAACAAACGAGTTGGTGGATCCCAAAACTTTATCTTAATGACGTCTAAATATCTCAATTGAGATGGTGAACCTAAAAACATTAAAAAATAATGAAGGAATAAATATCTCAAACGCGTATAGTTAAAATTCAAAATCATGTACTTGTTGAGGCTTAATAACCCCTCGATAAAGTTGGGGTGTAAATCATTTAAACGTGTGGGTGGACCTGAAAACCATGAATTGATATAGATGTATATCTCCCAACTAATATTTGTGGATGTAAATTAATCAAAAGTTTTGGTGCACTTCAAATCCCGAAATTGATAGACAAGTATTAACTTGAGTTTGTGGATCTAAATCTCTCAAATAAGTAGATAAACCAAAACCCATGGATTGATAGAATTCTAAATCTCTCGATTGAGTGGGTAAATCGAAATTCCTCAAATGAGTAGGTAGATCTCGAACCATGCATCGATAGTGGCGTAATTTTCTCAATAGCCGTGTAAATCTCTCGATTGCTCACGTTTTCTATAAATCTAATGAATGAGTAGGTGGACATTAAAACCTTTACTTTAACTTACATATATCACATGGAGTCGGTTAAACTGAAAACAATAAAATGATAAAGGCGTTATATCTCGATTATGAGGTGAAACTCAAACCGAGTATTCATAGATGTGTAAATTCCTCGACTAAATAAGGAGAAGTAAATCTCCCAAATGAGTAGACGTAGTTCAAAATGATAAAATGATAAAGACTTTATATCTCGATTGCGTAGGTGAAACTCAAATCGTGTATTCAAAGAGGCGTAAATTCCTCGACTAAATAGGGGGAAGTAAATATTTCAAATGAGTGGGCGTAGTTCAAAATAATCAAAACGATGATTTGGTAACGGTGTAAATACGACTACTTTTATTACGTAGACGTAAATTGAACTAACGAGTCGGTGGACCCCAAAACCTTTATTTTAAAGAGGACTAAATGTCTCAAGTGAGTGGGTGAACCTAAAAATATTAAAATGATGAAAACTTAAAAATCTCAAACGCGTAGTTGAAACTGAAACTCATGTATTAGTATAGGCATAATAACCCCTCGATAAAGTATGGGGGTGTAAATCTCGCAAATGAGTGCGGTGGACTTCAAAACCAAGAATTGATATAGACGTATATCTCCCAACTAAGTATTTCAATGTAAATCAATCAAATGAGTAGGTGAAGATCAAAACCAAGAATTGATAGATGAGTAAGCCTCTCTACTGATTTGGTCTTTAAATCTCTCGAATGAGAGGGTGGACTTAAAACCCACTGATTGATATCTAAATCTCTCGATTGTGTAGGTGGATCGAAAACTCTTGAATTAGTGGTTAGATGTAAAACCCGCGAATTGATAGTGGTCATTCATTCGATAGCGGTGTAATAATTCTCTCGAATGCTCATGTTTAATGTAAAACTAACAAATGAGTAAGTGGATCTCAAAATCTATTCGTAAAAGCGTGAATATCATACATACAATGAGTGGAACTAATGAGTATGAAAAAAAAAAAAGCTTAAATTTCTCAAATGAGTCGGTAAAACTCAAACCATGTATTCATAGAGGCGAAAATGCCTCGACTAAGTGGGGAAAATAAATCTCTCAAATGAGTGGGTGTATCTTACAACCATTATTTGATAGAGGTTTATCTTCCTCGACTAAGTATGTGGATGTAAATCAAAGAAATGAGTAGGTGGACCTCAAAACCTTTAATTTATAAAATTCTAAATATCTCAAATGAGTTGGTGAACCTAAAAACAAAAAAATGATGAGGGATTAAATATCTCAAATGCATATGTGAAACTCAAAACCATGAACTCGTTTTGGTTGAAAAATCCCTCGATAAAGTAGGGGGATGTAAATCTCTCAAACGACTGGAGTGGACCTGAAAACCATGAGTTGATATAGATGTATATCTCCCAACTAAAGTTTGTGGATGTAAATGAATTAAAAGATTTGGTGCACTTCAAATCCCAGAATTGATAGACGCGTATTAACTGAGTTGGTTGATGTAAATCTCTCAAATGAGTAGATGAACCAAAAAACCATAGATTGATAGAATTCTAAATCTCTCGATTGAGTGGGTAAATAGAAATTTATCAAATGAATGGGTAGATTTCGAAATCATGGATCAATATTGGCGTAATTTTCTCATAGCTTTGTAAATCTCTCTATTGCTCATGTTTTGGGTAAATCTAACAAATGAGTAGGCGAACCTTAAAAACATTCAATTTGGTTTACATATATCATATGGAGTGGGTGAAACTGAAAACGATAAAATGATAAAGGATTTATATCTCGATTGCGTAGGTAAAACTCAAATCGTGAATCTTGAGAGCTGTAAATTCCTTGACCAAATAGGGGCAAGTAAATCTCAAAAATGAGTGGGTGTAGTTCAAAACAATAAAATGATAAAGGCTTCATATCTCGATTGCGTAGGTGAAACTCAAATCGTGTATTCATAGAGGCCTAAATTCCTCGTCTAAATAGGGAGAAGAAAATCTCTCAAATGTGTGGGCGTAGTTCAAAACGGTGATTTGATTGAGGTGTAAATTCGTCGACTGATTGTTTGGATGTAAATCGAACAAACGAGTTGGTGGACCCCAAAACCTTTATCTTAAAGAGGTCTAAATATCCCAATTGAGATGGTGAACTTAAAAACATTAAAATAATGAATGAATAAATATCTCAAACGCGTAGTTAAAATTTAAAATCATGTACTAGTTGAGGCTTAATAACCCCTCGATAAAGTTGAGGGTGTAAATCAAGCAAATATGTGCGGTGGACCTGAAAACCATGAATTGATATAGATGTATATCTCCCAACTAATATTTGTGGATGTAAATTAATCAAAAGTTTTGGTGCACTTCAAATCCTAGAATTGATAGACAAGTATTAACTGAGTTTGTGGATCTAAATCTCTCAAATGAGTAGATAAACCAAAAACCCATGGATTGATAGAAGTCTAAATCTCTCGATTGAGTGGGTAAATCGAAATCCTTCAAATGAGTACGTAGATCTCGAAACCATTAATCGATAGTGGCGTAATTTTCTCAATAGCTGTGTAAATCGCTCGATTGCTCATGTTTTCTGTAAAACTAACGAATGAGTAGGTGGATATTAAAACCTTTACTTTGGTTTACATATATCACATGAAGTGGGTTAAACTGAAAACTATAGAATGATAAAAAGGCATTATATCTCGATTACGTAGGTCAAATTCAAACCGTGTATTCATCATAGATGCGTAAATTCCTCGACTAAATAGAGGGAAGTAAATCTCTCAAATGAGTGGACGTAATTCAAAATGATAAAATGATAAAGACTTTATATCTCGATTGCGTAGGTGAAACTCAAATCGTGTATTCAAAAAGGCGTAGCTCAAATGAGTGGGCGTAGCTCAAAATGATCAACACGATGATTTGGTAAAGGTGTAAATATACTTTTATTATGTGGATGTAAATCGAACTAACGAGTTGGTGGACCCCAAAACCTTTATTTTAAAAAGGACTAAATATCTCAAGTGAGTGGGTGAACGAAAAATATTAAAATGATGAAAACTTAAAAATCTCAAACGCCGTAGTTGAAACTAAAACTCATGTATTAGTATAGGCATAATAACCCCTCGATAAAGTATGGGGTGTAAATCTAAACAAATGAGTGTGGTGGACTTCAAAACCAAGAATTGATATAGACGTATATCTCCCAACTAAGTATTTCAATGTAAATCAATCAAATGAGTAGGTGAAGCTCAAAACCAAGAATTGATAGATGAGTAAGCCTCTCTACTGATTTGGTCTTTAAATCTCTCGAATGAGAGGGTGGACTTAAAACCCACGGATTGATATCTAAATCTCTCGATTGTGTAGGTGGATCAAAATCTGTTGAATTAGTAGTTAGATTTAAAACCCCCGAATTGATAGTGGTCATTCATTCGATAGCGGTGTAATTCTCTTGAATGCTCATGTTTAATGTAAAACTAACAAATGAGTAAGTGGATCTCAAAATCTATTCGTAAAAGCGTGAATATCATACATACAGTAAGTGGAACTAATGACTATGAAATAAAAAATGCTTAAATTTCTTAAATGAGTCGGTAAAACTAAAACCATGTATTCGTAGAGGCGAAAATGCCTCGACTAAGTGGGGGGAATTAAATCTCTCAAATGAGTGGGTGTATCTCACAACCATTATTTGATAGAGGTTTATCTTCCTCGACTAAGTATGTGGATGTAAATCGAAGAAATGAGTTGGTGGACCTCAAAACCTTTAATTTATAAAATTCTAAATATCTCAAATGAGTTGGTGAACCTAAAAACAAAAAAATGATGAGGGATTAAATATCTCAAATGCATATGTGAAACTCGAAATCATGAACTCGTTTTGGTTGAAAAATCCCTCGATAAAGTAGGGGGATGTAAATCTCTCAAACGACTGGAGTGGACCTGAAAACCATGAGTTGATATAGATGTATATCTCCCAACTAAAGTTTGTGGATGTAAATGAATTAAAAGATTTGGTGCACTTCAAATCCCAGAATTGATAGACGCGTATTAACTGAGTTGGTGGATGTAAATCTCTCAAATGAGTAGATGAACCAAAAACCCATAGATTGATAGAATTCTAAATTTCTCGATTGAGCGGATAAATAGAAATTTATCAAATGAGTGGGTAGATCTCGAAACCATGGATCAATATTGGCGTAATTTTCTCAATAGCTTTGTAAATCTCTCTATTGCTCATGTTTTGGGTAAATCTAACAAATGAGTAGGCGAACCTTAAAAACATTCAATTTGGTTTACATATATCATATGGAGTGGGTGAAACTGAAAACGATAAAATGATAAAGGATTTATATCTCGATTGCGTAGGTAAAACTCAAATCGTGTATGTTGAGAGGCGTAAATTCCTTGACCAAATAGGGGCAAGTAAATCTCAAAAATGAGTGGGTGTAGTTCAAAACAATAAAATGATAAACGCTTTATATCTCGATTGCGTAGGTGAAACTCAAATCGTGTATTCATAGAGGCGTAAATTCCTCGTGTAAATAGGGGGAAGAAATCTCTCAAATGTGTGGGCGTAGTTCAAAACGGTGATTTGATTGAGGTGTAAATTCGTCGACTGATTGTTTGGATGTAAATCGAACAAACGAGTTGGTAGACCCCAAAACCTTTATCTTAAAGAGGTCTAAATATCTCAATTGAGATGGTGAACTTAAAAACATTAAAATAATGAATGAATAAATATCTCAAACGCGTAGTTAAAATTCAAAATCATGTACTAGTTGAGGCTTAATAACCCCTCGATAAAGTTGGGGGTGTAAATCAAGCAAATGTGTGCGGTGGACCTGAAAACCATGAATTGATATAGATGTATATCTCCCAACTAATATTTGTGGATGTAAATTAATCAAAAGTTTTGGTGCACTTCAAATCCCAGAATTGATAGACAAGTATTAACTGAGTTTGTGGATCTAAATCTCTCAAATGAGTAGATAAACCAAAAATCCATGGATTGATAGAAGTCTAAATCTCTCGATTGAGTGGGTAAATCGAAATCCTTCAAATGAGTACGTAGATCTCGAAACCATTAATCGATAGTGGCGTAATTTTCTCAATAGCTGTGTAAATCGCTCGATTGCTCATGTTTTCTGTAAATCTAACGAATGAGTAGGTGGATATTAAAACCTTTACTTTGGTTTACATATATCACATGAAGTGGGTTAAACGAAAACTATAAATGATAAAAGGCGTTATATCTCGATTATGTGGTCAAATTCAAACCGTATTCATCATAGATGCGTAAATTCCTCGACTAAATAGAGGGAAGTAAATCTCTCAAATGAGTGGACGTAATTCAAAATGATAAAATGATAAAGACTTTATATCTCGATTGCGTAGGTGAAACTCAAATCGTGTATTCAAAAAGGCGTAGCTCAAATGAGTGGGCGTAGCTCAAAATGATCAAAACGATGATTTGGTAAAGGTGTAAATATGTCTACTTTTATTATGTGGATGTAAATCGAACTAACGAGTTGGTGGACCCAAAACCTTTATTTTAAAGAGGATTAAATATCTCAAGTGAGTGGGTGAACGTAAAAATATTAAAATGATGAAAACTTAAAAATCTCAAACGCGTAGTTGAAACTAAAACTCATGTATTAGTATAGGCATAATAACCCCTCGATAAAGTATGGGGGTGTAAATCTCGCAAATGAGTGCGGTGGACTTCAAAACCAAGAATTGATATAGACGTATATCTCCCAACTAAGTATTTCAATGTAAATCAATCAAATGAGTAGGTGAAGCTCAAAACCAAGAATTGATAGATGAGTAAGCCTCTCTACTGATTTGGTCTTTAAATCTCTCGAATGAGACGGTGGACTTAAAACCCACGGATTGATATCTAAATCTCTCGATTGTGTAGGTGGATCGAAATCTCTTGAATTAGTGGTTAGATTTAAAACCCGTGAATTGATAGTGGTCATTCACTCGATAGCGGTGTAATTCTCTCGAATGCTCATGTTTAATGTAAAACTAACAAATGAGTAAGTGGATCTCAAAATCTATTAAAAGCGTGAATATCACACATACGTAAGTGGAACTAATGACTATGAAAAAAAAATCTTGGCTTAAATTTCTCAAAATGAGTCGGTAAAACTCAAACCACGTATTCAGTAGAGAAGAAAATGCCTCGACTAAGTGGGAGGAAGTAAATCTCTCAAATGAGTGGGTGTATCTCACAACCATTATTTGATAGAGGTTTATCTTCCTCGACTAAGTATGTGGATGTAAATCAAAGAAATGAGTAGGTGGACCTCAAAACCTTTAATTTATAAAATTCTAAATATCTCAAATGAGTTGGTGAACCTAAAACAAAAAAAAAAATGATGAGGGATTAAATATCTCAAATGCATATGTGAAACTCGAAATCATGAACTCGTTTTGGTTGAAAAATCCCTCGATAAAGTAGGGGGATGTAAATCTCTCAAACGACTGGAGTGGACCTGAAAACCATGAGTTAATATAGATGTATATCTCCCAACTAAAGTTTGTGGATGTAAATGAATTAAAAGATTTGGTGCACTTCAAATCCCAGAATTGATAGACGCGTATTAACCGAGTTGGTGGATGTAAATCTCTCAAATGAGTAGATGAACCAAAAATCCATAGATTGATACAATTCTAAATCTCTCGATTGAGTGGGTAAATAGAAATTCATCGAATGAGTGGGTAGATCTCGAAACCATGGATCAATATTGGCGTAATTTTCTCGATAGCTTTGTAAATCTCTCTATTGCTCATGTTTTGGGTAAATCTAACAAATGAGTAGGCGAACCTTAAAAACATTCAATTTGGTTTACATATATCATATGGAGTGGGTGAAACTGAATCCGATAAAATGATAAAGGCTTTATATCTCGATTGTGTAGGTAAAACTCAAATCGTGTATCTTGAGAGGCGTAAATTCCTTGACCAAATAGGGGCAAGTAAATCTCACAAATTAGTGGGTGTAGTTCGAAACGATAAAATGATAAAGGCTTTATATCTCGATTGCGTAGGTGAAACTCAAATCGTGTATTCATAAAGGCATAAATTCCTCGTCTAAATAGGGAGAAGTAAATCTCTCAAATGTGTGGGCGTAGTTCAAAACGATGATTTGATTGAGGTGTAAATTCGTCGACTAATTGTGCGGATGTAAATCGAACAAACGAGTTGGTGGACCCCAAAACCTTTATCTTAAAGAGGTCTAAATATCACAATTGAGATGGTGAACTTAAAAACGTTAAAATAATGAAGGCTTAAATATCTCAAACGCGTAGTTAAAATTCAAAATCAAGTACTAGTTGAGGCTTAATAACCCCTCGATAAAGTTGGGTGTGTAAATCATGCAAATGTGTGCGGTGGACTTGAAAACCATGAATTGATATAGATGTATATCTCCCAACTAATATTTGTGGATGTAAATTAATCAAAAGTTTTTGTAAACTTCAAATCCCAGAATTGATAGACAAGTATTAACTGAGTTTGTGGATCTAAATCTCTCAAATGAGTAGATAAACCAAAAATCCATGGATTAATAGAAGTCTAAATCTCTCGATTGAGTGGGTAAATCGAAATCCTTCAAATGAGTATGTAGATCTCGAAACCATTAATCGATAGTGGCGTAATTTTCTCAATAGCTGTGTAAATCGCTCGATTGCTCATGTTTTCTGTAAACTAACGAATGAGTAGGTGGATATTAAAACCTTTACTTTGGTTTACATATATCACATGAAGTGGGTTAAACTGAAAAAGATAGAATGATAAAAAGGCGTTATATCTCGATTGCGTAGGTGAAATTCAAACCGTGTAATCATCATAGATGCGTAAATTCCTCGACTAAATAGAGGGAAGTAAATCTCTCAAATGAGTGGGCGTAATTCAAAATGATAAAATGATAAAGACTTTATATCTCGATTGCGTAGGTGAAACTCAAATCGTGTATTCAAAAAGGCGTAAATTACTTAACTAAATAGGGGGAAGTAAATAATTCAAATGAGTGGGCGTAGTTCAAAATGATCAAAACGATGATTTGGTAAAGGTGTAAATATGTCTACTTTTATTATGTGGATGTAAATCGAACTAACGAGTTGGTGGACCCAAAACCTTTATTTTAAAGAGGATTAAATATCTCAAGTGAGTGGGTGAACCTAAAAATATTAAAATGATGAAAACTTAAAAATCTCAAACGCGTAGTTGAAACTGAAACTCATGTATTAGTATAGGCATAATAACCCCTCGATAAAGTATGGGGGTGTAAATCTCGCAAATGAGTGCGGTGGACTTCAAAACCAAGAATTGATATAGACGTATATCTCCCAACTAAGTATTTCAATGTAAATCAATCAAATGAGTAGGTGAAGCTCAAAACCAAGAATTGATAGATGAGTAAGCCTCTCTACTGATTTGGTCTTTAAATCTCTCGAATGAGAGGGTGGACTAAAATCCACTGATTGATATCTAAATGTTTCGATTGTGTAGGTGGATCGAAATCTCTTGAATTAGTGGTTAGATTTAAAACCCGTGAATTGATAGTGGTCATTCATTCGATAGCGGTGTAATTCTCTCGAATGCTCATGTTTAATGTAAAACTAACAAATGAGTTAGTGGATCTCAAAATCTATTCGTAAAAGCGTGAATATCACACATACAGTAAGTGGAACTAATGACTATGAAAAAAAAGGCTTAAATTTCTCAAAATGAGTCGGTAAAACTCAAACCATGTATTCGTAGAAGCGAAAATGCCTCGACTAAGTAGGAGGAAGTAAATCTCTCAAATGAGTGGGTGTATCTCACAACCATTATTTGATAGAGGTTTATCTTCCTCGACTAAGTATGTGGATGTAAATCAAAGAAATGAGTAGGTGGACCTCAAAACCTTTAATTTATAAAATCCTAAATATCTCAAATGAGTTGGTGAACCTAAAAAAAAAAAAATGATGAGGGATTAAATATCTCAAATGCATATGTGAAACTCGAAATCATGAACTCGTTTTGGTTGAAAAATCCCTCGATAAAGTAGGGGGATGTAAATCTCTCAAACGACTGGAGTGGACCTGAAAACCATGAGTTGATATAGATGTATATCTCCCAACTAAAGTTTGTGGATGTAAATGAATTAAAAGATTTGGTGCACTTCAAATCCCAGAATTGATAGACGCGTATTAACTGAGTTGGTGGATGTAAATCTCTCAAATGAGTAGATGAACCAAAAACCCATAGATTGATACAATTCTAAATCTCTCGATTGAGTGGGTAAATAGAAATTCATCAAATGAGTGGGTAGATCTCGAAACCATGGATCAATATTGGCGTAATTTTCTCAATAGCTTTGTAAATCTCTCTATTGCTCATGTTTTGGGTAAATCTAACAAATGAGTAGGCGAACCTTAAAAACATTCAATTTGGTTTACATATATCATATGGAGTGGGTGAAATTCAAAACGATAAAATGATAAAGGTTTTATATCTCGATTGTGTAGGTAAAACTCAAATCGTGTATCTTGAGAGGCGTAAATTCCTTGACCAAATAGGGCAAGTAAATCTCACAAATTAGTGGGTGTAGTTCAAAACGATAAAATGATAAAGGCTTTATATCTCGATTGCTTAGGTGAAACTCAAATCGTGTATTCATAAAGGCGTAAATTCCTCGTCTAAATAGGGAGAAGTAAATCTCTCAAATGTGTGGGCGTAGTTCAAAACAATGATTTGATTGAGGTGTAAATTCGTCGACTAATTGTGCGGATGTAAATCGAACAAACGAGTTGGTGGACCCCAAAACCTTTATCTTAAAGAGGTCTAAATATCTCAATTGAGATGGTGAACTTAAAACATTAAAATAATGAAGGCTTAAATATCTCAAACGCGTAGTTAAAATTCAAAATCATGTACTAGTTGAGGCTTGATAACCCCTTGATAATGTTGGGGGGTGTAAACCATGCAAATGTGTACGGTGGACCTGAAAACCATGAATTGATATAGATGTATATCTCCCAACTAATATTTGTGGATGTAAATTAATCAAAAGTTTTGGTGCACTTCAAATCCCAGAATTGATAAACAAATATTAACTGAGTTTGTGCATCTAAATCTCTCAATGAGTAGATAAACCAAAAACCCATGGATTGATAGAAGTCTAAATCTCTTGATTGAGTGGGTAAATCGAAATCCCTCAAATGAGTAGGTAGATCTCGAAACCTTGAATCGAGAGTGGCGTAATTTTCTCAATAGTTGTGTAAATCTCTCGATTGCTCATGTTTTCTTTAAATCTAACGAATGAGTAGGTGGACATTAAAACCTTTACTTTGGCTTATTTATCACATGGAGTGGGTTAAATTGAAATCGGTAAAATGATAAAGGTGTTTTTAAATGAACGTTGTCAATGTATCATTTTACAACGTTCATAGTCTGTTACAAAAAAGTTTATATATTTTTTATTTAACAACAGGCGATGACCGTTGTCAAGGAATAGAATATTTTGCAACGTTCACACACATTATTAAACATATAGTCTTAGGATGCGTTTAAGGTCTGTGGCAAAAAAATATATATATATATAATAAGTAATAACATGTTTGGCAACATTTGGTGGATGTTGTTAAAATTACAGTTTTAGTAATAAATATAGCCCATTGTTAATGAGCATTGAAGGCTCAATTATTGAAGCCCAATTTAACGTGAAATTCTACCCGCAAAACTATTCTATTCTTTCCAAACCCAAAATCCAATTAACAACGTCGTCTCCTCCGAATCTTATGTGAAAACCTAGTTCTCTTTCGGCACCTTCACTGTTTTTCCTGGGAAGAAGACTTTGGAGGATTATAAAATCAGTTGCCTTGTTCCTGGACTCGAAGCCAATTTATTGGTTACATTTTGGACCATCATCAATCTCATACAGGTAGGTGAATCAAACTCTTCCAATTGATCTCAATAGGAGTTTTACTGTAGCCAGTATGTTTTTGTTGTTCCATTTGATCGTGATGGTGTTGGTTGGATTGAAATTACAAGCCACAAGGAATATATAGGTGATGGAATTTTGAATTTAGTTCTGGATGTTGCATTTTTTGTTCATGATTGTCGTTCCACCATCTTTTATTATTTCGTGTTTTTTCTATATGCCATACGAGTGGTTTTTATTTTTTACTTTTTTGTGCAACATTGAATAAGCTATGTTTTTTTGAAGTAAACACGGCCAAGAATGTAGAATCCCAACCCTAAATTGATAAATTAAGAAATGCCATCCACAACCGTGGCCGAGAGAAAGGCATACAATTGACTCAACTATAAGAAGTCGGGGTAGTAGTAGCGAAATTTGCCAACATTTTTTCTCTTTATAACTCTAATATGAAGGAAAATGTTTTTATGCTTACATATCAGTTCCTTGGACTTGGAACTAAAATATTTTCCATCAAATTTGAATGGTTAATTTGGTGTTGATTGAATTAAGGAGATTTCGGTTCATTAGTTTATTTGTTGATTGCATTGATATATTTCGGTTAATGAGAACTTCATCGTTTTGATTATACTCTTGTATCGCTGTGTTTTAAGTTTTATAATTGATCTGCATCCTCTTGTATTTGATTTTATCATTTTGTGGCCTTGAAAACGCTTTAATATTGCTAGGCATGGAAGACAGCTTGTATGGTCCTTGAATAATGAAATGAAAGTTTTCAGGTTCAATAATGAAATGCAAAATTTATGGAGGAAAGCTTGTACGGTCTTTTTGAATAATTCGGGCAAGTTTTCAGGTTCAATAATGAAATGCATAATTTATACGATAAACACAGAAAAAAAAAAAAAAAGAAGAAGAATGCTAACATAATATTTTAGCTTAAAAATTGTAAAGTTCCTAATCAATTATCTATTACCGTTCCGTCCGAGTAGCTTTCCCTCAATTAAGTTGTCGTATTTAAGTTCATTTCATGCTAGATGTTAGCCTTTCCATGTTTCAGGCAAAGAACTGATTTCCTTATGTGGAACACATTACATGGCCATCATTGATTAACCAACTCGCTATAATAGTTGATGTGTGGGCCACATGCTGCCGAAGAAGTGTAATGAGCTTTAGTCTTTAGCATTTGTGTGCATTAGAATGTGGCAACTGAAATAAAATCCTCGTTTCCTTTAAAAAGAAAGCAGGTGAAATAGCTTCATAACACAAGATTGAACGTGGTGGTGTAAGAATGATTTGTGTGCATTAGAATGTGGCAACTGAAATAAAATCCTGCATTCCTTTAAAAAGAAAGCAGGGGAGATAGCTTCATAACACAAGATTGAATGTGGTATAAGAAGATTTAGTGAATGGGGTATGTATATGCAGGCAAATGGTGTCATAGTAGAGATCAATTCAGGCGATAGAGCAATAGGTGGGGCATGTACAAGCAACTCAAGTGTTGCATTCTTAGAAACCATGGCATAGTAATGAGACGCTGTAGTGTAGTGACATCTATAAAGAAAGGGAAAGAAATGAAAGCATTTTTCCTTGTCTTTTTGTTTCTATTAAATTTGAGGCATCCATTACATTCGTAACGCACAATATCATACAATTTCAAGAAACTTTCTATTTGATATCTGCCCATCTTTGGCTTGAGAAATGCTTCTAATAGTCAATTGTTTTAATCACTCTCCTGCGGCCCTGCCTTCTCCTACAAAAGAATATAATAAATAGAAATATTAAGTAAATAAAAGAATGGAGAAGAAAGCAAATTAATCAGAAGTGAAAAAGGAAATTATGGAAGAAATGAAGAAAAGAAATACATGAGATATGTGCTGGAAGAAAGGTCACCAGAAATAATAAAAATATCATATTCAGTTTTGTAATTCAATTCTATTGAGTTTTATAACCTTGATCTCTGTATATGTTTTAAACACATCTATCTTCTTCTTATTTTGTAGGTGGAACACGGTCGATTACTGTACTTCCTTCTTCAAAATATTATTGCATTTTAACCTTACAAAATATTATTGCATTCAAGTTGGTTTATATTTTTTGTTTTCTTAATAGGAAAAAAGTTCCAAGTTTAGTAGAATGAGAACTACTCAGAAGCTTGTCCATACTATGGGGTGAAAGGGTTATCCACGCATGTCTCATGATATGGTAATTTCAAACTTGTCTTGAATATTTTTTCCTTATCCAATTTCCACATTTTAGTAACACTGCACCATTTTTGTCAGGAACTTGTTCGAAAGCTCAAAGGGATTAGCAAGGTGAGTTTCTATAATTTTTTCATGCTTTGTTTCCTATGATTTCTCTTTCCTTTTTATAAATATCATGTTTTAATATGATCTGACCCTGACTAGTTCTAGCACTACATCATTTTCCCAGTGGTACCACATCCTGTTTAAGGTGCTTTCGCTGCAAGAAAAGTAAGTTAAAGTTCACTTCTACTAGTCCGGGTTGTCCGTTTCTTTAAAGTTGGCCACTTTGTTTTGGCTGTATATGAAGACAAATAAGAACTTTACAGTAATTACAAAATGCAAAATGATATAGGATGAAAAATGTAAGAAAGGGACCTAGAAATCATCAAGTCATTATAATGAACAAAATGTGGAATTATAGATATCTGGCATGGGGAATTTACATAAAACAGCATGATGTGAGAGTGTAATCTCTTGGCTACTTTTCGCTCTCCTCTTTGATCATTAGAACTACAAGCTGTGGGTGATTGGAAATAAGCTTTAACATCATATATTGAAAATTAGTATAAAAATATTTGAAGCCAAATTCCAATCTGCTGATGATTAAAAAATGTACATTGGCTGGATTTACGATTAATTGTGCCAGACAAAAATGTAAAGCAGTGTAAAGGATTACGTGGGAACAAGTTCATGGGAAGTACTGTTGGTTGGCTAAAGAGCAGTATTAAAATTATTTGATGAATGTATTTATTAATTGGGAAGTAATTATTTATTAAAATTACTTGAAAAGTATTTAGTCCTGATCTATGATTTTAGTTCTGATCTGACAGAGATTGTTATGTCTGTAGTTATCTACTCCATTAAGGTCTACACGAGTTTTTTCAAATTTTGTCACACTACTTGTTCCACATAACTGGAAATCACCTTATGGATGACAACCAAATCATTATTGATCAACTATGCATTTTATTCACCATGTTACATGTCCATTTAGAAATGTGATCATTTTTAGGCACTTGTTTTCAGGTATGTTAATGAGTTGATTGAATATATTTTCCTTACAGCAATCCCTGTTTGGACATTTGTGATCAGTCGAGAGCCGTGAACTTGAATCTTCGGACAATAAATATTTGACGTTACAAATTCGTTGATTGGGGTGTTAGTTATCAAGTTTGTTTTGCTAGGTTTGGTTCAAACTTTGTACGATTAAAGAAACTTGTGGGACATATTTTGTATGACAAATTTCATTAATATTGTATAAATTTTAGTTAAGGGTTGATGTGGTGTATGGATTGAGTTTTATTATATCTACAATATAATTTGTATTTAAATGATTGAGAAAGTAAATGTAGAGGAATATATATAAAATATGTTTCAAATAATAGATGAAAAAACACAAGGTAAAGACAACGTGCACACGAACGTTGTTGAGAATGTTGTTAAAGGTAAAGACAACGTGCAAATAAACGTTGATAAAACTAAATGACAACGAACAATGATCGTTGCTAAAAACTAGATGACAACGTATAATAAACGTTGTTAAAAATATATAACAACATACACATGAACGTTGCTAAAAAAAATGGCAACGCACCTTTTTATTTAGCAACGAGCAATGCCTGTTGCCGTAGCCCGTAGATAGATAGTTTTTGACAACATCAAAGAATGCAACGTATGGGCGAACGTTGCCAAATCTCTTTTGCAACGTATTCATGCTGTTGCAAAATGCTCTTTTTCTTACAGTGGTTGCATGTGATGTCAAAACATATATACCCATATCATATATATTTCAATAATTTACGTGTATAGAAATTTTCAACTTCTATTCTTTGTACTCGATCTCGATTTAATAGTAAAAATAATATGTCAAATTGGAAAAAAAAAATTGCTCAAACCTAATTGAGTAGTAAAAATAAAAGAAGTAAAAGAAGTAAAAGCAAACTCAAAAAGTTCAGAATATACTTCTTTTTCGATCTAGGTTGAAAAATTCTATCTTTAAATTGCAATAAAATAAAAATGGCTCTCATTAAAGTGAAACCTATTTTCATTGGAGCTGTACGAGACTTTATGTTGGATTTGGTTGACAAAAAAACTCTACCTCAAAACCATAATTGAATTGATATTCAAGATTATTTTAGGAAGCAATGCAGGGCATAAAGTCTTCATTCCAAGAGTGACTTTAACTCCATTAGACTATTAATAAGAGTCGGCGGTTGGGGGGGGGGAATGGCTTTTCTTTCACATGTTGGACTTTATCTAAAAAATCATTTTTTAGTCATGGACAACTTTATGTTGCAGTTTTTAAAGTTACAAATCGTATATGATTGAATATACTAATTTGTGATAGAGATGGACAACCAACAAATTCAACCACAAATGTGGTCTTTAAAGAAGTTTTCCAAAATTTGAATTAGCTATATTGTTATTTAAAATTTCAGTAACAATATCTAATAAAATATTATTTATATGATACTTTTGTATTTGATTTGATTATAACCAATAAACTTTCTTAGTTTTTTTTTCCTTCAAAATCACTATCACGAAACACAACTCCCATGCAAAAAACACTAGTTCAACAGGCAAACAAAAATTAAAATGGGGCCCTTAATATATGGATATTTTTAAATTATAAATTTTTGAGAGACAATTAAAAATGATTAGAATTTGTGTTAAGATGTGGAGCCTAATATGTTCGCCGTGGGGATTGGAAGGGGGGGTGGCCCCCCCCGGGGTTCGGGGCGGCAACACTAGTTTTGTAATATATAAAATGAATGAATTATAATGTTTTTATACAATGTTTTTTAGCAACTTTTTCTTTAGTGTCTTTTTACTTTTTTTCAAATCCTAAAATTGTTTTTTTACAAGATAAAAATGTCTAAAATGATGTTTAAAAAGAAAATTGTGGCATTAAGTGTTTTAGATTTGAATTTATTTTCATTTAGACTTATTTCATATTTAAATAGGTTGATCTTTATTTTAAAAAAAAAACAAAAAAAAAAAAGGGCCAAAATTGGGCCTGTGTGTGGGGTAGTTAGTAACTATGTTGGTAAATAAGGTTGTCTTTTTTCTAAATTGTTTACAAGCGCGTGGATTGTGTTGATTTTTTTCCCAATTTAACTTACGAGTTTGATAAGATTTTTTTCCCAAAATTTATTTTGATAAGATTTTAAAAGATTCGGTGCAAATCCAATTAATTCGATCAGATTAAATTATATCCAATTTTGTCATTTTTTATCTAGACATATAAAGTAATAACTTGAATACTTGAAATAAATACAAAGCACTAGTTCGTACTATTTATAGAGCTTGAAATTATATTTGACAAAAACTCTTTTGAGCGCAATTTTCTTCGCCTCTTTCTACTACTCTTTTTGAGAGTTTGTAACTTGATCACCAGTTTTAAAGGATAAATTTATTTTAAGGTAATTGAACTTTTAGTGCAAAATCTCAATTGGTCATTGAATATTAATTTATCTCAATTAAGTCACTAATCAATTAAGTCTCAATTTTAATTTCATATTTCATCACTCCATCACATTCAATCTCCAAAATTGATGAAAATTGCTTATCATGCCAAAAAAGTTCTTCCACATAATCGCTGCGTAGCATGCCAACTTAGTCGTCACGTCATAAAAGTGTTAAAAAAAGTCTTTTAACATTTTAATATAAAAACATAAGCTTCATTTTACCATATAAAGATTGCGTGAAAAATTAATTATAGCATTGTTGTCAATTAAGTAATTTTCGTTTATTTGAGGGACAATATGTGACAAAATATAACAGAGTAATGTAATTCAAAACTAAATTGAAGTTGAATGAACCAATTGATATAAATTAACAATTGCTTGATAAATTTTTTTTTGTAAATTATAAAAAGTAGGTCTATAAAAATTGCGAGTTCTACAGGATATATTAATAAAAATGATATTTGACCAACTTATTAGTACTTAAAAACACTCTAAACATACTATTTAGCGAATTAATTACGATTTCTAAAAAATAGACTATCTTTTTCTAATGTAACATTTAGGTGGGCCAGCATACACTAATGAGTAGTAGCAGTGTTATAGAGAAAATGGAATAACAAAATCAATCATCAAAATGAACAATCAACCAAATTAAATCCACGGACAACAAAAGACATAAGAAAACTATAATTCCCTCACAGTAAACATAAAATCATAATAACACTTTCTAATGCATTATTTAAATACATCTATAATAAAAATAAAAAAAGTATATCAATATCTAACAATTTAAGCAAGACCTAAATAAAATATGTCGAAAATAAAGAATCTACTCAAATTGAAATATATGAACCAAATCTGCTTGTTAATCATTTAATTCTATTTAGCTGAAAGACGATAAGACAAATCAATATCAAACAATTGAAGTATGTTTAGTTAAGATTATTATCAAGAAAATAAGAAAAAAGAGAAACACAAAAGAAAAATGTAAAAACAAACAAAGTAGGCCTGCAAGTCCATATCGAAATTACAGTGGGCACATGGGCAATTCCAAATAATACCAATATAATATATCAAACTATTCAAACATGGTCAAAGGAAATTACAGTTAAAAGTTGTAAATGCAAAAAAAACCATACCAGTCAATTCAAAACAACCATAAAAAAATTTTAAACTTTGTGGTGGACTCTGAACTCTTAACAAATATCACACATTAGAATCCTACAAAATCACAATATTCAACGCAACATTTCATCAGTGACAAACGACGCAGAAATCACCAAAACAGCAGAAAATTTACACATATCTCAACATAAAAGGTAGCATATTCATGCCAAGATTTACCAATAAGGGAAAACTGACTAGACGTATATTCAAGCTCGATAATTTAAGTAGAAAAAATAAAGGTACATCTAGATGATAAGACATAGGATTAAGAATGAGAAAACATAATGAGTACTTTCATAAACTAAAAATTGAATGATGAATTATAAAGTATTGAATTCACAATGTGAAAATTTGTTTCCTAAGACAATGGATCTAATACTCAGCCAGAAATAATCAAAATAATCAAGTGCTATGCATAAAATACACAATGTGTAGTGGAGTTTATTTTTCAAATTGTATTATAATTCATTTTATTTTATATTATGAATAAAATATTGGAAATTGGTTGAATTCTATTGTAGATATGAATATCAATCTATAATCATACTAGAAGAATTAAGAGAGTCAAGCTATGAAGATGATGGAGATGAGAAAAGAAACTAGTCCGAAGTAAATTCTTATCATAATTTCGAAAGTTGAGATGATGTGGTTATTATATAGTTAACAAAACTGTTCAATAAGATCTTAAAAAATAAAAAGATGCCACGTCAACTGAGGAAGAGCAATACGGTGTCTAATATGAGAATAAATAAGATATTCAAGTTACCATGAATTACATAGTTATCAATCTCCAAAAGGACCAAAACCATAAACATGAAATCATGGGAGAGGCTTAAAGAGCAAAAATTAAAGTGTAATTCAATAGTCTTGGAAAATTAGTTTGGCTGTGACATATCTATTATTGAAACCATTTACTTCTTAGGAGATGAAGAGGATATAATACATACGACTAAAGTGGGTTGCAATAAATGAAGAAGAGCTATAAGATATTTTTGTGAAAGGAAAATCGTATAAGATCAAAATGCTAGTTCTACCGAATAGTTATTAGACCTGCTATCCTTTATGGTATTAAGTGTCAGAAAATCCTCAAAGAAAAAAAAAACACACAAGTGTAACTTCAAAAGCATCTTTGTTCACAATAGAATCAATAGTTCATGAGTTTAACTATATGTAGACGATCGATGGAGAAAAAGAATAAATTTAGAGATTATAATTTTTATAGCAAAAAAAAAGGCTTTTCAGTTAATGTTGCCTTTTTTCTAAAAAGAATAAATTTAGAGAGTATAATTTTTACAGAAAAAAAAAAAAAATTTTTTTTGCTAATATTGCCATTTTGCTTTTACTAGTGCAATTTCCTTTTATTTTAACGAGTAGTTGGGATCAGACTCCTAACATACGGTCAATGTCTAGATTCCACCAAAGACAGTCCACACAAATATTAAACATGCATGGAATCACCACCTATCTAAATAGCTCCCCACACCGACTCAACCACCCCTAAACTATCTTTTCAATTGGTTAAGTGATCCAATTTTCAATTGGTGGTCTTGGTTTCAACAACTTAAGTCCACAATTCCATCAACTTATTCTATCTATCTAACTAACAAAAAATAATGATTGTCATGACTACTATGCTCAAAATTAGTAGTTTCATATGGATAAGCATGGTAACAAAATAAACACAAGTAGAACAACCTAATCTCAATTTATGAATCAAAAGTAGTTGCAAATAACATCATCGCACAAAGGCCATCTAACTAACACACAAACACACACACAAAAAACAATATAAATTAAATAAACACCTCAACAAATACATTCAAACATAACCAAAAAAGAAAAAGGTAAAAATAAACGAATTAGACCTACAAGTCCATATCAAGATTACGGTGGGCACATGGGCAATTCCGAACCAAACCAATATGACATTATATAGAAATCTAACTATTCAAATATAAATAACAAAAATTTTGGTCAAAAGTAGTAAATGCAAAAAACCAAGATGACAGATAGCAATGGCAAACAATTCTTCTCAATTCAAAACAGCCATAAAAATATTTAAACTTTGTAGTGGACTCAAACTATGACCTCTTAACACACATCACACATTAGAATCTTACAAAACCAAAATATTAAATGCAACATTGCATCAATGAGAAACGACACAGAAATCACCAAAACAGTAGAATTCACACATATCTCAACATAAAAAGCAACATATTCATGCCAAGAGTCACCAATAAGGGAAAACTGACTAGATATATTCGAGCTCGATAATTTAAGTAGAAAAATAAAGGTACAGGTTATAAGACATAGGATTAAGAATGATAAAATCTAATAGGTAGTTTCATAAACTAAAAATTGAATGACAAATTAAAGTATTGCGAAAATTTATTGCTAAGGCAATGGATCTAATACTCAACCAGAAATAATCAAGTGCTATGCAAAAAATACACAATATGTAGTGGAGTTTACTTTTTTCAAATTGTATTATAATTCATTTTATTTGATGTTATGAATAGAATATTGGAGATCTGTTGAATTCCATTGTAGATAGGAATGTTAGGAATGTCAATCTATAATCATACAAGAAGAATTAAGAGAGTTAGGCTATGAAGAGGATGGAGTTGAGAAAAAGCAACTAGCCCGAATTAAATTCGTATTATAATTTCAAGATGTTTAGATGAGGTGGTTATCATATAGTTGACAAAACTATTCAATAAGATCTTAAAGAATAAAAAGCTGCCATGTCTACTTTGGAAGAGCAATACAGTGCCCATTATGAGAATAAAGAAGATATTCAAGTTACTATGAATTACATATTACATAGTTATTAATGGGAGAAGCTTATTGAGCACAAATTAAAGTGTAATTCAAAAGTCTTAGGGAGAAGCTTATTGAGCACAAATTAAAGTGTAATTCAAAAGTCTTAGGGAATCAATTTGGTTGTGAAGCGAGATCTATTATTCAAACCATTTACTTATTAGGAGATTGATGAAGAAGTATGAAGAAACGAAACAAGATCAGCATATGGTTTTTATAGATTTTTAAAATCCTATCAATATGATTAAAAATATATATGATGGAGCAGTAGTTTGATATGTAGTGGTAGCAGTAGTGGTAGAAAATTTTCAATCACTGTTAGGCTTGCATCAATGATTTAAATTAAGTTATTATGTTTTCTCTTTAATCATAGACAAGCTTACAAATACGTCAAAACTGACTCCCGTAGTGCATGTTATTAGGCAATGACATAGTTTTAATTGACGATACTACAAGGGGGTTAAATAAAAGTAGAACTTTGAGGAGGTACTTTGAAATCTAAAAGTTTTAAATAAAGTAAAGTCTAAACAAAGTAGGAATAAGGATAGCAATATAATTGCTATAGAGGATTATGTTGCCCATAAAAATAGTTGATTTAGATATTTGGGTTTTCATCATTGTTAGGAATGAGGTATTGAAGAGGTTATAATGCATAGAGCTAAAGTGGGTTGGAAGAAATGAAGAAGAGCTATAAGAATTTTTTGTAAAAGGAAAATCCTATATGTGTAACTTCAAAAGTATCTTTGTTTATAATAGAACCAATAGTTCATAAGTTTAACTATATATAGACGATTGATGGAAAAAAATAATAAATTTGGAGAATACAATTTTTACAGCAAAAAAAAAAAAAAAAAGATGATTTTCATCTAATATTGCCTTTTTTGCTTTTACTGGAGCAATTGGTTTTTATTTGGATGAATAGTTGGGATTAGACCCCTAACATACAATCAATGCTTAGATTCCAACTGGTAGCTAACAACACTCCACACAAATATTAAACATGCACAGAATCAAAACCCATCTAAATAGCTTCCCACGCTAATTCAACTACCCCCAAACTATCCTTTGAATTGGTGGTCTTGATTTTAGCAACTTAAGTCCAAAATACCTACAATCTATTCTATCCATCTAACCAACCAAAACTAATGATTGTCATGACTATTTTGCTCAAAATTAGTAGTCTCACATGGATAAGCATGGTAACAAAATCAACACAAGTAGAACAACCTAATCACAATTTACGAATCAAAAGTAGTTGTAAATAATATCATCATTAGCCGACAAGAGAATCCAACTAAGATACAAAGACAAAAAAATATATAAATTAAAAAAGACTCCACAACAAACACATTCAAACATTACCAAAAAAGAATAAAAATAAAAATAACATTACATGCATACCTCCAAACATAAAATAAACATTGTCTTTAATTTTTCTTTATGCAAAACAAACGAAGAAAAGAGAACGATATAACAAAATCAATAATCAAAATGAACAATCAACCAAATTAAATACACGGACAACAAAAGACACAAGAAAACAATTATTCCCTCATAGTAAACATAAAGTCATAATAAAAATAAATACATCTATATCTAACAGTTAAGCAAGACCCAAATAAGAATATGTTGAAAATAAAGAATTTACTCAAACTAAAATAGATAAAAATAGTCTACTTGTTAATCATGCAAAAAGACAAATCCTAGATAAGATAGAATCAATCCATATTGAAATTACAGTGGGCACATAGGCAATTCCGAACCATACCAATATAACATGTTATATCAAAATCTAACTATTCAAACATGGTAAAAGAAAATTATGGTCAAAAGATGTAAATGCAAAAAACCCATATTGAAATTACAGTGGGCACATAGGCAATTCCGAACCATACCAATATAACATGTTATATCAAAATCTAACTATTCAAACATGGTAAAAGAAAATTATGGTCAAAAGATGTAAATGCAAAAAACCCAGATGACAGATACCAATGGAAAACATTCATTCTCAATTCAAAACAACCATAAAAATTTTTAAACTTTGTAGTGGACTCTGACCTTTAAATATATATCACATACATTAGAATCCTACAAAACCATAATATTTAACGAAACAATTCATTAGTGAGAACGCCAAAGAAATCACCAAAACAGTAGAATTGACACATAACTCAACATAAAAAGCAGCATACTCATGCCTAGAGTCACCAATAAAGAAAAACTGACTAGATATATTCAAGCTCGATAATTTAAGTAGAAGAAAAGTACATATTATAAGACATAGGATTAACAATGAAAAAACCAAATGGATAGTTTCATAAACTAAAAATTGAATGCTGAATTATAAAGTACTGAATTCACAATGTGAAAATTTGTTTGCTAAGACAATGTATCTAATACTCAACCATAAATAATCAAGCGCTATGCATAAAATACACAATATGTAGATGAATTTATTTTTTTAAATTGTATTATAATTCATTTTATTGTATGTAATGAATAGAATATTGGAGATCTGTTGAATTCAATTGTATATAGAAATGTCAATCTATACCAGAAGAATTAGGAGAGTGAGGCTATGAAGAGGATGGAGATGAGAAAAGCAACTAGCCCGAAGTAAATTCGTATCATAATTTCGAGATGTTTAGATGATGTGGTTATTATATAGATGACAAAATTGTTCAATACGATCTTAAATAATAAAAAGCTGCCACATCAAATGAGGAAGAGCAATACGGTGCATATTATGAGAATAAAGAAGATATTCAAATTACTTCGAATTACATAGTTGTTAATCTCTATAAACATAACATGAAATCATGGGAGAAGCTTATTGAGCACAAATTAAAGTGTAATTCAAAAGTCTTGAAAAATCAGTTTGACCATAACAGTGAGATCTATTATTGAAATCATATTCTTCTAAAAACGAAACAAGATCACCACATGGTTTTTAATAATTTTTAAAATCCTATCAATATGATTAAAAATATATATGATAGAGCAGTCATTAGCTTGATATGTAGTGGCAGTAGTAGTAGAAAATTTCCAATCACTAATCATAGATGAGCTTACAAATATATCAAAGCGTTCCATAGTACATGTTATTCGGCGATGACATAGTTTTAATTGATGATACTATAAAATGGTTAAATAACAAGTAGAACATTGAAGGGGGTACTAAGGTTTTAAATAAAATAAAGCCTAGACAAAGTAGGAATAAGGATAATAATATAATTGCTATATAGGATTATATTACCCATAAAAATATTTGATTTAGGTATTCGGGTTTTGATTATTGTCAAGGTTCGATGTATTGAAGAGGATATAAACCATAGGACTAAAGTGAGATGGAAGAAATGAAGAAAACTATAAGAATTTTTTGTGAAAGGAAAATCATATAAGATTAAAACGTTAGTTCTACTGAGCAGTTAGTAGACCTGCTATTCTTTATGGTACTAAGTGAGGAAAAAAAACAAAACAACCTTTTCAGCCAATATTGCTTTTTTGCTCTTACTAGTGCAATTGTCTTTTATATAGACGAGCAGTTGGAATAAGAACCTAATATATGTTCAATGCCTAGATTCTACTTGCTAGCCAAAGACACTCTACACAAGTATTAAACATGTGTGGATTTACCACTTATCTAAACATCTCCCCACACCGACTCAACCACCCCCAAACAATCCTTTCAATTGGTTAAGTGGTCCAATTTTCAAATTGTGGTCTTGGTTTTAACAACTTAAGTCCAAAATTTCAACAACCTATTCTATCCATCTAACCAACCGAAACTAATGATTGTCATGACTATTGTGCTCAAAATTAGTAGTCTCACATGATATAGCATGGTAAAAAAATACAAGTAGAACAACCTATCCACAGTTTAGGAATCAAAGTAGATCCAAATAACATCGTTGTTAGTCAGCAAGGCCATCATATTAACACACAAACACATTAAAAAAAACAATATACATTAAAAAGACTCCACAACACACACAATCAAGCATAACCAAAAAAGAATAAAAATAAAAATAACATAATCACATAAACAAACACCTCCAAACTTAGAATAAACAATATCTTTAATGTTGCTTTATGCGAACAAAGAGAAGGGGATGACGAAATAAATCATCAAAATGAACAATCAACCAAATTAAATACATGGACAACAAAAGACACAAGAAAACAATTATTTCCACACAGTAAATATAAAGTCGTAATAACAAATTCTAAAACATTATTTAAACACAACCATAATTAACAAAAATATATACTAACAATTTAAGCAAGACCCGAATAAGAATATAATGAAAATAAAGAATTTACTCAAACTGAAATAGATAAAAATAGTCCACTTGTTAATTATTTAATTTCATTCAGCAAAAAGACATACTACATAAGATGAATCAATATCAAACAATTGAAGTATGTTTAGTTAATTAATTTCAAGAAAATGAGAAAAAAGAGAAACACAAAAGAAAAAGCAAAAAACAAACGAAGTACGTGTGCAAGTCCATATAGAAATTACAGTGGGCACATGGGCAATTCAAAACCATACCAATATAACATGTTATATCGAAATCTAACTATTCAAACATGGTAAAAGAAAATTATGGTCAAAAGTTGTAAATGCAAAAACCAGAGGATAGATCCAATGGTAAACAGTCCTTCTCAATTCAAAACAACCATAAAAATTGGTAAACATTCCTTTTAAATTACAAAACAACCATAAAAAAATTCATTTGAAAACGACAAAGAAATCACCAAAACTGTGGAATACACACATATCTCAACATCGACATATTCATAGAGTCATATCACACAAGACATATTCAGATCCTACAAAAAAAAAAAGTACTATAACATTCAACAATATGAGAAAAGCAATGGATAGTTTCATAAACTAAAAATTGAATATTAAATTATAAAGTATTGAATTCAAAATGTGAAAATTTAAGCTAATGGATCTAATACCCAACCGTAAATAGTCAAGTGCTATGCATAAAATACACAATATGCGTATTATAATTCATTTTATTGTATGTTATGAATAGAATATTGGAGATCCACCTTCAATTGTAGCCAATCTATAATCATACCGTAAGAATTAGAAGAGTGGGGTTATGAAGGATGGAATAAACATAGCATGGATTCACCACCTATCACAAAATATTAAACATGCATGGATTCACCACACTCTAAACACCTCTCCACACCGACTCAACCACCCCAAACTATTCTTTCAATTGATTAAGATATCCAATTTTCAAATTGTGGTCTTGGTTAAAACTTAAGTCCAAAATTTCAACAACCAATTATACGCATCTAACCAACCGAAATTAATATTGTCATGACTATTGTGCTCAAAATTAGTTGTCTCACATGATATAGCTTGGTAAAAAAATACAAGTAGAACAACCTAATCACAGTTTAGAAATAAAAAGTAGATCCAAATAACATCGTTGTTATCGGCAAGGCCATCATATTAACACACAAACACATAAAAAAAACAATATACATTAAAAAGACTCCACAACACACACAATCAAACATAACCAAAAAGAATAAAAATAAAAATACCACCAAACTTAGAATAAACAATGTCTTTAATGTTGCTTTATGCAAACAAAGAGAAGGAGATAACGAAATAAATCATCAAAATGAACAATCAACCAAATTATATACATGGACAACAAAAGACACAAGAAAACAATTATTCCCACACAGTAAACATAAAGTCATAATAACACGTTCTAAAACATTATTTAAACGCAACCATAATTTTAAAAAAATACATCTATATCTAACAATTTAAGCAAGACCCAAATAAGAATATATTAAAAATAAAGAAATTACTCCAACTGAAATAGATAAAAATAGTCTACTTGTTAATTATTTAATTTTATTCAACAAAAAGAGATCCTAGATAAGATGAATCAATATCAAACAATTGAAGTATGTTTAGTTAAAATAATTTCAAGAAAATGAGATAAAAGAGAAACACAAAAGAAAAAGCTAAAAACAAACGAAGTAGGTGTGCAAATCCATATCGAAATTACAGTGGGCACATGGGCAATTCAAAACCATACCAATATAACATGTTATATCGAAATCTAACTATTCAAACATGGTAAAAGAAAATAATGATCAAAAGTTGTAAATGCAAAACACTTAGATGACAGATACCAATGGTAAACAGTCCTTTTCAATTCAAAACAACCATAAAAAAATCTAAACTTTATGGTGGACTCAACTCTGACCTCTCAATACATATCACACATTAGAATTCTACAAAACTATAACATTCAACAAAATGAGAAAAGCAACTAGTCCGAAGTAAATTCATATTATAATTTCGAGATGCGGTTATTGCCGAGATTCTACCTGCTAGCCAAAGGCACTCCACACAAATATTAAACATGCATAGATTCACCACCTATCTAAACAGCTCCCCACACCGACTCAACCACCTCCAAACTATTCTTTCAATTGATTAAGTGATCCAATTTTCAAATTGTGGTCTTGGTTTTAACTTAAGTCTAAAATTTCAACAACCTATTATACCCATCTAACCAACCGAAACTAATGATTGTCATTACTATTGTGCTCAAAATTAGTAGTCTCACTTTATAGCATGGTAAAAAAAAATACAAGTAGAACAACCGAATCACAGTTTAGGGATCAAAATTAGATCCAAATAACATCGTTGTTAGTCACCAAGGCCATCATATTAACACACAAACACATAAAAAAAAACAATATTCATTAAAAAGACTCCACAACACCCACAATCAAGCATAACCAAAAAAGAATAAAAATAAAAATAACATAATAACATAAACACCTCCAAACATAGAATAAACAATGTCTTTAATGTTGCTTTATGCAAACAAAGAGAGGGGGGTAACAAAATAAATCATCAAAATGAACAATCAACCAAATTAAATACGTGGACAACAAAAGACACAAGAAAACAATTATTCCCACACAGTAAACATAAAGTCATAATAACACGTTCTAAAATATTATTTAAACACAACCATAATTAAAAAAAAATACTAAAAATTTAAGCAAGACCCAAATAAGAATATAATGAAAATAAAGAATTTACTCAAACTGAAATAGATAAAAATAGTCTACTTGTTAATTATTTAATTTTATTCACAAAAAGACATCCTAGATAAGATGAATCAATATCAAACAATTGAAATATATTTAGTTAAAATAATTTCAAAAAAATGAGATAAAAGAGAAACACAAAAAAAAAAGCTAAAAACAAACGAAGTAGGTGTGCAAGTCCATATCGAAATTACAGGGGGCACATGGGCAATTCAAAACGATACCAATATAACATGTTACATCGAAATCTAACTATTCAGACATGGTAAAAGAAAATTATGATCAAAAGTTGTAAATGCAAAAACCTAGATGACAGATACCAATGTTAAACAGTCCTTTTCGATTCAAACCAACCATAAAAAAATTTAAACTTTGTGGCGGACTCGACTCTGACCTCTCAATACATATCACACATTAGAATCCTACAAAACCATAACATTCAACGATATGAGAAAAACAACTAGTCCAAAGTAAATTCTTATTATAATTTCGAGATGCGGTCATTGCCAAGATTCCACCTGCTAGCCAAAGGCACTCCACACAAATATTAAACATGCATGGATTCACCGCCTATCTAAACAGCTCCCCACGCCTACTCAACCACTCCCAAACTATTCTTTCAATTGATTAAGTGATCCAATTTTCAAATTGTGGTCTTGGTTTTAACTTAAGTCCAAAATTTCAACAACCAATTATACCCATCTAACCAACCGAAACTAATGATTGTCATTACTATTGTGCTCAAAATTAGTAGTCTCACATGATATAGCAAGGTAAAAAAATACAAGTAGAACAACCTAATCACAGTTTAGGAATCAAAAGTAGATCCAAATAACATCGTTGTTATCGGCAAGGCCATCATATTAACACACAAACACATAAAAAAAACAATATACATTAAAAAGACTCCACAACACACACAATCAAGCATAACCAAGCAGAATTAAAATAAAAACACCTCCAAACTTAGAATAAACAATGTTTTTAATGTTGCTTTATGCAAACAAAGAAAAGGGGATAACGAATAAATCATCAAAATGAACAATCAACCAAATTAAATACATGGACAACAAAAGACACAGAAAAAACAATTATTCCCACACAGTAAACATAAAGTCATAATAACACATTCTAAAACATTATTTAAACACAACCATAATTAAAAAAAAAACTAACAATTTAAGCAAGACCTAAATAAGAATATAATGAAAATAAAGAATTTACTCAAACTGAAATAGATAAAAATAGTCTACTTGTTAATTATTTAATTTCATTCAGCAAAAAGACATACTATATAAGATGAATCAATATCAAACAATTGAAGTATGTTTAGTTAATTAATTTCAAGAAAATGAGATAAAGGAGAAACACAAAAGAAAAAGCAAAAAATAAATGAAGTAAGTGTGCAAGTCCATATCGAAATTACAGTGGGCAAATGGGCAATTCAAAACCATACCAATATAACATGTTATATCGAAATCTAACTATTCAAACAAGGTAAAAGAAAATTATGGTCAAAAGTTGTAAATGCAAAAAACCTAGATGACAGATACCATTGGTAAACAGTCCTTTTCAATTCAAAACAACCATAAAAAAATTTAAACTTTGTGGTGGACTCAACTCTGACTTCTCAATACATATCACACATTAGAATCCTACAAAACCATAATATTCAACAATATGAGAAAAGCAACTAGTCCGAAGTAAATTCATATTATAATTTCGAGATGCGGTCATTGCCGAGATTCCACCTACTAGCCAAAGGCACTCCACACAAATATTAAACATGCATGGATTCACCACCTATCTAAACAGCTCCCCACGCTTACTCAACCACCCCCAATTATTCTTTCAATTGATTAAGATATCCAATTTTCAAATTGTGGTCTTGGTTTTAACTTAAGTCCAAAATTTCAACAACCAATTATACCCATCTAACCAACCGAAACTAATATTGTCATGACTATTGTGCTCAAAATTAGTAGTCTCACATGATATAGCTTGGTAAAAAAATACAAGTAGAACAACCTAATCACAGTTTAGGAATCAAAAAAGATCCAAATAACATCGTTGTTATCGGCAAGGCCATCATATTAACACACAAACACATAAAAAAAACAATATACATTAAAAAGACTCCACAACACACACAATCAAGCATAACCAAAAAAGAATAAAAATAAAAACACCAACAAACTTAGAATAAACAATGTCTTTAATGTTGCTTTATGCAAACAAAGAGAAGGGGATAACGAAATAAATCATCAAAATGAACAATCAACCAAATTATATACATGGACAACAAAAGACACTAGAAAACAATTATTCCCACACAGTAAACATAAAGTCATAATAACACGTTCTAAAACATTGTTTAAACACAACCATAATTTAAAAAAAAAAATACATCTATATCTAACAATTTAAGCAAGACCCAAATAAGAATATATTGAAAATAAAGAATTTACTCAAACTGAAATAGATAAAAATAGTCTACTTGTTAATTATTTAATTTTATTCAGCAAAAAGACATCTTAGATAAGATGAATCAATATCAAACAATTGAAGTATGTTTAGTTAAAATAATTTCAAGAAAATGAGATAAAAGAGAAACACAAAAGAAAAAGCTAAAAACAAACGAAGTAGGTGTGCAAGTCCATATCGAAATTACAGGGGGCACATGGGCAATTCAAAACCATACCAATATAACATGTTATATCGAAACCTAACTATTCAAACATGGTAAAAGAAAATTATGATCAAAAGTTGTAAATGCAAAAAACCTAGATGACAGATACCAATGGTAAACAGTCCTTTTCAATTCAAAACAACCATAAAAAATTTAAACTTTGTGGTGGACTCAACTCTGACCTCTCAATACATATCACACATTAGAATCCTACAAAACTATAACATTCAACAATATGAGAAAAGTAACTAGTCCAAAGTAAATTCATATTATAATTTCGAGATGCGGTCATTGCCGAGATTCTACCTGCTAGCCAAAGGCACTCCACACAAATATTAAACATGCATAGATTCACCACCTATCTAAACAGCTCCCCACACCGACTCAACCACCTCCAAACTATTCTTTCAATTGATTAAGTGATCCAATTTTCAAATTGTGGTCTTGATTTTAACTTATGTCCAAAATTTCAACAACCTATTATACCCATCTAACCGACCGAAACTAATGATTGTCATCACTATTGTGCTCAAAATTAGTTGTCTCACTTGATATAGCATGGTAAAAAAAATAAAAGTAGAACAATCAAATCACAGTTTAGGAATCAAAAGTAGATCCAAATAACATCGTTGTTAGTCACCAAGGCCATCATATTAACACACAAACACATAAAAAAAAATATTCATTAAAAAGACTCCACAACACCCACAATCAAGCATAACCAAAAAAGAATAAAAATAAAAATAACAAAATAACATAAACACCTTAAAACATAGAATAAATAATATCTTTAATGTTGCTTTATGCAAACTAAGAGAAGGGGATAACGAAATAAATCATCAAAATGAACAATCAACCAAATTAAATACATGGACAACAAAAGACACAAGAAAACAATTATTCCCACACAGTAAACATAAAGTCATAATAACACGTTCTAAAATATTATTTAAACACAACCATAATTAAAAAAAAATACTAACAATTTAAGCAAGACCTAAATAAGAATATAATGAAAATAAAGAATTTATACAAACTGAAATAGATAAAAATAGTCTACTTGTTAATTATTTAATTTTATTCACAAAAAGACATCCTAGATAAGATGAATCAGTATTAAACAATTGAAGTATGTTTAGTTAAAATAATTTCAAGAAAATGAGATAAAAGAGAAACACAAAAAAAAAAAAAGCTAAAAACAAACGAAGTAGGAGTGCAAGTCCATATCGAAATTACAGGGGGCACATGGGCAATTCAAAACCACACCAATATAGCATGTTATATCGAAATCTAACTATTCAGACATGGTAAAAGAAAATTATGATCAAAAGTTGTAAATGCAAAAAACCTAGATGACATATACCAATGGTAAACAGTCTTTTTCAATTCAAAACAACCATAAAAAAATCTAAACTTTGTGGTGGACTCAACTTTGACCTCTCAATACATATCACTCATTAGAATCCTACAAAACTATAACATTCAACAATATGGGAAAAGCAACTAGTCCGAAGTAAATTTATATTATAATTTTGAGATGCGGTCATTGCCGAGATTCCCCCTGCTAGCCAAAGGCACTCCACACAAATATTAAACATGCATAGATTCACCACCTATCTAAACAGCTCCCCACACCGACTCAACCACCTCCAAACTATTCTTTCAATTGATTAAGTGATCCAATTTTCAAATTGTGGTCTTGGTTTTAACTTAAGTCCAAAATTTCAACAACCTATTATACCTATCTAACAAACCGAAACTAATGATAGTCATGACTATTGTGCTCAAAATTAGTGGTCTCATATGATATAGCATGATAAAAAAATACAAGTAAAACAACCGAATCACTGTTTAGGAATCAAAAGTGGATCCAAATAACATCGTTGTTAGTCGCCAAGGCCATCATATTAACACACAAACACATAAAAAAAGACAATATTCATTAAAAAGACTCCACAACACACACAATCAAGCATAACCAAAAAAGAATAAAAATAAAAACAACATAATAACATAAACACCTCCAAACATAGAATAAACAATGTCTTTAATGTTGCTTTATGCAAACAAAGAGAAGGGGATAACGAAATAAATCATCAAAATGAACAATCAACCAAATTAAATACATGGACAACAAAAGACACAAGAAAACAATTATTCCCACACAGTAAACATAAATTCATAATAACACGTTCTAAAATATTATTTAAACACAACCATAATTAAAAAAATACTAACAATTTAAGCAAGACCCAAATAAGAATATAATGAAAATAAAGAATTTACTCAAACTGAAATAGATAAAAATAGTCTACTTGTTAATTATTTAATTTTATTCACAAAAAGACATCCTAGATAAGATGAATCAATATCAAACAATTGAAATATGTTTAGTTAAAATAATTTCAAGAAAATGAGATAAAAGAAAAACAAAAAGAAAAAGCTAAAACAAACAAGTAGGTTAGTGCAAAGTCCATATCGAATAAAATACAGGGGCACATGGGCAATTCAAAACCATACCAATATAACATGTTATATCGAAATCTAACTATTCAAACATGGTAAAAGAAAATTATGATCAAAAGTTGTAAATGCAAAAAAACCTAGATGACAGATACCAACGGTAAACAGTCCTTTTCAATTCAAAACAACCATAAAAAAATTTAAACTTTGTGGCGGACTCAACTCTGACCTCTTAGTACATATCACACATTAGAATCCTACAAAACCATAACATTCAACGATATGAGAAAAACAACTAGTACGAAGTAAATTCATATTATAATTTGAAGATGCGGTCATTGCCCAGATTCCACCTGCTAGCCAAAGGCACTCCACAAAAATATTAAACATGCATGGTTTCACCACCTATCTAAACAGCTCCCCACACCTACTCAACCACCCCCAAACTAATCTTTCAATTGATTAAGTGATCAAATTTTCAAATTGTGGTCTTGGTTTTAACTTAAGTCCAAAATTTCAACAACCTATTATACCCATCTAACCAACCGAAACTAATGATTGTCATGACTATTGTGTGCTCAAAATTAGTAGTCTCAATTGATATAGCATGGCAAAAAAAATACAAGTAAAACAACCGAATCACAGTTTAGCAATCAAAAGTAGCTCCAAATAACATCGTTGTTAGTCGCCAAGGCCATCATATTAACACACAAACACATTAAAAAAAAAAATAATATTCATTAAAAAGACTCCACAACACACAATCAAGCATAACCAAAAAAGAATAAAAATAAAAATAACATAATAACATAAACACCTCCAAACATAGAATAAACAATATATTTAATGTTGCTTTATGCAAACAAAGAGAATGGGATAACGAAATAAATCATCAAAATGAACAATCAACCAAATTAAATACATGGACAACAAAAGACACAAGAAAATAATTATTCCCACACAGTAAACATAAAGTCATAATAACACGTTCTAAAATATTATTTAAACATAACCGTAATTCAAAAAAAAAACTAACAATTTAAGCAAGACCCAAATAAGAATATATTAAAAATAAAGAATTTACTCAAACATAAATAGATAAAAATAGTCTACTTGTTAATTATTTAATTTTATTCAGCAAAAAGACATCATAGATAAGATGAATCAATATCAAACAATTGAAGTATATTTAGTTAAAATAATTTCAATAAAATGAAAGAAAAGAGAAACACAAAAGAAAAAACTAAAAACAAACGAAGTAGGTGTGCAAGTCCATATCGAAATTATAGGGGGCACATGGGCAATTCAAAACCATACCAATATAACATGTTATATCAAAATCTAACTATTCAAACATGGTAAAAGAAAATTATGGTCAAAAGTTATAAATGTAAAAAACCTAGATGACAGATATCAATGGTAAATAGTCCCAACCAAAAAAATTTTAAACTTTGTGGTGGACCATAACATTCACACGAAATAATTCATTAATGAAAAACGACAAAGAAATCACCAAAGATTCAAGCCAAAACTCCAAAATTTAAACGCATATCTCCACATATAAAACATCATATTCAAGCCAAGAGTCACCAATAAAGGAAACCTGACAAGACATATTCAAGCTCGATAATTTTAGTCGGGAAAAAAATACAGATTATAAGACATAGGATTAAGAATGAAAAAACCGAATGGATGGTTTCATAAACTAAAAATTGAATGCTAAATTATAAAGTAATGAATTCACAATGTGAAAATTTGTTTGCTAAACTAATGGATCTAATACTCAACTAGAAATAATCAAGAGCTCGATAATTTAAGTCGGGAAAAAAAATAAAATATAAGATAAGACATAGAAAAGAATGAAAAAACTGAATGGATAGTTTCATAAACTAAAAATTGAATGCTAAATTATAAAGTACTGAATTCACAATGTGAAAATTTGTTTGCTAATCTAATGGATCTAATACTCAACCAGAAATAATCAAGTGCTATGCATAAATTGCACAATATGTAGATGAATTTATTTTTTTAAATTGTATTATAATTCATTTTATTGTATGTTATGAATAGAATATTGGAGATCTGTTGAATTCAATTGTAGATAAGATTGTCAATCTATAATCATACCAGAAGAATTAGAAGAGTGAGGTTATGAAGAGGACGGAGATGAGACAAGCAGCTAGCTCGAAGTAAATTCATATTATAATTTCGTGATGCGGTCATTGCCTAGATTCCACCTACTAGCCAAAGGCACTCCACACAAATAATAAACATGCATGGATTCACCACCTATCTAAACAGCTCCCCACGCAGACTCAACCACTCCCAAACTATTCTTTCAATTGATTAAGTGATCCAATTTTCAAATTGTGGTCTAGGTTTTAACTTAAGTCCAAAATTTCAACAACATATTATACCCATCTAACCAACCGAAACTAATGATTGTCATGACTATTGTGCTCAAAATTAGTAGTCTCACTTGATATAGCATAGTAAAAAAATACAAGTAGAACAACCTAATTACAGTTTAGGAATCAAAAGTAGATCCAAATAACATCGTTGTTAGTCGCCAAGGCCATCATATTAACACACAAACACATAAAAAAAACAATATACATTAAAAAGACTCCACAACACACACAATCAAGCATAACCAAAAAAGAATAAAAATAAAAATAACATAAACACCTCCAAACTTAGAATAAACAATGTCTTTAATGATGCTTTATGCAAACAAAGAGAATGAGATAACGAAATAAATCATCAAAATAAACAATCAACCAAATTAAATACATGGACAACAAAAGACACAAGAAAACAATTATTCCCACACAGTAAACACAAAGTCATAATAACACGTTCTAAAACATTATTTAAACACAACCATAATTTTAAAAAAAATACATCTATATCTAACAATTTAAGCAAATCCCAAATAAGAATATATTGAAAATAAAGAATTTACTCAAATTTAAATAGATAAAAATAGACTACTTGTTAATTATTTAATTTTATTCAGCAACAAGACATCCTAGACAAGATGAATCAATATCAAACAATTGAAGTATGTTTAGTTAAAATAATTTCAAGAAAATGAGAGAAAAGAAAAACACAAAAGAAAAAACTAAAAACAAACAAGTAGGTGTGCAAGTCCATATCGAAATTACAGTGGGCACATGGGCAATTCAAAACCATACCAATATAACAAGTTATATTGAAATCTAACTATTCAAACATCGTTAAAGAAAATTATGGTCAAAAGTTGTAAATGCAAAAAACCTAGATGACAGATATCAATGGTAAACAGTCCTTTTCAATTCAAAACAACCATAAAAATTTTAAACTTCGCGACAATATCTTTAATGTTGCTTTATGCAAACAAAGAGAAGGGGATAACGAAATAAATCATCAAAATGAATAATCAACCAAATTAAATACATGGACAGCAAAAGACACAAGAAAACAATTATTCCCACACAGTAAAACGTTCTAAAATATTATTTAAACACAACCATAATTAAAAAAAAAATACTAACAATTTAAGCAAGACCCAAATAAGAATATAATGAAAATAAAGAATTTACTCAAACTGAAATAGATAAAAATAGTCTACTTATTAATTACTTAATTTTATTCAGCAAAAAGACATCATAGATAAAATGAATCAATATCAAACAATTGAACTATGTTTAATTAAAATAATTTCAAGAAAATGAGAAAAAAAGAGAAACACAAAAGAAAAAACTAAAAACAAACGAAGTGTGTGTGCAAGTCCATATCGAAATTACAGAGGGCACATATGCAATTCAAAACCATACCAATATAACATGTTATATCGAAATCTAATTATTCAAACATGGTAAAAAAAAATTATGGTCAAAAGTTATAAATGTAAAAACCCTAGATGACAGATACCAATGGTAAACAGTCCTACAAAACCATAACATTCAACGAAACAATTCATTAATGAAAACGACATAGAAATCACCAAAACAATAGAATTCGCACATATCTCAACATAAAAAACATCATATTCAATCCAAGAGTCACCAATAAAGGAAAACTGACAAGACATATTCAAGCTCGATAATTTAAGTTGGGAAAAAAAAGTACAAATTATAAGACATAGGATTAAGAATGAAAAAACCGAATGGATAGTTTCATAAACTAAAAATTGAATGCTAAATTATAAAGTACTAAATTCACAATGTGAAAATTTGTTTGCTAAACTAATGGATCTAATACTCAACTAGAAATAATCAAGTGCCATGCATAAATTGCACAATATGTAGATGAATTAATTTTTTTAAATTGTATTATAATTTATTTTATTGTATATTATGAATAGAATATTGGAGATCTGTTGAATTTAATTGTAGATAAGATTGTCAATCTATAATCATACCAGAAGAATTAGGAGAGTGAGGTTATGAAGAGGATGGAGATGAGAAAAGCAGCTAGCTCGATGTAAATTCATATTATAATTTCGTGATGCAGTCATTGCCTAGATTCCACCTGCTAGCCAAAGGCACTCCACACAAATATTAAACATGCATGGATTCACCACCTATCTAAACAGTTCCCCACGCCGACTCAACCACCCCCAAACTATTCTTTCAATTGATTAAGTGGACCAATTTTCAAATTGTGGTCTTGGTTTTAACTTAAGTCCAAAATTTTTACAACATATTATACCCATCTAACCAACTGAAACTAATGATTGTCATGACTATTGTGCTCAAAATTAGTAGTCTCACTTGATATAGCATAGTAAAAAATACAAGTAGAACAACCTAATTACAGTTTAAGAATCAAAAGTAGATGCAAATAACATCGTTGTTAGTCGCCAAGGCCATGATATTAATACACAAACACATTAAAAAAAACAATACACACTAAAAAGACTCCACAACACACACAATCAAGCATAACCAAAAAAGAATTAAAAAAAATAACATAAACACCTCCAAACTTAGAATAAACAATGTCTTTAATGTTGCTTTATGCAAACAAAGAGAATGGGATAACGAAATAAATCATCAAAATGAACAATCAACCAAATTAAATAAATGGACAACAAAAGACACAAGAAAACAATTATTCTCACACAGTAAACATAAAGTCATAATAACACGTTATAAAATATTATTTAAACACAACCATAATAATAAAAAAAATACTACCAATTTAAGCAAGATCCAAATAAGAATATATTGAAAATAAAGAATTTATTCAAACTGAAATAGATAAAAATAGTCTACTTGTTAATTATTTAATTTTATTCAGCAAAAAGACATCCTAGATAAGATAAATCAATATCAAACAATTGAAGTATGTTTAGTTAAAATAATTTCAAAAAAATGAGAGAAAAGAGAAACACAAAATAAAAAGCTAAAAAAAACAAAGTAGGTGTGCAAGTCCATATCGAAATTATAGGGGGCACATGGACAATTCAAAACCATACCAATATTACATGTTATATTGAAATCTAACTATTCAAACATGGTAAAAGAAAATTATGGTCAAAAGTTGTAAATGCAAAAAACCTAGATGACAGATACCAATGGTAATCAATCCTCAATTCAAAACAACCATAAAAATTTTTAAACTTCGTGGTGTACTCAACTCTGACCTCTCAATACATATCACATATTAGAATCCTACAAAGCCATAACATTCAACAAAACAATTCATTAATGAAAACGACAAAGAAATCACCAAAACAGTAGAATTCGCACATATCCCAACATAAAAAGCAGCATATTCAAGCCAAGAGTCACCAATAAAGGAAAACTGACAAGACATATTCAAGCTCGATAATTTAAGTTGGAAAAAAAAAGTACAGATTATAAGACATAGGATTAAGAATGAAAAAACCGAATGGATAGTTTCATAAACTAAAAATTGAATGCTAAATTATAAAGTACTGAATTCACAATGTGAAAATTTGTTTGCTAAGCTAATGGATCTAATAATCAGAAATAATCAAGTGTTATGCATAAAATACATAATATTTAGATGAATTTATTTTTTTAAATTGTATTATAATTCATTTTATTGTATGTTATGAATAGAATATTGGAGATATGTTGAATTCAATTGTAGATAAGATTGTCAATCTATAATCATACCAGAAGAATTAGGAGAGTGAGGTTACGAAGAGGATGGAGATGAGAAAAGCAGCTAGCTCGAAGTAAATTCATATAATAATTTCATGATGCGGTCATTGCTTAGATTCCACCTGCTAACCAAAGGCACTCCACACAAATATTAAACATGTATGGACTCACCATCTATCTAAAGAGCTCCCCACGCCGACTCAACCACCCCCAAACTATTCTTTCAATTGATTAAGTGATCCAATTTTCAAATTGTGGTCTTGGTTTTAACTTAAGTCCAAAATTTCAACAACATATTGTACCCATCTAACCAACCGAAACTAATGGTTGTCATGACTATTATGCTCAAAATTAGTAGTCTCACTAGATATAGCATGGTAAAAAAATACAAGTAGAACAACCTAATTACAGTTTAGGAATCAAAAGTAGATCCAAATAACATCGTTGTTAGTCACCAAGGCCATCATATTAACACACAAACACATAAAAAAAAAACAATATACATTAAAATGACTCCACAACACACACAATCAAGCATAACCAAACAAGAATAAAAATAAAAATAACATAATCACATAAACACCTCCAAACTTAGAGTAAACAATGTCTTTAATGTTGCTTTATGCAAACAAAGAGAAGGGGATAACGAAATCAATTATCAAAATGAACAATCAACCAAATTAAATACATGGACAACAAAAGGCACAAGAAAATAATTATTCCCACACAGTAAACATAAAGTCATAATAACAAATTCTAAAATATTATTTAAACACAACCATAATTTTAAAAAAAAAATACATCTATATCTAACAATTTAAGCAAGACCCAAATAAGAATATATTGAAAATAAAAATTTACAAATTTTTAAACTTTGTGGTGGACTCAACTCTGACCTCTCAATACATATCACACATTAGAATCCTACAAAACCATAACATTCAACGAAGCAATTCATTAATGAAAACGACAAAGAAATTACCAAAACAGTAGAGTTCACACATATCTTAACATAAAAAGCAGCATATTCATGCCAAGAGTCACCAATAAAGGAAAACTGAGAAGACATATTCAAGCTCAATAATTTAAGTCGAAAAAAAAAAGTAAAGATTATGAGACATAGGATTAAGAATGAAAAAACCGAATGGATAGTTTCATAAACTAAAATTGAATGCTAATTTATAAAGTACTGAATTCACAATGTGAAAATTTGTTTGCTAAGCTAATGGATCTAATACTCAACAAGAAATAATTAAGTGCTATGAATAAAATACACAATATGTAGATGAATTTATTTTTTAAATTGTATTATAATTCATTTTATTGTATGTTATGAATAGAATATTGGAGATCTGTTGAATTCAATTGTAGATAGGAATGTCAATCTATAATCATACCAGAAGAATTAGGAGAGGGGGGTTATGAAGAGGATGGAGATGAGAAAAGCAACTAGCCCGAAGTAAATTCATATTATAATTTCGAGATGCGGTCATTGCCTAGATTCCACCTGCTAGCCAAAGGCACTCCACACAAATATTAAACATACATGGATTCACCACCTATCTAAACAGCTCTCCACGTCGACTCAACCGCCTCCAAACTATTCTTTCAATTGATTAAGTGATCCAATTTTCAAATTGTGGTCTTGGTTTTAACTTAAGTCCAAAATTTCAACAATCTATTATACCCATCTAACCAACAGAAACTAATGATTGTCATGACTATTGTGCTCAAAATTAGTAGTCTCACATGATACAGCATGGTAAAAAAATACAAGTAGAACAACCTAATTACAGTTTAGGAATCAAAAATAGTTCCAAATAACATCATCGTTAGCCGGCAAAGCTATCATACTAACACAACACACAAAAAAAAAAAAACAATATACATTAAAAAGACTCCACAATACTCACAATCAAGCATAACCAAAAAAAGAATAAAAAAAAATAACATAATCACATGAACACCTCCAAACTTAGAATAAACATTGTCTTTAATGTTGCTTTATGCAAAACAAACAACAAAATCAATCATCAAAATGAACAATCAACCAAAATAAATCCACGGTAACAAAAGACACAAGAAAACTATTATTCCTTCACAGTAAACATAAAATCATAATAAAACGTTCTAAAGAATTATTTAAATACAACCATAATAAAAATAAAAATTACATCTATATCTAACAATTTAAGCAAGACCCAAATATGTTGATAATAAAGAATTTACTCAAGTTGAAAAGGATAAAACAAGTCTACTTGTTAATTATTTAATTTTATTCAGTAAAAAGGCAAATCCTAGATAAGATGAATCAATATCAAACAATATATCAAGCTGAAATGGTTTTTATTGATTTTTAAAATCCTATCAATATGATTAAAAATATATATGATAGAGCGGTCACTAGCTTGATATGTAGTGACAATAGTAGTAAATAATTTCTAATCACTAATCATAGATGAGCTTACAAATATATTTGAGCTATCTTCCATAGTGCATGTTATTCGGCGATGACACGGTTTTAATTGATGATACCATAAGAGGGTTAAGTAACAAGTACAACTTTGAGAGGGGCTTTGAAATCTAAAGGTTTTAAATAAAGTAAAGCCAAAGACAAAATAGGAATAAGGATAATAATACAATTACTATAGATGATTATATTACCCATAAAAATAATTGATTTAGGTATTTGGATTTTGATTATTGTCAAGGAATGAGGTATTGAAGAGGATAAAATGCATAGGACTAAAGTGGGTTGGAGCAAAATAAAGAAGAGCTATAAGAATTTTTGTAAAGGAAAATCCTACAAAATTAAAACGCTAGTTCTACCAAGCAATTATCAAACCTGCATTTCTTTATGGTACTAAGTGTCAGAAAATCTTGTAAAAAAAAAAAAAAAATACACAAAGTATAACTTCAAAAGCATCTTTGTTCACAATAGAACCAATAGTTCATGAATTTAACCATATGTAAACGATTGATAGAGAAAAAGAATAAATTTGAAGAGTATAATGGACAATTGATGCTGTCAAAAATTGGAGAAGACAAATGATGTGAGGATTGAAAGGGGCAATTGTATTGGGCTAGAGTCAGTTTCGGGTTGGGTAGGCCCAAAAACCGACCCGAGTCAATTCGCTTCGGATCGATTTTTCGGGTTTTTTGCCCAGCCCTAACAATCACCCATAGACAAATCTATATGGAGTTATTGAAGGCCATATTATTTATAATAATAAAAAGTTATAAATCAAGATATATTAAAATAAGTGTTCAAATAATCAACACCACAAAAAAAATTCACAAAATTATATGAAGTACTTGTGATTATGACCTGCTAAGTATTGATTATTAGAGCACCATTTGCACTTACATTGCTATCAATAACTTTTTATGCATTTTTTTTTGTAACAGATCCTATATTACGTCGTGCATAGAATATTAAATCATGTTTATACAAACAGGCATACTTAAGATTATATATACCTAGCTTGTTCTCTAATAACTAACGAGACTTTGTTATGTTTTTTCTTTCTTTTTCATAACTGTGACAATTTAATTTGTCATAAGATCAATTACCTGCACCTACCTCGTCAAAAACTCCTGTGGAGAACTTCCAAACGCCTGTTTCGTGGGATTTTCCAACCTTTTCCTGGACAACTAACACCTATGTAGAAATATGTGAACCAATTGGTTGCTTAGCAAGAGGTCCAAAAAATTAAAATATGCTAAGATATATGCACAAAGCGTATGCAGAATTGCTAATTCCACAAAAGCAAGGGGAAAACGTGCAGACATTATGACGTTTTACAGTCATCATTTTTTCGTGTTTGGTTGACAACATGGAGGTGTCTATTTTGTAAATTGGGTTATTCAGAGTAGCACAGACGACAAATATATCCCAAGAGTTCCATGTAACACAGACGACAAATATAGGACAAACACGTTCCACATTCTTTTTTTTCAAAGAGATTAACACGAACAATCTATTAAACATTTTAACGAGGACAAATTTGTGTTAACATAACTTCTTGAAAAGAAAGTGCACATGTTTATAATCAAGTAATACATAAGTGATACAAAGTTTTATAGAAAGGTTATAAGGTACTCACCTGTGTTATGCACGTGGGAAGCATACACATACTACGACAATTGCTACACAAACCAGAGGAATTTGTTCTTCTTGCTTGCTTTCCATCAACTCCACCAAAAATCTTGCATACATTTAAGCCAAAAATTAAGTGAAATACTGAAGATAGGAAGAAGCTCTCAGTTAAAAATAGATACTATACAAGAAATTAGTACTGCAAAGAATATTAGACAAGATTAGATGTTAAGGCTATAGAATCACAAAATCTAGAAAATTAATAAAATCGTTCCATATTGTAACAAAATATGAAATACGATTTCAGACCAACTAATAGATAATTCAACAAAGCCATCCATACAGGGAGAAAACGGGATATCATATTACAACTAAACAAGTAAATGAGACAAAAAAAACTGTAGTGGCAATAAAATTATCCCCTCCACAGGAGTTGTATAATTTGTTTTCCTTTCATAAAATCACAGACAACTTCACCAAATAGATAACAAAATATTGCATAGAAAACTTGAACATACTTGGTATAACAACAGTGATCCATGGGCAAAATGAACCCATCTATTCTTGGAGGAGATGAATCTAATTTTGGTGAATGTATCTATCTACAAAAGAAGCTTATATAATGAAGAAAAAAAATGAAAGCCATTTTGATTTCTGGTTTTCCTTGTAACAATTTTATATCATGATATGTTGTAGTATGGTGTGGTGGGCGAAGGGGATGACCGGAACTAATAAAAATTATATTTATGTTTTCATTTGTTTCTTTTCTATTTCTTTTCCTTTTTCTTTTCTTTATGTTATTTATTAAAACACAAGGGTGCAGTCGTCTTTTTCAATAAAATTTTAACTTGTCAATTAAAAGAAAGTTAGAATCGTCCAATGGGGATCCAATTGCTACTAATATGTATGGTTGAGGACTTAAATGCTCATTTTTTAAAGGTGACCAAAGTACACACAAATCAAAGGTTGGGGGGCCTTTACTGCTATTTACATTAAATTTCAACCATCAAAGAAAATTTTAGATGATGTGCACTAGGTAGAAAGCTAGACATAGTTTGGAACAAAGTTAATCCAAACAAACAAAATTGAATAGTATAATGAACATTACCTGTAGTGCCTCACTTACCTGAAAGGAGGAAGCACCGCATTCTTCTTGTTATACAAATTCAAGCTGCTTGCTTATCAGCTGTTGTCACAATACCTACTTTCAGATTCACTGAATTCCACTCAAGGACACCTGTAACAAACAACAGTAGGGTAGTATTATTTTAATTTCTTTTTTTCTTCCTCAACACTGTCTATTAATTACTATTCAATCTTACCTGCCAAAACAAGCTATTAGACGCAAAAACGAGACATCCTTCTACTAGATCTTGAAAAGCAGACCACCATGAGCAGCAATGAAGAGAGTAAATAAGAGTGACTCGACTGCCATGAGCTTGATAAGGATGTTGAGTGACAAGCCTGAAGTGTCCTTGAGAGGGTCCCCAGTGGTGTAACCAATAACTGCTTTGTGTGGCTCAGATCCCTTGGGCACAGGTTCTTGCATGCTCTAAAGCACCAGCCTAAAGAAAATCCAACGTAAACTGCACTCTTTCATCACTATTCCGAATAAAAAGCTAAATTTAGTCACTCGTGAAACCACAGTGTTACCTCAATGAATTAGTCAAGTCTCCCATGCACCACCAGTGTTGGATGCGATATTGTAGTCTATAGGAGTACAAATGCTGGAAAGCAATAAGAATTGGATTCATAAGCTTAAACATAAGTCAAAAAATTGAATACTTATGGAAGTGTAACTTTAACTTTGTAGAAAAGATATACCGGACACAAAAAAAAGAGAACCAGGAAGGACGCCCAAGAGGGTCGACTCCAAAGAAGGTTTCAAAAAATGAGAGGCATCTGCATGACAAGGGAACCCAGGGGAATCATATCCATATTTGATGCATCAGACATGATATTGACACAAGTGGCATAATCAAGGCTTTAATGAACTTCCATGAGAATGTGAATAGTGATAAATTGCGTACGAACTTCCTCGACCATCTTCAAAGCTGCACTTCCAACAGAGTTGTATAGCATCAACAATCAGACCGATGAAGAGTTTAGGGTCAAAACATCAACTTTTAAAATTTCTGTCCAACTCACAAAAGCGCCAAAAAGAGTTAAATAAACAAGTGCAGCAGGTCCAATGGCAAAATTCTGAAAACAAATTATAAGGATTACAAATACAATAAATAACCAGAATGTGTAGAAGTAGATGTGTACAAAAATCAACATGGCCAGATGTAATTGCAAAAGATTGATTTCATTGAATCTTTTAGTAGATGTAGCTAATGTATAGAACACAATGATGAAAAATGATTTATTTAATCAACTCGTTTTCTTTTTTTCTTTTTTTTTTTTTTGTTTTGAAAATAATACTTAGGGTGTGTTTGATTTGCACATTTTCATGAAAATGTTGTCAAATCCAAAAATTTTCTTTTCCACCTTTCTTGTTTGATTGCACATGGAAAATAATTTTGATTTTCAAGGTACAAGCATTTAAAGCACAATTTTTCCAACTTTCTTGGAAAACAATTTCTCACCTATTTGGTGGATTGTATTTTCCACCTTAGATGAAAAAGATTTTCATTTTCCACCATTTTCCATGTTAACCAATCAAACACACCCTTAGTATTTTTGTTGAGGCAAAGACACATTATGGGGTATAGAACACTTCGTTTAGTTAATTAACAAGATTTCATTCAAAAAGGCAAAATTCATCTGCACAGTAGTATGCATCTCATGAATTAGCTTTTTTATTAATAGACCGGACAGCAAGTCGAACCAAAATTCAATAATTTATTCTCTAAAAACCTTTTATAGAAAAAAGCACAAAAAAGAAAAAGAAGTCGTGCAACAGGCATACACAATGAAAATACAAGTAAAAACAATAAGTGTAAAGAACTTTTAACCTGAAAAAAATCAAGATCGTGGAAGAGGAAAAAATCATAAACGACAGAAGGAATTGGAGTAAATACAAGATAGAGCGTAACGACATCCAGATGAATGAGCTAAAAACACGCTATTATGATGAAAATTTAAACCAGCAACAACTGCAAGAACATAGGTTAGAAATGGGAGGGATTTATTATAGAAATTAGAATTATCTAATAACACGTATTCATGGAGAGAAGAGACTATGATTGTTGAAAGATCCCACTAGGTTCATCTCATGGTAAACCACCACAATCTCTATAACTCAATCAGTCAAAAAAAATTGAAAACAAAAAATAACGCATGAGAAATTTAGGAAATAATAACATAGAGCAATATCCCCAAAACTTAAATCATTGTTCGTCCAGACTCAAATACACAACAAATAACAATAAAAATCATTTTATTAGATAGCTTGCCGTATTTGCCTCAAGTTTTTGAAACTACTCAAGTAATTCATAAAATGTTTCTAACTAATGCTACAAAAATCAATTTTCACTTATCCGATGTTCGACTGATGTGTGTGCGTATAGTCAATCCAATCACAATAAGCTTTAGGTTGGTTATATTCCGACCCTCAATGGTCTTATATTTTCTCTCTCTCTCGTGAGATGCACACACCCCATCTTGATATTCAATCTCTTTCCCAGGATGTTAATTCTAAGGCTGCTCTCAAAACACTTATTTTTTTCTCACTCAAGTTTGGTTGGGTCTAACCTAATGAAGCAACTATCTAGATCTGTGATGATTCTCCTTAAATTGAGTGTCCCAACATTCAAGCTTTCACTAGGCAAGTCAAACCTACTCGTTGTCTAGATCCCTAAATTAGTTTCCAAGGCTTAGTCAGGCTTGTAGTGCGTCTTCTGTTTCATGCACCTGCTTTATTCACTTTTTTTTTCTCACTTGTAGGTAGCTATTTCGCTCAGACATCAGTGATACCAATGCCAGGCCGCTTCTTCCTACCGTTTCTTCTCTCCATTGTCCTTATTAGGATCTTTTATAGGGAAGCTTTCACTCATGATGACATGGTAGCTTTTTCCCACTTTTTTTTCTCTTTTTTTCTCTTCTCACTTGTAGGTAGCTATTTCGCTCAAACATCGATTATATCAATGTCAGGCCGCTTCTTCCTACTTTTTTTTTCTCTCCAATGTCCTCATTGGGATCTTTTATAGGGTAGCTTTCGCTCATGACGACATGGCAGCTTTTTCCCTTTTTGCCATGACTGGTGCAATGCCTTTTATTTGGACAAGTAGTTGGGATCAGATCTCTAGCATACGGTCAATGCCTAGATTCCACTTGGTAGCCAAACACACTCCACACAAATATTAAACATGCACGGAATCACCACCTAACTAAACAACTCCCCACACCAGCTTAATCACCCCCAAACTATCCTTTCAATTGGTTAAGTGATCGTGTTTTCAATTGGTGGTCTTGGTTTTAACAACTTAGGTCCACAATTGTATCAACCTATTCTATCCATGTAACCAACCAAAACTAATGATTATCATGACTATTGTGCTCAGAATTACTAGTCTCACATGGATAAGCATACTAAAAAAATAAACACGAGTAGCACCACCTAATCTCATCTCATGAATTAGAAGTAGTTCCAAGTAACATCATCATTAGCCGGCAATGCTATCCAACTAACACACACAAAAAAAACTAAACAAATAAAAAAAGACTCCACATCCGACAATCAAACATAACCAAAAAATAAAAATAACAAACTCACATCTACACGTCCAAACTTAGAAAAATATTGTTCTTAATGTTGTTTTATGCAAAACAAACAAAAAGAAGAGAAAAGGATAACGAAATCAATCATCAAAATGAACAATCAACCAAATAAAATCCACAGGCAGCAAAAGACACAAGAAAACTATTATTGTCACATTAAACATAAAATCATGATAACACATTCTAACGCATTATTCAAATACAGTCATAATAAAAATAAAAAGGTACATACATATCTAAAAATTTAAGCAAGACCCAAATAAAAATATGTTGGAAATAAAGAATCTACTCAAACTCAAACAAATGAAACAAGTCTGCTTGTTAATCATTTAATTAAATGAAAAACAAATCTCAAATAAGATGAATTAACATCAAACAATTGAACTATGTTTAGTCAATATTATTATCAAAAAAAGGGAGAAAAGAGACACAAGAAAAAAGTAGGCAAATGGCCAATTCCAAACAATACCAATATAACATATTATATAGAAATCTAACTATTCAAACATGGTCAAGGAAATATTACGATCAAAAGTTGTAAATGTGAAAATCCTTAATAACAGATATCAATGCTAAACAATCTCAATTCAAAACCATAAAAAATTTTGAACTTTGTGTTGAACTCTAACTTTGGCCTCTTAGCACATCACACCATTAAAATCCTACAAAACTACAATATTCAATGCAACATTTCATCAGTGAAAAACAACACACAAATCACCAAAACAGTAGAATTCACACATATCTTAGCATAAAAAGCAACATTGACTAGACACATTCAAGCTCAATAATTTAAGTAGAAATAAGACAAGTTCAGATTATAAGATGTAGGATTAAGAATGAGAAAACCTAATAGGTAGTTTCATAAGCTAAAAATTGAATGCTTAATTATAAAGTACAAAATTCACAATGTGAAAATTTGTTTGCTAAGGCACTGAATATAGTACTCAAATAGAAATAATCAAAAGCTATGCATGAAATACAAGGTACATACCAGAGTTTATTTTTCCAAATTGTATTATAATTCATTTTATTGTATGTTATGAAGTGATATGTCGAATTCCATTGTTAATAGAAATGTCAATCTATAATCATACTAGAAGAATTAGGAGAAGAAGGCTATGAAGAGTATGAAGATGAGAAAAGCAACTAGCCCAAATGAAATTCGTATCATAGTTTCGAGATGTTTAGACGAGGTGGTTATTATATAGTTTACAAAACTGTTCAATAAGATGTTAAAGAATAAAAATCTGCCACGTCAAATGAAAAAGAGCAATACTGTTCCTATTATAAAAATAAATAAGACATTCAAGTTATTACAAAAGAAATAGGTATTAATCTCTATAACCATAACATGAAATCATGGGAGAAGTTTATTGAGAACAAATTAAAGTGTAATTAAAAAGTATTGGAGAATCAGTTTGGCTATGACGAAACAAGAGTTCATGAGTTTACCATATGTAGATGATCAATGGAGAAAAAGAATAAATATGGAGAATATAATAGACAGTTGCATTTTTTACATAAATAAATAAATAAATAAATAAAGCTTTTAAGCCAATATTGCTCGTCAAAAATTCGAGAAGACAAAGGATGTGAAGACTGAAAGGGGCAATTGTATTGGGCTAGAGTCACTCATCGACAAATCTATATGAGTTATTGAAGGTCATATTATTTATAATAATAATAATTTATAAATCGAGATATATTAACATAACTGTTCAAATAATCAACACCACAAAAGAAATTTTCACAAAATTATATTAAAGATTAGTGATTATGACCTATTGAGTATTGATTATTAGAGCACCATTTGCAATTACATTACTATCCATAACTTTTTATGCATTTTTCTTTTGTAACAGGTCCTATGTTACGCCATGCATAGAATATTAAATCATATTTATACAAGCAAACATACTTAAGTTTACATATACCTGGCTTGTTCTCTATTAACTGAGGAGACTTTGCTATGTTTTTTCTTTCTTTTTCAAAATTGTGACAATTTAATTATTAATAAGATACGTTGTGGCTATGTTTAGTTCGCAGATCACTGTCTAGATGAGTCAAATAAAAATGATTTTATATTAAAATTAACCTCATTCAGGCCTGATAAAGGAATTTTATCTAGTAACTAATTTAGAATAAGAACGTGTTCCAAAATAAAATTATACCCAATTATATAACATATATTTTTATCCTAATTATTGTATATAGCTTCAATTGCTTAATACAGCTAACCAAACATGACCTACATGCATAAGAACAAAGACATCAAATTGCTTGTGAGCAGCACGCCAACTATGCACTCTACACTAAACACTCGAATAAAATTTAAAAGCATGTGTATGAGCACAAGAGAGAGTAGGAGATGAGAAGATAACCTAGCAATGCAGGTGCTGCCATTCCCTTCATTTTCTTCATTTGCTGGACTTCTCAACCAATTAGAATTTAAGCACAACTAATAGATTCATCTAAATATGTACCCAATTAGAATGCATATCTAGGAGGTGCAAAAAATAAGCTAAGCTAATTTAATTTGCCATAAAAGATACTAATGGAAATCTCCCTGCTACCTTGTGCCTTAAATCCCAAATTTTGTAGCACGGTATAATATTAGTATAAGATCACCATATACAATAGAAGGAAGTTTTTTCCAATCCTATAGGCATTCAATTACTTCACACATGTAAATTGCAAAACAAAAACTTTATAATCTACAAATTCAATAAATCTGAATTTCACTATGCATATATTTTTCTTCTCAATAGAGGAAGGGAATTTTACATATCATAAGGCTGTTAAAATACATGTAGAGGTTATATTGCCATCCAATTCCATGATGGTAGTATGTGACAACTAATCTTGGTAGTTTAAAACTTTGAATAAATTGTTTTTTAAGTCAATGAACTCTATTCATCAAAATTGACCGCAAAAAAGTGAAAATCAATACCAAGTATAGCTAATTACACCTCAATTTGAATTAAATTGACAAAAATAATAGCATTAATTTGCAAATTGTTATAAAAGTATATTGAAAACAAGACAAAGAACTTACTCTTAGTCCCACTCTATCAGAACAAAAGGACATTAAGAGACTAAATTAACAAATACCTGCACGATTTCATTCAACTCGTCCTAATTGCAAAACTGAACGAGCTTTTGTCCTAAAGGATTCCAGTGCCTGAAAATACAAACACAAATTTCAACATGTGCAGAGAGTATTTCGAGCAGCACAACATGTGCCGAGAATAAAGCATAATTTTGAAGAAATCAAAACCATACCCCTGAATACTTTGAGTAAGAAATAAGCCTGAAGGGAAACGTTTCCTCTGCACCAATTTCTTGTCTAGACCCCAGAAAACCTGAAATATAGCAACTAAGCACAAGAAATAGATTGGCGTGCAAATTGAAGATGAATTAGTGTCTTATTCAGTATGTTTACCTGAACAACATTCGGAGTTGACGGCACCAACAATGGTGACACTGCCAGTTCTTTCAGGCCCACCAAGACATTTTAAGTTTACCAGCAAGCTCATAAAAGGATGCCAAACGTGCCGCCAAATAATCAGGATATCAAAAAATCAATTTATGACTCACAGATTCCAATACACTCTGTCATATTGTACCTAAAAAGATGGGGGAAGAGAGAATCAAATTGATGTTCACAATAACTAGTTTAAATTATGCAGAAACTATTCTAATTCCACTTGAACAATTATATGCAAAACACTCATGGAAATATCATTCAGGTCAACAATTTATCAAAAGCAGGCAAAAATTCAACTTTATTGAAAAACTTGATAAAATAACCTAATAAGATTTTTCGCAGTGTATGAAGATTCTAGCTACCAAGAAAAGACCGAAAACGGCAGCGCTCCCCAGCGTTGTTTGTCCACTGTTTTTTTAGAAGGTAGAGAAAGGGAAGTCACAATTTTTCATAATATTTTAGTGTTAGTATAAAGGACTGAACCAAATATCGAGTTGTATTAGGATGCACATCCAACCTTTTAGATTTTATTATTATTTTCCACGAAGAAATTTAACATGCAGTCACAAGCCTTGATACCTTAAGAAACAATTGTCAAAGGATAAAGGTGAACTTAAACAATATTTTACATAGACAACAATGACGACGAATGTGAGGAACCAAGAAGTGTCCAATAAAGAACTGATAAACTAAAGAATTAAAGTACATTAAATACGGTCATTTATGAAATAGATTAACTACCTAATTTTTTTCTTTTTTTTTTCCTCACTTGTAGGTAGCTATTTCGCTCAGACATCAGTGATACCAATATCAGGCCGCTTCTTCCTACTATTTTTTCTCTCCAATGTCCTCATTGGGATCTTTTTCTTTATCTCACTTGTAGGTAGCTATTTCGCTCAGACATGAATGATAACAATGTCAGGCCGCTTCTTCCTACTGTTTTTTCTCTCTTTTTCTCACTTGTAGTAGCTATTTCGCTCAGACATCAATTATACCAACGCTAGGCCGCTTCTTCCTACTATTTTTTCTCTCTTTTTTCTCACTTGTAGGTAACTATTTCGCTCAGACATCAGTTATACCAACGACAGGCCCCTTCTTCCTACTGTTTTTCTCTCTTTTTTCTCATAGTAGGTAGCTATTTCGCTTAGACATTGGTTATACCAATGCCAGGCCGCTTCTTCCTACTCTTTCTTCTCTCCAATGTCCTTATTAGGATCTTTTATAGAGTGGCTTTCGGTCATAACAACATGCCAACTTTTTCCCTTTTTGCCATGACTAGTGCAATGCATTTTATTTGGACGAGTAGTTGAGATCAGACTTCTAGCATACGGTCAATGCCTAGATTCCACCTGGTAGCTAAAGACAGTCCACACAAATATTAAACATGCACGGAATCACCACCTATCTAAATAGCTCCACACATCGGCTCAACCACCCCCAACTACCCTTTCAATTGGTTAAGTGATCGAGTTTTCAATTGGTGGTCTTGGTTTTAACAACTTTAGTCCACAATTCTATCAACATATAATGATCGTTATGACTATTGTGCTCAAAACTAGTAGAGTCTCACATGGATAAGCATAGTAACAAATTAAATACAAGTAGCACTACCTAATCACAGTTCATGAATTAGAAGTAGTTCAAAGTAACATCATTATTAGACGGCAAGACTATCCAACTAACACACACACACACACACACACACACACACACACACACACAAAACAAATAAATTAAAAAAGACTCCACATCACACACAATCAAACATAACCAAAAAAGAATATTAATAAAAATAACAAAATCATATACCAGACCCCCGAATTTAGAATAAACATTGTTCTTAATGTTGTTTTATACAAAACAAAGGGAAGAAGGAAAGGGAATAACGAAATCAATCATCAAAAACAACAATCAACCAAATTAAATCCACAGGAAACAAATTAATGAAGTTTGTCTAAACATATTAACCTAATACACTTCACAAACAACTTCCAAATTCATGTCGTCTTTGCTCTCGCGGTAGGCACCCTTCTAAACATCCATCTCACAAGTCTATTTTTGGATACGGGATGATAATTGAAGTTACATAATAGACGTGATGTAAATCCAACTCTCATGTGAAATACCCTCCAACCAAACTCAAAATCTTACCTATTACAATTTATCTGAGTCCACGATTTTAGACCAGCCACTACTCAATACATCATGATTACAATAATCCACACACTTCCCCACTCTCCTTAATTGGTAAGGTAATAACGAGTACATTGCACAAAAGTCAACGAATAATACCTAATAGGGAGACATGGTCGATGTACAACACATAACTTAACCACGTTTGATAAATACAGTACTCGGGACAAGGGCTAATCTTTACTTTTACTTGGAAGCAGATTTAAGTTATGTTCGCACTCTTTTGTCTTTTCTCAACTTTATAAAGCTACATAAAACATAGTTCAAACAGTGACAAAGCACACCAAAATGACAAACATATAACATAATATATTTAATAAACAAAGTGAGGCATATAATTTCAAGAAACTCAAATCCTGAACCATCAACAATTAAATCTATACCACATTTCAGATTCTCTTTTCTTGTAAACAGCATGCATATGGATTACATAAATAAATATTAAATAACCAACCACCAAAATGATTTCTAATTTTGTTGAATTTCACCTTATTAAACAATAGTTATCTATGTCTCTGTCTTTTCTGTAGTGAGACAATTGAATTTGAAATATTTGAGTTTCTGTGAACACAAATCATTCATGAAGATTGGAGCATGAATCTACCCATTTGCAATATTCTTTTTTTTTACTACTAAATCCCATAATATTTTAAAGCAAAAAAGTTTCATAATTACCATTAAAACACAATTAAGCCCTTGTTTGGGAAAGAAAAAAAAGTTGCTAAAAAATTGAGGTCAAAATCAACAATTAAAACTATGGGAATGAATATAAGCAAGTAGCACAACACTAAATAATATGTCTTACAAGCTCATGCCTATTTGAGATTGTATAAAAGAAAACCTTACTCATAAAAACCTAACAAATTTGAAGTAAAATACTAACATTGGATTGAAGAGTCCTCGCTCGTCTAACTTAACAACCTGCACTTGTATAATCAGAAATAAAGAACATGAGAATCGAATATCAATATTAAATGTTACTCATTACATAAAAATATAATTCTATGATGGTATATCAAGAATTATGACTAAACACGAGTCTCATTGCTTAAACTAAAACCACGATGGTTATTCAAGTAAAATGTTCGCATCTCATTATTCACAAAGTCTACAAATAGTCACCAAGACAATGTAACAACTGTAACAAAAATTGTATAATACCGGTTACAAATTATGGCCATTTAACATTATATTAAAAGCACTAAAGAAAATGACCAAAAAAAGATCCACCAAACACCAACAACAGTTATATCGCTCAAAATTACATAAGTAATTGATCAACACATGTACAAATTTGTCAATAGAATTATCAATTCAAGCAAGCCCATGCCTTCTAATATTAATTCAAATAACAAAATGAATTCAAGAACATCTGCAAGCGAAAACAGAAAACTAAAATAAACATAATAACAAATTCATGCCAAAAAGACAAAAATCATACAATTTATATCCAATTATTTTGCATCATTAATCTAAACAAATTTGCCTTAACAGGTTTCCCTCAAATGAATGTTCCAAGGCAAAGTGAAAAATACAACATACCACAGAAAACGTTGATTAATGCATATTGAGAAAAAGGTCGACCAAAATTTTAAAAGAAAAGAAAATAAAATAAAAAACAGAACTAAATAACACAAAAAAAGTACTAAATAAGATATAATAACAGTTTCATACCCAACAACCAATTTCTTATAAATTATGCCCAAAAATTTACCTTAGAATTGGCCGGAGTAAACCCTAGGAAACCAATCTATTCAATACACAAGGATCCCAGATGAATATGATCCAAATCGAAAGAAAAACCCTAATCCTAGCAAGGAAGAATAGAATCACGTGCACTTTTCTTGGAGGAACTGGAGATTTAAAGACTTTCCCCACCACACACAAGAAGAAATGTGAAAAACTTCGATCAACGACTTCAACGGACCGAGAGAATCCAGCCAAACATTGGATACGCGGTCCTCTAAGTAAGCAGATTCGTTCAATCAGGAGTCCAACGAAGAGAGAGAAAAAAGAGAAGCAAAGCTTGAGAAGGAGACGAAGAGAGAGAATAATGTGGTGGATCACTGTTGATGGGTATCTGACTATCTGGGCCTTGTTTACAAAGGAGGGATAAATTTGGGAGAAACTTGACAAGAAGTTGAAAAATATCTTTTTCTTTTTATTTTTTAAAAAATACATCAGTTTTATTAAAATTAATATTTAATAATTTATCTTGTTTATAACTTAATAAATAATACATTATTTTAATTTAAAATCAATATTTTAATTTTTTATTATTTAAAAATATATTATTTTTATCTAAAAATATATTATTATTTTCTAAAAATATCATATTTGTATATTATTTTAGATATAGTAGTAATTATAATAGGATAATTAGCACGTTTCGTCTCTATCATTTGGGTCTATTGTACAAATCGTCCTTATCGTTTGAATTTTGGCATTTGGATCCTTAAATCACTCATTCTTTGTGCAAAACGTCCTTACTGTCTAATTATGTCAACTGAAGCGGTTAAATCAGTGCGTCATTTGCAATTAGCTGTGTCAAGACGGACAAACCAGCCGAATCAGCATTGGTCCACTCGTGAACCGGGCAAGTTGTTCAAGGGCCGAGGAGGCTGATCCATCGGTCTAGGCCGGTCAGCCTCCTTTAACCACTGACCCATTTAGATAATTAAAAAAAAAAACACAAATGGCTCTCGGCTCTCTGCCATAAAGTAATTATGTGATAGCTGTCACATAATGGAGCAGCAACCGGCTGCTTTGTCAAAAAGCAGCCTGCAGCTGCCAGAAAGTAATAAATAAATAAATAAATAAATTTTTAAAAAAATGTGTAAGTGTAAATGTGCAAATGAATAAACATTTTGGTTGAATTACAATAAGTTACTAATTTTTTTAGTAATTTCAAAAAAAAAAATTTATTCATACGGGCCGAACCGAGACAAATCGCGTCCCATATGGGCTCGACCCAAATAGGCCGACAGGTGGGCCGGGCTCGTGTTCAATTTTCATGGGCTAGATTAACATGGCCTGCAACCCGCCATGGCGCAAACTTTTTCCAATGCGGGACATCACCATGAACGGACTTCGACTGGGATGTCTTCCTTGCAATTGCTTTATGCTGAGCTGCAAATGCACAAAATCAGTTTAAAATTAAGCAAAATCTGAATCCATTGCTTTTCATGTCCTGTCATATCCATTTCACCACTTATTTACCTAAATCCCTCCGCCCTAGTGGATTTCCATTCTGATATAGAGCACGACCTCTGTTCCACAGCTTCTGGTAGCTAAAATTCTTGTGGGAATGGGGAACCAAACAATACCCGATTAGTAATTACCCATTATAATAATATTTTACAATTCATTTTCTTTCATATTTTTTTCCAAATACATTATTTTTCATTTAAAATCAATATTTCATTTGAAAACAACATTTTTATACGGATAACATATGTTTTACTATATGTTAATTCCCCATTTTCATTAAAATTAAAATTTTATAATATCTGTCTTTTTATAATTTTTTGATAATGCATTAATTTTATTTAAAATAAATATTTCAATTTTAATTTAAAAATAACATTTTTACACGAATAACAGTGTGATGGTTGTTACCATGTGTTACTTACTTATTTGCATTAAAATTAAAATTTTATAATTTATCTATTTTAATAATTTTTTTAAAATAATACATTAATTTTATTTAAAATCAATATTTTAATTTTCAATTGAAAAAACATTGTTAACAACTTCCTCATTTTCATTAAAATCAATATTTTACAATATATCTTCTTTTATAATTTTTTTAAAAATACATTATTTTCATTTGAAATTAATATTTCAATATTTTATTTAAAAACGATATTTTTACATGAATAACACATTTGTTATCATATGTGTTACTATATATTAGTTCTTCATTTTCATTAAAATCAAAATTTTAAAATTTATTTCCTTTTATAATTTTTTGTAAAAATACATTAATTTCATTTAAAATCAATATTTCAAATTTTCAGTTAAAAGCAACATTTTTATACGGGTAACATATGTTAATATATGTTGTTCCTAATTTTCATTAAAATCAATATTCTACAATTTATCTCATTTCATAAATTTTTTTAAAAATACATTGTTATCATTTAAAATCAATAATTCAATTTTTTTAAACAATATTTTTACATGTGTAACATATGTTACATATTTTTACACGGGTTGTTATTTGTAATACATATGTTACACCGATTGCCATATACGTTACATTATCATTTTCATTAAAATCAATATTCTATAATTTATCTCATTTTATAATTTTTTTTAGAATACATTATATTTATTTATAATCAAACATTTCAATTTTTCATTTGAAAATAACATGTTTACATGAGTAACATATGCATTACTATATGTAACTTCATCATTTTTATTAAAATTAATATTTTACAATTTATCTCATTTTATAGATTTTTAAAAAATATATTATTTTCATTTAAAATCTATATTTTAATTTTTTTATTTGAAAACAACATTTTTTTCAAGGGTAACATATGTTACCATGTGTTACTTCTTCATTTTCATTAAAATCAATAATTAAAATTTATATCATTTTATAATTTTTTAAAAATAAATTATTTAAATTTAAATCAAAGTTTCATTCGAAAACAACACTTTTACACAGGCAGGATGTGTTACCATATATTGCTTCCTCATTTTCATTAAAATCAATATTGTAGAATTTATCTCATTTTATAATTTTTTAAAAATTACATTATTTTACTTTAAAATTAATATTTTCATTTTTCATTTGAAAACAACATTTTTACACGAATAACATGTGTTATTTTCTCATTATCATTAAAAGTAATATTTTACAATTTATATCCTTTTTATACATTTTAGAAAATACATTATTTTAATATAAAATCAAATTTTCATTTTTTTATTTGAAAACATCATTTTAACATGAATAACATGTGTACCCTATGTTACTTCCTCATTTTCATTAAAATCGATATTTTATAACTTATCTTATTTTATAAATTTTTAAAAAATATATTATTTCAATTTTTAATTTGAAAACAACAATTTTACAAAGATATTATCATTATCAATCACCTTCCACTATAACCACTATTACTCGTCTTATCCCACCACCACCACCACCACCACCACCACCGAGTTCAAATACGCTACCACCATCTACAACCATAATCACATCTACAACAACTGAGATACACATGTTACTGTAATTTAAATTAGAGTAACACATATGTTACTTATAAAATAATGGCGTGTTACTACAACTACCATCACCACTAATTTATATTACATAAGCCCTGTGATTCTTTTCTCAATGGTATTCAAATGTTTCACGACTCATATGAGGCTCCAAAGCATCCTAAATCATACTCCACATATATATGTAAACAGAAAAATAGACAAATAAGTAGTATTAAAATTAACATTGTTATAGATGTATGAACATGGAGAGGTACAATTTTATTTATGTACTGAAGCGGACATAAATGTTTCATCATTTTTAACAAATGGGCGCCAATGAGCCTTGAATTTATAACCCCTCATAAAAGCTTAAGCTTAGAAAGGAAACATAATTATTTATTTATATGTAGAATTCAACATTTAAAAGCTAAAGTAAATCTAAAGATACAGGATATCGATGAGGAAAAGAGAAACTCACATATGGAGCAGTCTGAGTAATTTTCAGGTCTTACAAGTGGGTATGGTTGTGGTTTTAGATCAAATTTCTGCTGGATTTGTGCATATCAAACCAGATTTGGAGAAAATATGGTGGTGGTGGTGGTGGTGGTGGTGGTGGTGGCGGCAATATGAATGGTAGGGACGGGGGCTAAGAGTTGTGGTGATGGTGGTAGTTGGAGAAGATAGTGGACGATGCTTTGATTGGTGGTGGTGGTGCTATGCCTATTAATTAGAATAGGGTTGTTTAGTAAATTAAATAAGAATTAGGATTTGGAAATAAAAGAGGTATTTGTTAAAAAAATATATTTATATGCAGGTAAATATTGAAAAATTTAAAAAGTGAGTATTTTTTAAAAGAAAAAGAGGGTGGAAGATACATTAATGTTTGGTCATGCTCAATAATTCATGTCACTTCACAATGCACAACAAATATCAAGTTAAATCCTGCAATAAAATCAGCCACATAGATGATTTTTTATTCAAATTTATTTGTCTAACTTGCATACATTGTTGTGTCATTTTTTAAGCAAAAAGTGACATAGCATGTCACTTTTTAGACAAAAAGTGACAGAGTATGTCACTTTTATAACCCCAAGCCTCAATTTATATTCTAGACAACAATAACGATACATAAATGTTTTGGTCATGCTCAATAATTCATGTCACTTCATAATGCACAACAAATATCAAGTTAAATCCTGTATTAAAATCAACCACATAGATGATTTTTTATTCAAATTTGTTTGTCTAACTTGCATACAATGTTCTGTTATTTTTTAAGCAAAAAGTCATGTCACTTTTTAGACAAAAAGTGACAGAGCGTGTCACTTTTCTAACCCCAAACCTCGATTCATATTCTAGACAAAAAAGCGATACATTAATGTTTGGTCATGCTCAATAATTCATGTCACTTCATAATGCACAACAAATATCAAGTTAAATCCTGCATTCAAATCAGCGACATTAATGATTTTGATTCAAATTTGTTCCCCTAACTTACATACCAATTGTGTCACTTTTTGAGCAAAAATTGACAAACCATGTCACTTTTTAGGTAAAAAGTGACATCGCATGTCACTTTTCTATCTCCAAGCCTCTATTCATGTTCAAGACAAAATAACGATACATTGATGTTTGGTCATGTTCAATAATTCATGTCACTTCATAATGCACAACAAATATAAAGTTAAATACTGCATTCAAATCAACCACATACTTGATTTTGATTCAAATTTGTTTCTCTAACTTAGATACATTGTTGTGTCACTTTTTGAGCAAAAAGTGACAGACCATATCACTTTTTAGGCAAAAAGTGATAGAGCATGTCACTTTTCTATCTTCAAGTCTCAATTCATATTCAAGTCAAAATAATGATACATTAATGTTTGGTCATGCTCAATAATTCATGTCACATCATAATGCACAACAAATATGAAGTTAAATCCTGCATTCAAATCAACCACATATATGATTTTGATTCAAATTTGTTTCTCTAACTTGCATACATTGTTGTGTCACTTTTTAGGAAAAAGTGACAGAGCATATCACTTTTCTATCTCCAAGCTTCAATTCATATTCAAGACAAAATAACGATACATTAATGTTTGGTCATTCTCAATAATTCATGTCACTTCGTAATGTACATTAAATATCAAGTTAAATCCTGCATTGTAATCAACCACATAGATGATTTTGATACAAATTTGTTCCCCTAACTTGCATACATTATTGTGTCACTTTTTGAGCAAAAAGTGATAGACCATGTCACTTTTCTATCTCCAAGCCTCAATTCATATTCAAGACAAAATAACGATACATTAATGTTTGGTCGTGCTTAATAATTCATATCACTTCGTAATGCACAACAAATATCAAGTTAAATTCAACATTGAAATCAACCACGTAGATTATTTTGATTCAAATTTTTTCTCCTAACTTGCACACATTGTTGTGTCACTTTTGAGCAAAAGTGATGCACCATGTCTCTTTTAGGTAAAAGTGATGAGCATGTCACATTTCTATCTCCAACCTCAATTCATATTCAAGACAAAATAACGATACATTGATGTTTGGTCATGCTCAATAATTCATGTCACTTCATAATGCACAACAAATATCAAGTTAAATACTACATTCAAATCAACTACATACATGATTTTGATTCAAAGTTGTTTCTCTAACTTAGATACATTGTTGTGTCACTTTTTGAGCAAAAAGTGACATACCATGTCACTTTTAGGCAAAAAGTGACAGAGCATCAATTTTCTATCCCCAAGCCTCAATTCATATTCAATACAAAATAACGATACATTAATGTTTGGTCATGCTCAATAATTCATGTCACTTCATAATGCACAACAAATATCAAGTTAAATCCTGTATTCATCAATCACATAGATGATTTTGATTCAAATTTGTTCTCCTAAATTGCATACATTGTTGTGTCACTTTTTGAGCAAAAAGTGACAGAGCATGTCACTTTTCTATCCCCAAGCCTCAATTCATACTCAAGACAAAATAACGATACATTAATATTTGGTCATGCTTAATAATTCATATCACTTCGTAATGCACAACAAATATCAAGTTAAATCTTGCATTGAAATCAACTACATAGATGATTTTGATTCAAATTTGTTCTCCTAACTTGCATACATTGTTGTGTCATTTTTTAAGCAAAAAGTGACATAGCATGTCACTTTTTAGGCAAAAAGTGACAGAGTATGTCACTTTTCTAACCCTAAGCCTCAATTCATATTCAAGACAAAATAACGAAACATTAATGTTTGGTCATGCTCAATAATTCATGTCACTTCATATTGCACAACAAATATCAAGTTAAATCACGCATTCAAATCAACCACATAGATGATTTGATTCAAATTTGTTTATCTAATTTAGATACATCGTTGTGTCACTTTTTGAGCTAAAAGTGACAGACCATGTCACTTTTTAGGCAAAAAGTGATAGTGCATGTCACTTTTCTATCTCCAAGCTTCAATTCATATTCAAGACAAAACAATGATACATTAATGTTTGGTCATACTCAATAATTCATGTCACTTCATAATGCACAATAAATATGAAGTTAAATCTTGCATTCAAATCAATCAGATACATGATTTTGATTCAAATTTGTTTCTCTAACTTGCATACATTGTTGTGTCACTTTTTTAGCAAAAAGTGACAGAGCATGTCACTTTTCTATCCCTAAGCCTCAATTCTTATTCAAGACAAAATGACGATACATTAATGTTTAGTCATGCTCAATAATTCATGTCACTTCGTAATACACAACAAATATCAAGTTAAATCCTACATTCATATCAACCACATAGTTGATTTTGATTCAAATTTGTTCTCCTAACTTGTATACATTGTTGTGTCGCTTTTTGAGCAAACAGTGACAGACCATGTTATTTTTTAAGCAAAAAGTGACAGAGCATGTCACGTTTCTTTCCCCAAGCTTCAATTCATATTCAAGACAAAATAACGATACATTAATGTTTGGTCATACTTAATAATTCATGTCACTTCATAATGCACAACAAATATCAAGTTAAATCCTGCATTCAAATCAACCACGTAGATGATTTTGATTCAAATTTGTTCTCCTAACTTGCATACATTGTTGTGTTACTTTTTGAGCAAAAAGTGACAGACAATGTCACTTCTTAGGCAAAAAGTGACAGAGTATGTCACTTTTCTATCTCCAAGCCTCAATTCATTTTCAAGATAAAATAACTATACATTAATGCTTGGTCAATGCTCAATAATTCATGTCGCTTCATAATGAACAACAAATATCAAGTTAAATTCTGCATTCAAATCAACCACAGAGATGATTTTGATTCAAATTTGTTTCTCTAACTTAGATACATTGTTATGTGTCTTTTTGAGCAAAAGTGATGCATCAGTGTCACTTTTTAAGCAAAAAGTGACATAGCATGTCACTTTTCTATTTTCAAGCCTCAATTAATAATCAAGACAAAATAACGATACATTAATGTTTGGTTATGCTCAATAATTCATCTCACTTCATAATACACAACAAATATCAAGTTAAATCCTGCATTAAAATTAGCCACATAGATTATTTTTTATTCATATTTGTTTATCTAACTTATATACATTGTTCTGTCATTTTTTAAGTAAAAAGTGACAGAGCATGTCACTTTTCTAACTCCAAGCTTCAATTCATATTCAAGTCAAAAAAATGATACATTAATTTTGGTCATACTCAATAATTCATGTCACTTCATAATTCACAAAAAATATCAAGTTAAATCCTGTATTTAAATCAACCACATAGATAATTTTAATTCAAATTTGTTCACCTAACTTGCATACATTGTTGTGTCACTTTTTGAGCAAAAAGTGACAGACCATGTCACTTTTTAGACAAAAAGTGACAGAGCATGTCACTTTTCTATCTCCAGGCTTCTATTCATATTCAAGATAAAATAACGATACGTTAATGTTTGGTCATGCTTAATAATTTACGTCACTTCATAATACACAACTAATATCAAGTTAAATCCTACATTCAAATCAACTACATAGATGATTTTGATTTAAATTTGTTTCTCTAACTTGTATACATTGTTGTGTCACTTTTTGAGCAAAAAGTGACAGAGCATGTCACTTTTCTATCTTCAAGTCTCAATTCATATTCAAGACAAAATAACGATATATTAATGTTTGGTCATGCTCAATAATTCATGTCACTTCATAATGGACAACAAATATCAAGTTAAATCCTGCATTAAAATTAACCAAATAGATTATTTTGATTCGAATTTGTTTCTCTAACTTGCATACATTGTTTTGAGCAAAAAGTGACAGACCATGTCACTTTTTAAGCAAAAAGTGACAGAGCATGTCACTTTTCTATCCCCAAGTCTAAATTCATATTCAAGACAAAATAATGATACATTAATGTTTGGTCATGCTCAATAATTCATGTCACTTTATAATACACAACAAATATCAAGTTAAATCTTGTATTTAAATCAACCACATTGATGATTTTGATTCAAATTTGTTTGTCTAACTTGCATACATTGTTCTGTCACTTTTTGAGCAAAAAGTGACAGAGCATGTCACTTTTCTATCACCCAAGCCTCAATTCATATTCAAAGTAAAATAACGATACATTAATATTTGGTCATGATCAATAATTGATGTCACTTCATAATGCACTACAAATATCAAGTTAAATCCTGCATTTAAATCAACCACGAAGATGATTTTGATTCAAATTTGTTTGTATAGCTTGTATATAATGTTCTGTCACTTTTTAGGTAAAAAGTGACAGAGCATGTCACTTTTCTTTACTCAACCCTCAATTCATATTCAAGACAAGAAAAAATAATACATTAAAAAAATCAGAAAATTATCTAATTCAAATAGAAACTATGAAGAAGAAATAAAATATGGTATTTTGAGTATGATTACCACTAAATTTGGACTTCACACCTAACTATTTAGGCCTTGTTAACATAGGATTTTTCAAAAACCCTCAATTTTGTGGGACAAATTTGTACTTCTTCACACCTAACGGGCCTTTGTTAACATTGTCAATTGTCAAACATTATATTTAAAAATAAAATAAAAAAGGTTATCATGTCATAGTCTTTTACAAGTTCCAACCAACGACGTTGTCTCATGTTTAACTCCGTCGTTTTCGAACACCATATGAATAGTGAGAATTTAGGCTTTTTTAATTTATTTAGGATTAGGTAGGGGACGGGAATCGTAGGTGATAAGAAGAAGCGTGGAGAGAGAGAGATTTTGTGCCTTATATATCATAGTGGAGAAAAAAAACATTCAAAACGAGTTGTTTTGGATGAAGAATTGAACAGTAAAAATCAATAAGGCTCTTATATTATTGTTGTAGCGATTGGTGACGAAAAATTCATAAAAAATTATAGAAATTGTTACAAGTGACTCAACTAAAGTTTTCAATTGAAGTGCATGTTTATGTTATGAAATAAAATATATTATATTATTTTTATTTTTCAATAAAATTCTGAAACATTAAGAAAACTTTATGGAAACTTTGAAAACACTTATTAAGAACTGCACATTATTGAGAATTTTTGTGCTCTTCAACAAAGAATTAAATTAATTCCTAGTTTTTAATTTCTAGGTTTTATTTTATACTATAATATAATTAACAAGTGATTAGAGTTTAAATTAATATTACATATTTAATTTATAAAAATTAATTATAATGTTTTGTACAACGTTCTGGCAACTTTTCTAGGTTTACTTTTTTCAAAAATTATTTACAAGATTAGTTATAGTATGGTTGTCAATTAAGTAATTTTCGTTAATTTGAGAAACAATAAGTGATAGAGTGGTGTAATTTAAAACCAATTGATATAAATTAACAATTGCTTGATAAAGCTTTCTGTAGATTATAAGTAATAAGTTCTATAAACTTTGTAGATAAAAAGAGAATAAAATGCAAGAAAAATAAATAGTGGTAAAAGGAAAGAATTGTGAGATTATTATCGAGAAAAAGTCAAATAGAGTGAAACACGAGTATAAACATGTGAGGTTAATTTTTATTTTTTTATTTTTACTGATTTCTATTTTTTCCTTAAATGTCTAATAATGAAGAAACCACACCTGAATAAGATAACAAGCAATTCTTCTTGTTAAAAGTCATACAACAACAATTTATGCATTTCATTGCTTTTCAATGAGCAAGACTAGAATTCGACTGGAATGTATTAACTAACCCAATTGCATAACAAATCAGGCAGAGTATGCATTATAGCGTACATACATTAGGGTATCCAAAACACTAACATAGGAAACTTAGGCCATCTTGTCCCTATCTTCTAGAGTCTAACGGGATATATTCAGGCACAAGGCATCACCTTTTACAATATAATTTTATATGGGTTTGCAGTTTTGCATATGAAATTATTTAAGTATTTTGTTAATATAAGCCCTTGAAACAAATTGTGATTTTTTTTTTTTTTTTTGAAAGATCTCTAAGGATCTTAACTCTGAGCACCAAGTTTGCTTCAACCATGTCCTTTGTCTCACAATTTTTTTAATCTTTTTATATTTCTTTTTTATTTACCAAATTTAATTTTTTGATAGAGTAGATTTTGTGTCTAAAAATAAAAAGTTAGGACAAAACATCAAGAAATAGGAAAAATTACGAAAAAGGTAAAACAAGTTTGGAAAATGGCATAGGATAATCTCTTTGAAATCTTTGGAGTTGGAAAAGTCTATTTTTAACATAAATTCGTTTCCAAAATTAAAACAGCAACAATCTTACTTTTTTTTCTTATTTGGTATTTTTTTTTTTTTTTTAAGATTATGAGTAGTATGTCCTACGAAATATGTGAATACAAATTAAATAAAAATTGTAAATTATACGAAATACTTAGATAGAAATGGTATTTGACAGGCACTACGTGCGCGCACAAAGATTTTGAATGATGTTTCATCTACAAAAGAGTTTTTATGTATAATATTTTGCAAAAAGAAATAAATCTTGAATGATGTTTCATCTACAAAAGAGTTAATACTCCCTCCGTCCCACCCGTCATAAATTATAGGCCACTTACTTTATAGAAGGTGTATTAAATTTTTCATTTTCCTAATACACCCTTATTTAATTTACATTGTTATCAACTCAAAACAAACATTTAAATTTATTAGATTCATGAATGACTAATATTAAACGAGGGTATAATAGAAAAAGTGTGTGAACAATTTATAGTTTCAATTACATTAAATGAAATTTTTTAATTTGTGTGAAAAAGAAATGAATCTATCTTTGTCGAACAGAGGGAGTATTTAAGTCATGTTCGATAGAGTTTTTTCTAAAAAAATTTATTTTTTTGCCTACAATTTTTGACTTTTCAACTTTTTTCACACTACAAAAAAATTTGAAAAGTTAAAAAATAATCAAAAAAATCCATTCTTTCAAAAAAAAAAAAAAAACTCTATCGAATAAGTCCATAATAACTCTGATAGTCAATGTAATACTTATTTTCCAGAAACATTAATTATTAAATATTTGGTCAAAGATTAATATTCAAATAATAGAACAAAGAGAGAGGAAAAAAAAAAAAAAAAAATCAAAACTATGCTTTCCCGCCAAACGCACCCAAAAAATCCGTTGAATCAACAGCAATAATTGCTCCTAATTGGAAATTCGGAATGAAGAACAATATAGGTTCCCCAAATCGCACTGATTTCTAGGGTTTCTTCTCTCTCGTCATGTCTACTTGCAGTGGTACTGCCAATTATACATCTTCACTGCTTTGTTTCTCTAAAACCACCACCACCACTTGGTCCTCGCTCCTCCATGAATTGCAGGTAAACCTGAGTCCCCACTTTCCGTTTTGTTGTTTATTAATTAATTAATCGATTGTTTTTCAAATTAAACATTTGTTGAAATAATGAAGTCACTCCGGTTCTCAATTCTGTAGTAGAATATCAGTTAGTCACCATTTTTTGGTTCAGGATTTATGGCTTTACCCAGACATTAACAGATATTAGTAAAATCTTCTCCAGGTGTTTCATTTTTTTTTTTTTTTTTTTTGGGTCCATTGCAAGTTGCGAGTTAAGAGTTGTACTTCACACTTCAGATGTTGTGCCATGAACGTCCATATTTTTCTACATTATGTTTGACTCTCTGTATTAAGCAATATTTTTTTTTTTAGTCGAGCATATATGTGCATCTACATGTGGATTATAGTATTCTATTATTTTTCTGAAATAGGAGATATGGGATGAAATTGGGGAGAGCGATAATGAAAGGGACGAGATGCTTCTTCAGCTGGAACACGAATGTCTTGACATTTATCGTAAAAAGGTAGAAACAAGCAAAAGGTGCAAAGCAGATTTGCACCATTCACTGGCTGAGGCTAAAGCTAAGATTGTTGAACTTGCTTCTGCTCTTGGAGAACGAATTTCCTTGCCACAGGTCCATTCGCTATCATTTCATTACTGTTTGTTAAAATGACATCTTTGATCAACTGCCGCTATACTCTCATTGCCCTTCAATTTATTATGAAAGCTCAAGTGAAGAGCAATTTTTAGTGTACTTCATTGACCTTTGTAGGCTTTTATTCCTAACTGAATACATCATCGGTGGCTATTTCTTTGATAATAAGTTTGATATGTTACAAAGGGTTGGTTTATTTTGGACAGACAGAGTAATCGAATTATTGTATTTATATTGTGTTATATATTGAATTATTTTATTTCTGGTCTTAGTATGAGAAGATGGGGGGCAATATTAAGGAGCAAATATCTGTTATAAACCCTACATTAGAGAATTTGAATATGCTGAAACATGGAAGGGTTAGGGAGTTTTCAGAACTACAACTGCAGATTGCTCAGATCTGTGCAGAAATAGCAGACAATGATCAGACTTTGAATCCTGATGATATTCAAGTAGATGAACTAGACCTGACCACTAAGAAGTTAGGACAGCTGAACTTGCAGCTTCTGGAGCTTCAGTCTGAAAGGGTTTGCCAAGAAATATGTTTTGCAATCATAATTTAAGATTAAGAAAATTTCAAGTTTCTTTTACGTTATAATTTTGATCATCTTTTCCATCTGCAGAATTTTCGTTTGCAAAAGGTTAATAGTCACATTAGTGCAATCCACAAGCTTTCAGTTGTCATGTCACTTGATTTTAAGAGGATAATGGCTGAAATTCATCCAAGCTTGATTGATTCTCCAACTGGTCAGTCAAAAGAGCATAAGCAATGAGACACTGGCTAGATTAACCAGTGAAGTCAATTCACTTATGCAAAACAAACAATGGCGTCTAGAAAAGGTGACCTCTAATGGCCTTTTTTTCTCTTGCATTCCAAAGACCTAAAACTGTTGCATACTAAGCAAATGATTCATTTTACTAAAAAAGGAACTCTTAAATATACATACTGCATTATAACCTCTCTCTCTCTCTCCCTCTCTCTCTCTCTCATGTCAATGACCTAAATGCATTTCATTAACATTAAGCAAAATATCAAATAGGCATCTAAATATGACATCGTTGAATCAAATTATTCAATTATCACTGATCCCTCATGATTTTTATGCTCTGTCGCACATCCTATGAATCTGTAATTTTTCCTTCTGTTTTGAATCTTCATGTTTCTAATTGTTAATGTTTGATTTTTTTTTGCTCGACTAGACTTACATATGTGGCTTGTGGTAGATCTTGTGCTGCACAAGATATGTTATAATCTAATGGCAAACTGTTTATGAAAGTATAATTGATGAAGTGGTGAGATCACTGTCTTGTCTAAAATCAATCTGCTTGTTGCTGCCATGATACCCTGGAGATAATAGTTGGCAAATGTATTGTCTTCTGCAACCAATATCAGTCCTGCTTATTAACTTATGGGACATACGATGCTCACTACATGAAGACTGGATAGCTTCTACATAGCCATTAAATATATTCTTATTGCCACCTACTTTTGTGTTCTCTTAACCATCCTTCCTCCTCCTGCTTTCTTGCTGATCTTTATTGTAATTGGAAGAGAAGTGATATGCCAATGACAGTATCTTGTTAACACGTTAAGGTTTATTTTTGCATTTAGAGCTGATACAGTCACAGCCTAGAGGGAGTGTAAAAATGTGTTTATTTCTTAATGGCTAATGATTTATATATATTGAATCTACTTGAGATCTGCCATTATCAAAATTTTAAAAGGAAAACACGAAAGAATGATCTTTAACATGGGAGAGCTGTTGGTTATTGCAAGGGCTAAATTGTTATGGTAACGGATACCAGCCCTGAATGGTAGTGGGTGTGAGCATGGCTGAGTCTCCCTTTTCTGTCATGTTTGCTGTTGTGGAACTGACCAGAAAATTTAAAACCTTTAAGATACTCTTCTTGACGTTCCTTAGGTTAGAGTACATACATGCCCTTGCCTAACTTGTCGTAGGGATTGGAAGATGATTTGTTTGCAAGATTAAGTGGTTTAGGTACATAATTCCTATGCTGCTCTATTGTCTATACATAATGGTACTAGAACATGCTCCAAATAAATGCTTTTAATACTTGTTAACCAGAGGTACTTTTAAGTTCTCTCTTTTCAACCTTGATGTATGCTATCTTATTTCATTTGTGAAGATGAATCAATATTGTTTGTGAAGAGTTATGAATTCTCTGACATTACCGTAATGATTGCAAATATGCTCTCATGAATCGATGTATTGTATATGTTCCTTCCTTACCAAATCTTGCATGCCTAATTTAGAGGATTTTCTTGGTTAAGCATATTGGTTGGTACCAAATTCACTTATCTTGTTTAGGCGAGGTTTCTAATTTTGGCGACATGAGCCTGTGATATATAGTCTTGTTAAGCTGTTTGATGCTCTCTTGTTCTACAATGAAATTCTCCCGTTGGTATTAGCAAAAACTTTTAGGCAAGATTTAAAAAATAATTATTTTAACTTTTCGTTTTTATGCTCAAACATAATGGTCAAGAATTTTTTTAGTCAGTCAGTCATGTACTTAAGGGAATTCTGGAGAGTAAATGACTATTTTAGGTAAAGAAACTTATCTGAGTTCATTTCAAAGAGGAAATATATAGAGGGAGTGTCTTAATTCACTTGCATATCTATGTTTTATTTGTTTTTTTCTGGTATTTTTACCAAATCTTGCATTTAGATGCAATTTCTTGTGAATTTATGAAATCAACAATTTAGTTCTCAATTCAGGTCATAGTTTGAAAATTATGGTTGAAAACGAATTCAATGTTTAGTGTTTGTCAAGGAAAGAGAAATTTTAAAAGAAAACGAACTCATTAATTGCATGATTTTTGACCGGTTGAGTATCATATACACTTCTGTATTGATGGTATAATTCTTCGTCATATAATTGGATTTTAGTCATTGACTCCGTTAAACATATCATATAGCTTTGGACAATTGAAGAGCACCTAATCTGGTTACCAAATTGTTACTCGTTACGCTTGGCATACTTAGTTTGTTATTACTATACAGGTGCAAGACCTAGAGAGCACTCTCATTGAGCTTTGGAACCTCATGGAAACCCCTATTGAGGAGCAAAAAAGATTTAATCTTGTCACTCGCTTAATCACTTCCACTGTTGATGAGGTTGTGAGTCAAGAATGCCTTTCTAGTCATGTGATTGAGCAGGTTATTCTTTATCATTTGTTAACATTTTGTTCACTTTGGATAATCACTTATCTACGATACATTTATACACACGTAAAAATCTTTTGGTTTCTTACTGTCACTATTTTTCCATATTGCTAGACTGAAGCTGAGGTTGCTCGCTTGAATACTTTGAAAGCCAGCAAGATGAAGGAGCTAATATTTAAGAGACAAAATGAACTTGAAGAAATCTATAGTAGGGTGCATATGGATGTTGATAGAGAGAAAGCACGAGAGATTCTCATCAGTCTTATGGAATCTGGTTTATACTCTCTCTCCCCCCTCCATCCCTCCTAATAAGCTTGCAATTTTACCAATTTCATATTTTTCATCTCTATTTACTAGGTTAGTTTAGAGACTGAATATGCACGATAATACTGTGTTTTCTGCTGTTTGCAGAATTCTTCATTTTCTGCATCTTTTTCTAGACATATATGTTGGTTTTAATTTTTCTCTGAGAAGGAAAGGAAGCTAAGGGAGTGACAAATATATGGACTTCAAAACCAGTTACGGTTCTACCTAAAATCATGTTTCTTTGGTCTAAGAGAGCACTAAGGAAAAAGCCACTGAAAAGAAAGCATAAATTCAACATTTTGACTTCATGGCTAGACCAGAATGTATTTGATGGTCAAGCTACACATTCTTCAGAAAATTGAAGTTTATATGTTACAAAATGCTGGAGTCATTAGGCTTCAATTGTAGCCCTCTTCTTTGTGTTGCTCATTAATAGCCGGTGATTTTTGATGCAGTTGTTTGGTTTAAAAAGTTTCATGTTCAAATTAATTGCTTGAGATTGTGATGGAAACCTAATTGAAGACTTACCAAGTTTACACATTTATTTTAGGGAAAAAGATGGCGATGTAATTTCTTGTTGAAAATTAGCACGAGAATTAGCCAGAAAATAAAAAAATTCTTTAATTCAATAAACCATAATCTTTGCTAGGCGTTCACGTGTTTATTATAATTAAATACTAATAGTTTAGTATTGTACCTAAATCTATAAACGATACTAAATCTCTATCCGATTCATGAACTTCTCGCTTTTAATTTATGAATTTGGTGTTCTCAACGTTCAAGTCTTCTATGGTATGCTTCCAAGTATAGATTACACCGACGTGTGCACCTTTTAATTGAATCAAAAACTAATTTCTAGACTGAACAGATTTAGAAAACCAAGAAGATAAAATTCAAGTCAAACAAGATTTAATAATTTTCTCTCTCTTCTTTTCTTAATTGTTGGATTGATTTCACATCATAGGCAATGTGATATAAATAGGACAAGAATCCTAATTGCAAACAAGGACAAGAGTCCTAATTGCATCCAAGTCCAATTAGCTTATGATTGATTTAAGTACCTATGTGTAATCTCTGAATTTATATCACAATTACAGTCAAGTTTAAAACCTTCAAAGTAACTGTGATTAAGCTCAAAACTTTATAGAGTTATCACAGACCTATCTGGACATATATTTTCCAAGCTCCAATTATTAGATTTTGTCTAGTTGAGTGTAGACTGCTTGATCTAATTATTAGTCACTTGCTTTTTTCACTAAAAGCAAAAGACTGCACTCTCGAAATATATAAAATTACAGAAGTTGTAATACTTTTTTTTGACCTACCGTATATATATTTCATCCCCGTCTGAGATCCGATAATTAGATATGAGCATAAATGACCATTTTGCTCCTCTAATTAGTCGCACTAACTTTAAGTTATATTTTCTTCAACGATCATGTGAACTAATTCACATATGTCAAATTTTAACCGTCACTAAACACTGAGTTCATATTTATAACCATTTAACAGAAAATACTTAAGTTGTCACTCGACCCGTTTTTTAGGTCCTGACATAAATTCGTGTTCTCTATTTCGCTCATTCTCAAGCTCTCAACTCACCAAGATATTTGATCAATCAAATTGATCCTCTCATTGGTAAATCAAAGAACTATTAAACTAACAAAAAGTTATACATAATCATGTTAAGGGATTTAGATGAAATACCTAGTGATTGAGTGAAATTTAATTATTCGCACGGTCAAGCTATATAATTAGATTCGACACATGGTCCATTCAACACACTCTAAGTATACTAGTGTTACTATTAAACCATTTCTGCGATAAAGACAAATTGCATACCCGAATGATTAAATATCAACATTGCAACCTTCTTGTTCAAGGCATCAACCCTCGTACTTTAGTTGTGAACAATTTTATCTATGATCAAATTATAGGTTGTGTCATACTATACTTCTCAACGCAAGCACCTAATTTATATTATTACAAGTGATCATTGACACTTTATTTACATAATCAATATCAAACAAATGCAATAATATTAAATAAATACAAAACAAAGTTTTATCCAATATAAATTGTCATTTCATCACAGCAAAATTATACCATTTGGCATACAAATTAACATTTCAATGATTTTATCATATTTTATTTGTTTTCTTTCAATACTATTTTGCATCCTTGATGCCCAACAAAATATATGCTACTGAGAACCAGACCTTCTTTATAGGTTTCTTCTGTTACCTTGTCTTTTGGTAGGTCAGAGGATATCGCTTGGTACAGTTTGTCTGAGATATGAGAGGAATCTTCTTTAGGCCATGAGGAAAGATGGGATTTATAGGCCTTTTAGGGAAATTACAGCTTTACACCGTGACATCTTTCGTTTTTCTCATAGGAATTCTGGAAGAATTAAGAAGTTCTATGAAAGTGCAAAATATAGTTTTTAGTTTGCTGAATTTTGTTGGTTCTTAAACCTCTCCATTTGAGGATATCAAACAAATCATTTCTGAAAGAGATTCTACTAATCTTCAAAATTATATTGACTTAATTGGTTGCAGGGATGAAAACGGAAAATGAACTCAAATTCTTATGCCCTAAACCCAAAATCATGGGAATTGAATTTCCAAATTTATCTGCCAAATAAATGCAGATTTATCATACTTGTTTGTAAACATGATTAGGGAACTTGATACTTCTGTGGGAAGTAACTCTTACTGTCAATCCCCTGCTCTCTCTCTCTCTCTCTCTCTCTAAGTGCCTTTTCTTCTTCTTTTCTTGTTTACCTGCCTCCTAATATCTGGATTCTTCACTAGATTTCTTCCCTTTGTTATTGTTATTGTTCATAAGCTTGTGTAAGATGTTCCCTTTATCCTTTTGTGTTATTCACAACATTCTGCTTTAATAGACGGACAATAAGTCAGACTAATACATCATTAGATGCATGAATACAAGTGCTCCAACACGTTATCGAAAGCAATGGAATTGCTGGAATGTTAAGATATACATTCCAAAAGCATAGAATGATGAATGAGGAATTCATGTGTTTTAAGAAAGAATGATATTTAAACATACACGATCCAGTACCCACATTCAAAAAGTTGGAGTATATGTTTATATTTCCTTTACTTTGTCACACGAATTTTGTATTTGTGTAAACTCGAAAGTACATAGAAATCAATTCAAAAATTGATGATTTATTTTCAGTGTGTGGAAACATAGGCACAGTTTCTATTTATAAGTAATAGAAAGGTATTTTTAATATAAAATGAAATCATATTACTGAGCATGGTAAAATTTTATCCTTCTTTTTAGTAACAATAAACGATTATGTTTTGCTTGCAATTGCAATTGCAGGCAGCGTCAATCTTTCTGATCTTTTATCAAGCATGGAGGAACAGATTGCAAAAGCCAGAGAACAGGCTCAAAGCAGAAAGGATATTTTGGATAAGGTGGAGAAATGGAAACATGCGTCTGAAGAGGAAAGCTGGCTTGATGAATATGAAAGGGTAATTCTATACTTGTATTTCATTAATTGGTATTTGCCAAGCTACATGGTTATCTATTGCCTTAGAAAATATTCATTTGCTACGTGTCTTTGGAACTCCTAATTTAAACTCATTTCCTTTCGAAGCTGCGAACTAGTCCAATTTGTTATATTAGCTCTGTTACAGTTGTTCAATGATACTATTTGATTGATGTTGGCATATCTATTATATATGTAGAGCAGTAGCGTCCTGAACCTCTCATTGATAACCTAAGAATATGATTTATAGCTCAATGTTCAATATAAACTAACATGCCATTCCATATTTCATGTGGTGGTGCCATCTTAAATCATGATTTGCACCCAACCTATTTACTTAATATATCCGAAACATGTGTCACTTCCTTGAGTTGGCTCACCGCTTCATTCTACCCTATGCTTAACACATTTTGCACAAGTTCCACCAGTAGGTCAGCATCGTACCCAATAAATTGATTCATCATTCTTTGGCACGTATCAATTTTTGCTCATTCTAGTTTATTTAGTAATTTATTTATGTTCGACGAATTGGATGCTTAAAATGAAGAAATTAACAGTCGTAAAATTTTAATGTCTAAAGGAAAGTGGTATATTGTAATGTCCAATGGTGCTCTGTGGCTTCAACTTTAATTGCCACATGCCCATTGTAATGTGTCTGGTAGAGAGCTTGAAGATTTAATGAGTCAACACTTGATTTTTTGTTTTGTTTCCACTTGTATGCCAAGTGTTATGACATGAGAAAAATGCATAACTCATGGTGCAATTTTCTTCACACAAAACCCATTTGATTTAGTCAAGTAGTAAGTTAAACATAGCACTAAGATTGAAGTGAGGTGCTGGTGGTGAGTCATAGTTGATAATATTTTGGCATCATGACACCACACGTTGACATATGGAAATTACGTAGTGATTGACATTTGTAATTTATCTTCACCCTTTAGAGCTCTAAGAGTAGTGAGTTCTGAGCATCATGTTTGTTGTGCTTAGAATTTAATTGAATAATGAGTCGGCTTGACTAGGATGACCTGATCTTACATATAGAATAGAAAGGAGAAACAAGGTGGAGATGAGGAAACAGTGTAAGGTTATAGAACTTTTTGAAGACAATGGATAATTAAAAGTCTATCCTGGCAAATACTGAAACTTTTAGATGGGGTGCTAATTCCATATGACGTTAAATAGGCATTCTCATCACCTCCTATTCTCATAATTTTGTAACTTGGGGAAACGATGGAAAAGATGGCTTATTTGAATAACTTGGATACATCGATGGATTTAGGACCAATGCATAGTGGGTGTAAAGCTTTTTGTATAGTTTTGATTTTTTTTTTTCTCAAATTTTTGTCGGTTATTATCATTTGATTCAATCTTACATAAATTTATTCACCCTATTTGGTGGTAGAAAAACTTCTGTTTGACCCTATTTGGATTGCATTTAGATCGATGAAAAATTCATTTGTGCAGATTGATGACTATTGATGAGGGTTTTCATAATATTGGCCACAGTGCCAAAAATGAGAAAAAATAGAAGCAAAGACACACTCAATTATTTGAAATTGGGCATTGGATTATACTGCAAAAGTCTCTTCATGTGCTAAAATTGATGTAACACTGACCCTTTTAATTTACCAACCATAAGGTAAAGATTCAATAGAATTTACTTGTGAATACTAACAGAATATATATCAACATTAGTGAGGCGGTCTATAATTTTATAAACAGGCAGGGATCTGCCAAACAACCCATCTAGACACAGGTGTATTTATCAAAAGATCTGCCAACTGTCTGGTGATCTCCCAATTCTAGGAGTCAAACATGCTTGGCCTCAAAAAGTGAATTTATTGGCATCTGAGGTGGCTTTTTGGAAGTAAATAGACATCTCTCCTCCCTAACATTGATTTCCATTGGAGATTAGGAATAAAGATGGCCTTTCTATAGGACCCATGTTATTGACGGAATTAATCAGTACTTTAGCGGCCCGATCAGTTACTCGGGATTCTTGACAATTTCATTTATTGATGTTAGAAATGTACAGTGGTCAAATATGATTATTTTCTTGTCAGGACCTTTATGTTTTACATGAGGTAGTTATTTAATAGAAGTAGTCCTTTTATAAATTGATAGTCTCAAGTTTATTTTTAGAGACATTACTTGAGTTACGCAAATATTGATTCTCTTTCTTTAGGATGATAATCGTTATAATGCTGTAAGAGGAGCCCACAAAAATTTGAAACGTGCAGAGAAAGCAAGGACTTTGGTCAGCAAAATACCGTGTGAGCTTGTAACTTTATCCCTTGTTTTATACATTTTCAACAGTGTAGTAATACAAAGAGAAAAGATCATTGCATTACCAAGCACGTCGACTTATGTTCTCTAGTTTATGTATGATATAGTCAAGTTCCAACAGTGGATCTCATTAGAGAGTTGCTTGGTTTAGGATTGACAAATTTTTGTATGTTTCCTAAATCCTCCTTTGGGTAGTTAAATGTAGCTGTGCAAGCTGCTAAATTTCTCGTCTGAGAATCTGCATCTGCTCCAAGTAGGCGTGACTTCAATGATATGCAGGGCTCCCTCTGAAGTACCTCTTGGGAGTTAATCCTTGAACAAGGAGTAAAAGAGACCTTCCAAGAGTTTAATTTGAGCTTTCTTTAGTTAAAAGAGACGTTGTACTCATTAGCAAGCTTGGCGACCAAACATTCCTGATCTAAAGGAGTTAGCAACTAGATTAAATAATGCTAAAGCCGGAACTTCTATGCTCCGATCTAGGAAGATAAAATTATAGCCTTTGTAGTACCAAGTAAATGGCTTGATAATCATAGCATTGCTTAATGCATGTTATATAAGGGATCCCCTTCAGAGGGGGAAAACATAAATGCATAAATTACGTAGATTATCTTTATTTTGACTCTTTTTACAGAATTACTTTACTACTATAAACGCATAACTATATTTGTTTATTGTTCTCTTATTTCATGCATGCATGTGCTTTAACAATCATTTGTTTATCATTCACTGTATATAGTCAGTTTATATTCTCTTAAATTCATTTGGTATTAAGGATTTAGAACTAACGTTGAATGATTTCATGTTGCAGCTCTTGTTGAAAACTTAACCGCAAAAGTGAAAGCCTGGGAGCTGGATAAAGGAATGCCATTTTTATACAACAAGGTAAATCCAACTTTTATCTATTTTATGTAATACATTAAAATAACCTATATTCCATCTTCGATTCTAATTTCTTTGTTATTCTAAAACTCAAGGCTCCTTTATTGCGGACATTGGAAGAATTCACTAATTTAGGACAAGAAAAAGAAGAGGAGAAACGTAGATATCGAGTATGTTTCTATTATATCATTTACCTTTGTAATAGATTCAGACACGAATGATGAACTTCTGAAACACCAGAACACAATATAGTGCTTTGTGATGATTAACTACTTAACGGTGTTGCATACTTTAGGAACAAATGAAGCTACAAGATCAGTTAGCTGCAAAACAAGAGGCACTCATGTTTCGTTTGAAACCAAGTATCAAAAAACCTTTGGGTGTGAGCACCAACGGTAACACTATGGTAGCTACACCAAATAGTCGACGTGTGGAGTCAGCTCGTCATGGAATCTCAAGTGGGAGGGAACGAAGAGACAGTGTAAGGCAATCCCCATAAACTATGTTGCTCTTCCAAAAGATGATAGGGGTGTTTAAGAGTAGGCAGCTTCATCCCATTCCTGCTTGTTACACATCAGTATAGCTTTCAATTGAGTTCATTATACAGTACTGCACTGGTCGGTTTTCTTGTATGTGAACAAGTTTTACATGTATATGGAACTGAGATTTCAATTTTAAAGTTTTTTTTGCTGGTAATTTATGTTCAAATGGAGTGCTTGACAATCATATAATGAGCTATTTAATATATACTACTGGATTTTGATTGGAATAATTTCAGGGAGCCTATGGGAATTGAAAAACCAAGGTAATTGTGAGATCAACTGTTTATTATTACGATACGTATCAAGACGAGGTGCATATTTGCAGATGTTCTCTCTCTCTCTCTCTCTCTCTCTCTCTCTCTCTCTTTTGTATTAGTGAGTCAAACATGTACGAATGTGCAAGTTAACTCTTATTCATGTCCAATTCAACTCTGGTTAGTGTAGTTATATAATATGTCTATGTTTCTTGAAAGAAAAAGAACCCAATAAACCCAATAAATCCTTCAAGAAAAAGAACCCAATAAATCCAAAGAGCCAAAAAATAAATAAAATAGAAGGCCATCAATAAAATAATATTCAAATTAATCAACCATTCACTTAACTTTTGGTTAGTTTGTTTAATGATTTATTTCTTACAGTTACATAGCTAATAAATCGATGTCGTTCTACAATGATAATTTCTGTTCAAAAAATTAGGACCCATAATTTACAACTCATTTTTTATCAATACATTCACTCACAACTTATAATATAAACACTTATAAAATAAATTCAGCACTACCAATTCTACTATTTTGCTTAATAAACAATTTGAAAATAGTTATGCAATCAACCAAAAATTCTTCTAGGTTGTAAATTGTGGTTTGTTCAAATAACTGTTTGCTTGTTATATTCATATTTAAAAAGTGTGTCTTTTGATTATCCATCTTATATTTGTTGAGTAATTTTCTTAAACCATTTGCCGCAAATTACAATCGGACTATTTTATAGATGTATATATTACAAATTAAAATACAATAACGTAAGTATCATACAAACCACCTTACGTGCGATGCACATCCTACAACTAGTACTTATCAAAAAGACAAGAAATAGGACACCAATACGTCGAGAATGAGTAAACAATTGAATAGTAAATTAAAATATCTCTCTTTTAATATAGTATAAGTATATAAGTAAGTATACTAGTTGTAGAATCTGACACATAAATAAAAGTTGATTTCCGTAAAATTGTTTATTACAAATTTGTTTGAGCTATGTGGATAGTTTGATCTTAATTGAAATAGAATTAACAGCACTCTCTTTGAAGACTGGGCCAATTTTGACATTTTCCGAAGTCCAAAAATTAGACTCCCAATGGAAGTCTAAATTGCATTATGTATTTAAAATCCACAAGGCTGTTACGAAACTATTCGCAAACTTAAAACTCGAAAAAATAATGACAAACAAAATATATTATACAAAAAAATTATATTATAATCAATTAACAAGACCGAAAATGTTTTAAACTATCACTTAAATACAACTCGTCTAGCGATTTTAGAAGCAAATATATTAATCAAATTTGAGTAATCTAACTGTTCAAATATTTCTTTCTCAATTGATATCATAGCCAATCCATTCAATCTTTCTTGTGATAAGTCCATAAATAAGTGAAAGATAGCTACTACTTACTTGATAGTGAGATTTGAATGACAATTATGAAATGACAGAATGTGAAAAACCAACTTCTTCTTCAAATTAAGTTTTAAACCTAAATTGAGTCAAAATTTGAGATAAATCAACTTCAAAATTCATAATATTCACCAAACAAATAAACAATCATATTCACAATTTCTAAATTGACTTCAATTACAATTCATAATATTCCGTAATGTAGAAATTAAGAAAAATACCAATTAATTGACTTCAATTACTTCAATGTGGATGGCGGCATTTTCTATCTATTACTAATCCTTTAGATTTCGATTCAATTTCTGGAAATTTTTGTTTTTCTTTCTGCCAATAATGCTGAAATTAAGAAAAAACCATATTTACCATATAACCAATTGTGCAGAAATTAAGAAGAAAAATAATACCGTAAACTATTTATTTTCTTTATCTTTCTGCTAATTTCTTAAATCTTACGTATATTAGTCATTATCCAATACCCATTAACAAATATTAAGAAAAACTAAAGTAAAAAATAATTAAATATGAAGACTCCAAGTGATTGAGCATAAGGTCCACTTGCTTATCCAAGAATAGCAAAATACAACTAGTGAACACCAGAATAAAAAACAAACTGAACAAAAAAATCCAATTAACTATGAAAGTTTCAAATAACTTTACTCTAATTATATTGGATACAATAAATAGGTTTAGACAATAAATATAAGTCGCAAGTTTCCAATGATACTGTCATCCAAAGCAAAACTAAATTATTACAAAGCAAAAACTTTGCAACTAATATGACCTGGAAATCAAAGCGGAAATCACTTGTTTACCATGTGAAAGACAAGTCACACTTGATTCAAAATTTTAGTTTGAAAAATAAATGAAATGCATGTAAATTTCTTCAACATAGAACATTTACAAAAAAGTTACCGACGGGACAAATGTAAAATGCCAATTAGGACATTAAAGAGGCAGACGGCATTTAAATAGAAGCAAGTAATAACACAAATATTGACTTCAAAACAAGAAAAGTCATTAAACAATTAAGAGCAGCATTATCCTAAATTTGCGAAAGGTATATCCAAATATAGTAGTGTCTTGGCCAACAAAGTATGCATAATTTTGGTTAAGCTCAGAAATCTAAAAGATGGTTTCTTCTGACACCATAGAGAACAACTTACATAGGCAAATTAGAAACATTTTTGGTTAATGACATGAGGCGCAGAAGGAAAATAGTAAATAAATATTAGAGTCACAATACAACGAAATACACAAAGACAATAGGAATAAATATGAAGACTCCAAGTGATTGAGGATAAAGTCAACTAGCTTATCCAAGAATAGCTTAATACAACTAGTGAACCTGTAAAAAAACAAACAAACAAACTGAACACAAACATCCGATAAACTATGAAAGTTTTAGATAACTTTAAACTAATTATATTGGATACAATGAATATGTTTAGAAAATAAATATAGGTTGCAAGTTTCCAATGATATCGTCATCCGACATCCAACATATGCTAAATAGCTTAAATAAGAAAGCATGGACACAAGTACACGTGCAAGTAGTAGAATTAATAAAAATAAATTATTATAAAGCAAAAACTTTGCAACTAACATGACCTGAAAATCAAAGAAGAAATCACTTGCTTACCATGTGAAAAACAAGTCACACTTGATTCAAAGTTTCAATTTGAAAAATAAATAAAATGTATGTAATTTCTTCAATATAGAACATTTACAAAAATGTTATCAACAGGACAAATGTAAAATTCTAAGCAGGACATTAAAGAGGCAGCACGAGAGTTCAATAGAAGCAAGTAATAACATAAATATTGACTTCAAAACCAGAAAAATCATTAAACAATTAAGAGATTAAACAATTAAGAGAAGCATTAATCTACTCCTAATTTTGTCAAAGGTGTATCCAAATTTAGTAGTGTCTTGGTCAACAAAGTATGCATATTTTTGGTTAATCTCATAAATTTAAAAGACGGTTTATTCTGACACAATAGAAAACAACTTACATAGGCAAATGAGGAGCATTTTGGTTAATGACATGAGACGCATGGAGAGAATAGTAAATAAATATTAGAGTCACAACACAAGGAAATACACAAAGACACTAAGAAAATAAATATGAAGACTCCAAGTGATTGAACATAAGGTCCACTTGCTTATCCAAGAATAGCTAAATGCAACTAGTGAACACAGGTATAAAAAAAATAAATTGAACACAAAAAACCGATTAACTATGAAAGTTTCAAATAACTTTACTCTAATTATATTGGATATAATGAGTAGGTTTAGAAAATAAATATAAATTGCAAGTTTTCAATGATACTTTCATCCAACATATGCTAAAATAGCTTAAATAAGACAGCATGGATACAAGTAAAAGATATCATACATGCAAGTACTAGAACTAATAAAACTAAATTATTACAAAGCAAAAACTTTGCAACTAACATGACCTGAAAATCAAAGAGGAACTCACTTGCTTACCATGTGAAAGACAAGTCACACTTGATTCAAAATTTTAGTTGAAAAATAAATGAAATGTATTTAAATATTTTCAACATAGAACATTTTTAAAAAAGTTACCAACAGGACAAATGTAAAATGCCAAGTAGGACATTAAAAAGGCGACGACGTTCAATAGAAGCAAGTAATAACACAAATATTAACTTCAAAACCAGAAAAGTTATTAAACAATTAAGAGCAACATTAATCCAATCCTAATTTTGTCAAAGGTATATCCAAATTTAGTAGTGACTTGGCCAACAAAGTATGCATATTTTTGGTTAATCTCATAAATCTAAAATATGGTCCTTCTGACACCAGAGAACAGCTTACACATGCATATAAGGAGCATTTTTGGTTAATGACATGAGACACAAAGGAAAATAGTAAATAAATAATAGAGTCGCAACACAAGGACAATGATTAAATATGAAGACTCCAAGTGATTGAGCATAAAGTCCACTTGCTTATCCAAAAATAATTAAATGCAACTAGTGAACACCGATTGAAAAAACAAACTGAACAAAAAAATTCGATTAACTACGAAAGTTTCAAATAACTTTACTCTAATTATATTGGATACAACGAATAGGTTTAGAAAAAAAAATATAAGTAACAAGTTTCCAATGATACTGTCATCCAATATATGCTAAAATAGCTTAAATAAGAAAACACGGACATAAGTACAAGATATCATATGCAAGTAGTAGAACTAATAAAACTAAATTATTACAAAGCAAAAACTTTGCAACTAACATAACCTGAAAATCAAAGAGGAACTCACTTGCTTACCATGTGAAAGACAAGTCACACTTGATTCAAAATTTCAATTTGAAAAATAAATGAAATGTATTTAAATTTTTTCAACATAGAACATTTTTAAAAAAGTTACCAACATGACAAATGTAAAATGCCATGTAGGACATTAAAGAGGCAAACGACGTTCAATAGAAGCAAGTAATAACACAAATATTAACTTCAAAACCATAAAAGTCATTAAACAATTAAGAGCAACATTAATCCAATCCTAATTTTATGTCAAAGGTATATCCAAATTTAGTAGTGACTTGGCCAACAAAGTATGCATATTTTTGGTTAATCTCATAAATCTAAAAGATGGTTCTTCTGACACCAGAGAACAGCTTACACAGGCATATGAGGAGCATTTTGGTTAATGACATGAGGCACAAAGGAGAATAGTAAATAAATAATAGAGTCGCAACACAAGGATAATGGTTAAATATGAAGACTCTAAGTGATTGAGCATAAGGTCCACTTGCTTATCCAAGAATAATTAAAGGCAACTAGTGAACACCGATTGAAAAAACAAACTGAACAAAAAAATCCGATTAACTACGAAAGTTTCAAATAACTTTACTCTAAATTGGATACAACGAATAGGTTTAGAAAAAATAAATATAAGTAACAAGTTTCCAATGATACTGTCATCCAACATATGCTAAAATAGCTTAAATAAGAAAACATGGACACAAGTACAAGATATCATACATGCAAGTAGTAGAACTAATAAAACTAAATTATTACAAAGCAAAAACTTTGCAACTAACATAACCAGAAAATCAAAGAGGAACTCACTTGCTTACCATGTGAAAGACAAGTCACACTTGATTCAAAATTTCAATTTGAAAAATAAATGAAATGTATTTAAATTTTTTCAACATAGAACATTTTTAAAAAAGTAACCAACATGACAAATGTAAAATGCCAAGTAGGACATTAAAGAGGCAGACGGCGGTTCAATAGAAGCAAGTAATAACACAAATATTGAGTTCAAAACCAGAAAAGTCATTAAACAATTCGGAGCAGCATTAATCCATTCCAAATTTTGTCAAAGGTATATCCAAATTTAGTAGTGTCATCGCCAACAAAGTATGCATAACTTTGGATAATCTCATAAATCTAAAAGATGGTTTCTTCTGACACCATAAAGAACAGCTTACCTAGGCAAATGAGGAGCATTTTTGGTTAACGACATGAGGCGCAGAAGGAAAAAAGTAAATAAATACTAGTCACAACACAAAGAAATACACAATGACACTAGGAATAAATATGAAGACTCCAAGTGATTGAGAATAAAGTCAACTTGCTTATCCAAGAATAGCTAAATACAACTAGTGAACATATGTATGAAAAAACAAACTGAACACAAAAATCCAATTAACCACGAATGTTTAGATAAATTTACCCTAATTATATTGGATACAATAAATAGGTTTAGAAACTAAATATAAGTTGCAAATTTCTAATGATACTGTCATCCAACATATGCTAAAATAGCTTAAATAAGAAAACATGGACACAAGTACAAGATATCATACATGCAAGTAGTAGAACTAATAAAACTAAATTATTACAAAGCAAAAAACTTAGTAACTAACATGACCTGAAAATAAGAGGAAATCATTTGCTTACCATGTGAAAGACAAGTCACACTTGATTCAAAATTTCAGTTTGAAAAATAAATGAAATGTATTTAAATTTTCTCAACATTAAACATTTTTTAAAAAGTTACCAAAGGGACAAATGTGAAATGCCAAAGACAGATGACAGTTCAATAGAAGCAAGTAATAACACAAATATTGACTTCAAAACCAGAAAAGTCATTAAACAATTAAGAGCATCATTAGTCCATTCCAAATTTTGTCAAAGGTATATCCAAATTTAGTAGTTTCTTGGCCAACAAAGTATGCAAAATTTTGGTTAATCTCAGAAATCTAAAAGATGGTTTCTTCTGACACCATACAAAACAGCTTACCTAGGCAAATGAGGAGCATTTTTGCTTAACGACATGAGATGCCAAAGGAAAAGAGTAAATAAATACTAGAGTCACAACACAAAGAAATACTGATGCGATCCAGGCAAGCCATGGACCGTTGTTACATTGGACTCAAGCTAAGGACTATATTGGAGGTATATCGGAGTCTAATGGAAGATTGGAGGACCAAAAGGAGCGTGAGACAAAGTTGGAGGACCGAATGCGAGATAGGGCGTAAAATCATGCAGAGGCTCAGGGAGATAACCATGCGATCGCATGGTTATGTATCTCTGCGATCGCATGGGTGGCAATTTCGGAGCAGATTGTTTTGGAGTAAAACCATGCGATCGCATGGATTATGCCTGTGCGATTGCATAGGGTAATTTCGGAGGAAATCCGAATTTTGGCAAGTTTTAGTTTCCTTTTTAATTTAGAACTCTTATTTTAATTAGTTTTAAATTAATTCCGAATTAGATTAGGTTTCTTTCAATGTTTACTATATAAACATCTTTTATTGTAAACATAAAGAATTCAGTATTTTGAGAGATTAATTAAAGTGAGGATTCACTTTTTTCCGTGTTCTTAATTGAACAAACCCTAAAACTTATCAAAGATTTCGCAAACCTTTGTGGCGTTTTCATAACTATGGTTCTTTGATTCAAGAAATCATCGGGTCAAGTTCTTGCGGCCAGATTTTAGCTTTCTTGGGGTTCAGATCAAATCTTTTGTGGGTTTAGAGATTTAATTCTTCGCGGGTTCGCATCAGTTGGTATCAGAGCTTTGACTCTAAAATCAGGTTCTATCGTTTAATTTCTTGTTTTTATCAGATTCATCTTGAATCATATCCAAAAAAAAAAAAAAAAAATCTCTTTCGTTATTCTTTTATTGTTTTCTTGTTCAGATTCATCTTGAATCATATCCAAAAAAAAAAAAAATCTCTTTCGTTATTCTTTTATTGTTTTCTTGTTCAGATTCATCTTTAAAAAAAAAAAAAAAAAAAAAAAAAAATTTCAAGAATTTCAAGAAAGTCAAGAAACACATTCTTTCTAAATTCTTGTGTCATAATTGTCATCTAGTGCGTAAATCTTATGCTTTTATTAATTTTCTTCTTGATCGTTTCCGTTATCTTGTATTTTCTTATTTCTTGTTCTTGAACGTTACAAAGGCTGAATTATTGATTGAGTTTGGTTTGTTCTTTAGAGAACTTGGTAAGAAATACAAAGAGAGGTAAAAGGCAAGAGTGGTGAGATAATTATCGAGGAAAAAGCCATATAGAGTGAAACACGAGTGTAAACACGTGAGACAAATATTATTTTCTTTCCTAATTTCTATTTTTTTTATTATCTTAAAATGTCTGGAAAAAGTGAACCACCAATCTTTATTGTTAAGAGCCATGCAACAACAATTTGAGAGGATGAACAGGGTGTTTGGCGAGGTGAGGGATAACAATAAAGAGATGATGGGTAAGATCGATAGGCAGAATACGGTGCTTACAAACTTACTAAGGGAGAGACAACTTAGGATCCCTAATGTTAGGAGACAAGATAGGCGTGAATATAATCTTATGGATGACTTTGAGGATGAAGATGCTTATAATTATAAGGCTGAGATGGGTAGGATGAAGCGTAGAGGGGATAGGCGTGAAAGGGCACCTAGAGGAGAAAACTGTAGAGACCACGATGGAGTAAATAGAAACTTTGGGAATATGAAAATGAAAGTACCTTCTTTCCAAGGTAGGAAGGACCTTGAAGCCTATTTCAAGTGGGATAACAATAATGTGAGTGACAGAGCTGTTTCAAAGGAGACAACCAAACCACCTAAGGGAAGAGATGAGATGACTAGCAACAACATAGTGGGGTTATTGCGTGATAATGGGGTCGTGGTATCCAAGGATGAGTGTGATAGCGATGTGCTTCCTGAGCTGAAAGATGATGGTGTAGAACACCCTGTAGATGATAAAGTTCTAATTGCGATGCCTACTCATCAGACCCAAATTAAGACAGAGACTTTTGATCAGCAGTTTGAATTAGATGTACAAGAAACGACGATGAGGTAGGGAAAAAGTCAACAAATGATTTTGCTAGTACAAAAAAAATTCCACGTTGTACTACGAAAAACTAACCAATCCCTCCCCAGTTTGACTATTTCTTTATTGCAGGAATTGGAGAACGTATCTTCACAGAAAATGTCTAGTAGGTTACCACCTATCCGAGACATTGCACATCAACTTCGCTTTGTACCTGTAGCTGTTCTTACAAAACGACTAACTTATAGAAGCAGTCCAGATGAGATGAATGAGCTTCAAATACATCAAATTAAAGCAAATAAAGGTTGCAGATTCATCTTTGAGCCTGGTGATTGGTTTTGGAAGCATGCGAATGATCTTTATCCCTTAGATGCCTATAGTGATTCAAGGTCGAATCCTTTTGAAGAAGGAGGGGATGATGCGATCCAGGCAAGCCATGGACCGTTGTTACATTGGACTCAAGCTAAGGACTATATTGATACCAACTGATGCGAACCCGCGGAGAATTGAATCTCGGAACCCACAAAAGATTGATCTGAACCCCAAGAAAGCTAAAATCTGGCCGCAAGAACTTGACCCGTTGATTACTTGAATCAAGAACCAAAGTTATGAACGCCACAAAGAGTGCGAATTCTTTGATAAGTTCGTTTAGTCCAATTAAGAACTCAGAAGAAAAGCGAAATCTCACTTTAATTAATCTCAAAATATCGTAAACTGAGTTCTTTATAATGTAGAATTGTTTATATAGTAAACAAGAATAAAATTCGAATCTAAACCGGCAATAATTAAAAGCAACTAAATTAAGAGTTCTAATTTGAAAAGGAAACTAAATCCGCGAATCTCTTTGTGCTCTCCATGCCTATGCGATCGCATGGTACAAAAACGCTGCGATCGCATGGTTTGGTCCAAAACTTTCTCGTTAAAAATCGGCCTTCATGCGATCGCACCATATCCGGACTATGCGACCGCACTACCTCGTATAAAGCGCTTGCGATCGCGCCGCTTTATTATTGCGATCGCATGGCTTTGCTTAAATGCATTCTCGCTTACGAATCTGGCGTGTTGCGATCGCAATGCTTTATAGCCATGCGATCGCAACGCCGCATTTTTGCTCCACCTTTGCCTTATCCTCCAATTGTTCCTCCATTCATTCGTTAGCTTTGGATCAAGTGTACCCAAGTTGGTACTTCGTCTGTCGGACTCATGTTTTTGATATCGGCATCGGTCCACAAGGTTTTAACGAGGCCTCAGATGTCTTCCTTGATCTTCTTGGTCCTTGATCTCGTTAGTGTTCCAACTGGACCATGGTTGACCGAACCATGGTTCGTGTCTGTTCGCGGCCCGCATCATCCCTCCTTCTTTAAAAAGATTCGACCTCGAATCATCATCTACATCAAAGGGAGAAAGATCGGATATATTGAAGGTAGCGTAAACATTAAAATCACACGGAAGATCAAGTTTATAAGCATTGTTATTGATTCGCTTCAAGGACTTGAAACGATCCATCCCCCTAGGGTGTAGTTTAGAACGTCGACGCGCAGGAAATCTTTCCTTCCTCATATGTACCCAAACCCAATCACCAGGTTCCAAGATAACTTGTCGACGGCCCTTATTGGCTTTTGCTGCATACTGCTCATTCTTCTTTTCAATTTGCTGTCGTACACTATCATGGATATGTTTTACCATATCTGCCTTCCTGTGTCCATCTAAGCTAGTCCTTTCATCAACAGGTAAAGGAATCAAATCCAAAGGGGTTAGTGGATTAAAACCATAAACAATCTCAAATGGGGACATATTCGTGGTAGAATGAACACTCCTATTATATGCAAATTCAATAAAAGGTAAACAATCCTCCCAGCTTTAGATTCTTTTGGATCACAAAGACGTAATAGAGTAGATAAAGTTCTATTGACTACCTCGGTTTGGCCATCTGTTTGGGGGTGACAAGTAGTGGAAAACAGATTCATCTTTGAGCCTGGTGATTGGTTTTGGAAGCATGCGAATGATCTTTATCCCTTAGATGCCTGTAGTGATTCGAGGTCGAATCCTTTTGAAGAAGGAGGGGATGATGCGATCCAGGCAAGCCATGGACCGTTGTTACATTGGACTCAAGCTAAGGACTATATTGGAGGTATATCGGAGTCTAATGGAAGATTGGAGGACCAAAAGGAGCGTGAGACAAAGTTGGAGGACCAGAATGCAGATAGGGCAGAAATCCGCGCAGAGGCTCAAGGGAGATAACCATGCGATCGCATGGTTATGTATCTCTGCGATCGCATGGGTGGCAATTTCGGAGCAGATTGTTTTGGAGTAAAACCATGCGATCGCATGGATTATGCCTGTGCGATTGCATAGGGTAATTTCGGAGGAAATCCGAATTTTGGCAAGTTTTAGTTTCCTTTTTAATTTAGAACTCTTATTTTAATTAGTTTTAAATTAATTCCGAATTAGATTAGGTTTCTTTCAATGTTTACTATATAAACATCTTTTATTGTAAACATAAAGAATTCAGTATTTTGAGAGATTAATTAAAGTGAGGATTCACTTTTTTCCGTGTTCTTAATTGAACAAACCCTAAAACTTATCAAAGATTTCGCAAACCTTTGTGGCGTTTTCATAACTATGGTTCTTTGATTCAAGAAATCATCGGGTCAAGTTCTTGCGGCCAGATTTTAGCTTTCTTGGGGTTCAGATCAAATCTTTTGTGGGTTCCGAGATTTAATTCTTCGCGGGTTCGCATCAAATACACAAAGACACTACGAATAAATATGAAGACTTCAAGTGAATGAGGATAAAGTCAACTTGCTTATCCAAGAATAGCTAAATACAACTAGTGAACATAGGCATAAAAAAACAAACTTCACACAAAAATCCGATTAACTACAAAAGTTTTAGATAACTTTAATTATATTGGATACAATGAATATGTTTAGAAAATAAATATAAGTTGCAAATTTCCAATGATTCTGTCATCCAACATATGCTAAAATAGTTTAAATAAGAAAGCATGGACACAAGTACAAGATATCATACATGCAAGTAGTAGAACTAATAAAATTAAATTATTACAAAGCAAAAACTTTGCAACTAGTATGACCTGAAAATCAAAGCAGAAATCACTTGCTTACCATGTGAAAGACAAGTCACACTTGATCCAAAATTTCAATTTGAAAAATAAATGAAATGTATGTAAATTTCTTCTACATCGAACATTTACAAATAAGTTACCAACGGGACAAATGTAAAATGTTAGGAAGGACATTAAAGAGGCAGACGACATTTCAATAGAAGCAAGTAATAACACAAATATTGACTTCAAAACCATAAAATTCATTAAACAATTAAGAGCAGCATTAATCAATTCCTAATTTTGTCAAAGGTATATCCAAATTTAGTTGTGTCTTGACCAAAAAAGTAAGCATAATTTTGGTTAATCTCAAAAATCTAAAAGATAATTTCTTCTGACACCATAGAGAACAACTTACACAAGCAAATGAGGAGCATTTTTGGTTAATGACATGAGGCACAGGCGGAGAATTAGTAAATAAATATGAGAGTCACAACACAAGGAAATACACTAAGACACTAGGAACAAATATGAAGACACTAAGTGATTGAGCATATGGTCCACTTGCTTATCCAAGAATAGCTAAGTGCAACTAGTGAACACATGTATAAAAAAAACAAACTGAACACTAAAAAACGATTAATTATGAAAGTTTCAAATAACTTTACTCTAATTATATTGGATACAATGAGTAGGTTTAGAAAATAAATATAAATCGCAAGCTTCCAATGATACTGTCATCCAACATATGCAAAAATAGCTTATATAAGAAAGCATGGACACAAGTACAAGATATCATACATGCAAGTAGTAGAACTAATAAAACTAAATTATTACAAAGCAAAAACATTGCAACTAACATGATCTGAAAATCAAAGAGAAAATCATTTGCTTACCATGTGAAAGAAAATTCACACATGATACAAAATTTTAGCTTGAAAAATAAACTAAATGAATGTAAATTTCTTCAACATCGAACATTTATAGAAAAGTTACCAATGGGACAAATGTAAAATACCAAGTAGGACACTAAAGAGACAGACGACAGTTCAAATGATGCAAGTAAAAACACAAATATTGACTTCAAAAGCAGAAAAGTCATTAAACAATTAAGAGGAGCATTAATTTATTCCTAATTTTGTCAAAGGTATATCCAAATTTAGTAGTGTCTTGGCCAACAAAGTGTGCATATTTTTTGTTAATCTCAGAAATCTAAAATATGGTTTCTTCTTACACCAATAAGAACAGGCAAATGAATAGCATTTTTGGTTAATAACATGAGGCTCAAAAGGAAAATAGTAAATAAATATTAGAGTCACAACACAGGAAAATCGACAAGGACACTAGGAATAAATATGAAGACTCCAAGTGTTTGAGCATAAGGTCAACTTGCTTAAGTTTCAGATAAGTTTTTACTCTAATTATATTGGACACAAAGAATAGGTTTAGAAAATAAATATAAGTTGCAAGTTTCCAATGATACAATTATCCAACATATGCTAAAATAGCTTAAATAAGAAAGTACGGACACAAGTACAAAAAACATGAAAGACGTAGAACTAATAAAACTAAATTATTACAAAGCAAAAGCAACTAACATGTCCTGAAAATCAACGAGAAAATCACTTGCTTACCATGTGGAAGACAAGTCACAATTAATTCAAAATTTCAATTTGAAAAATAAATTAAATGTATTTAAATTTTTTCGACATAGAACATTTACAAAAAAAGTTACAAACGGGACAAATGTAAAATGTCAAGTAGGACAATAAAGAGGCGTACGGCAGTTCAGTAGAAGCAAGAAATAACATAAATATTGACTTCAAAACTAGAAAAGTCATTAAACAATTAAGGACAGCATTAATCCATTCCTAATTTTGTCAAAGGTATATCCAAATTTAGAAGTGTCTTGGCCAATAAAGCATGCATAATTTTGGTTAATCTCAGAACTCTAAAAGATGGTTTCATCTGACACCATAGAGAACAATTTACACAGGCAAATGAGGAGCATTTTTGGTTAATGACATGAAGTGCAAGGAGAGAACACTAAATTAATATTAGAGTCACAACACAAGGAAATACACAAAGACACTAGGAATAAATATGAAGACTCCAAGTGATTGAGCATAAGGTCCACTTGCTTATCCAAGAATAGCTAAGTGCAACTAGTGAACACCGGTATATAAAAAACAAACTCAACAAAAAAATTAGATTAGCTATGAAAGTTTCAAATAACTCTACACTAATTATATTGGATACAATGAATAGGTTTAGAAAATAAATATAAATCGCAAGTTTCCAATGATACTGTCATCCAACATATGCAAAAATAGCATAAATAAGAAAGCATGGACACAACAGATATCATACATGCAAGTAGTAGAACTAATGAAACTAAATTATTACAAAGCAAAACCATTGCAACTAACATGACCTGAAAATCAAAGAGAAAATCACTTGCTTACCGTGTGAAATAAAATTCACAATAGTACAAAATTTTAGCTTGAAAAATAAATTAAATAAATGTAAATTTCTTCAACATTGAACATTTATAGAAAAGTTACCAACGGGACAAATGTAAAATGCCAAGTAGGACACTAAAGAGGCAGACGGCAATTCAATAGATGCAAGTAAAAACACAAATATTGACTTCAAAAGAAGAAAAATCATTAAACAATTAAGAGCAGTATTAATCCATTCCTAATTTTGTCAAAGATATATCCAAATTTAGTAGTGTCTTGGCCAACAAAGTATGCAAATTTTTGGTTAATCTCAGAAATCTAAAAGATGGTTTCTTCTTACACCATAGAGAACAACTTACATGGGGAAATGATGACAATTTTTGGTTAATGACATGAGGCGTAAAAGGAGAATAGTAAATAAATATTAGAATCACAACACAAAGAAATACACAAGGACACTAGGAACAAATATGAAGACTCCAATTGATTGAGCATAAGGTCAACTTGCTTATGCAAGAATAACTAAATGCAACTAGTGAACAAGGGTATAAAAAAACAAATTATACACAAAAATCCGATTAACTATTAAAGTTTCAGATATGTGTTTACTCTAATTATATTGGATACAAAAATAGGTTCAGAAAATAAATATAAGTTGCAAGTTTCCAATGATACAGTTATCCAACATATGCTAAAATAGCTTAAATAAAAAAGCATGAACACAAGTACAAAAAAACATGCAAGATGTAGAACTAATAAAACTAAATTATTACAAAGCAAAAACCTTGCAACTAACATGTCCTGAATATCAAAGAGGAAATCACTTGCTTACCATGTGAAAGACAAGTCACAACTAATTCAAAATTTCAGTTTGAAAAATAAATTAAATGTATGTGAATGGTAAATTTTTTCAACATAGAACATTTACAAAAAAGTTACAAACGGGACAAATGTAAAATGTCATGTTGGACATTAAAGAGGCAGGAAGTTCAATAGAAGCAAGTAATAACACAAATATTGACTTCAAAACCAGAAAAGTCATTAAACAACTAAGAGCAACATTAATCCATTCCTAATTTTGTCAAAAGTATATCCAAATTTAGTAGTGTCTTGGCCAACAAAGTATGCATAATTTTGGTTAATCTCAGAAATCTAAAAGATGGTTTCTTCTGATACCATAGAGAACTACTTACATAGGCAAATAAGGAGCATTTTTGGTTAATGACATGAGACACAGAAGGAAAATCGTAAATAAATATTAGAGTCACAACACAAAGAAATACACAAAGACAATAGGAATAAATATGAAGACTCCAAGTGATTGAGGATAAAGTCAACTTGCTTATATCCAACAATAGCTAAATACAACTAGTGAACACATGTACTAAAAAAAAAAAAAAAAACCTGAACACAAAAATCCGATAAACTATGAAAGTTTTAGATAACTTTACACTAATTATATTGGATACAATGAATATGTTTAGAAAATAAATATAAGTTGCAAGTTTCCAATCATACTGTCATCCAACATATGCTAAAATAGCTTAAAAAAGAAAGCATGGACACAAGTGCAAGATATCATACATGCAAGTAGCAGAACTAAGAAACTAAATTATTACAAATTAAAAACTTTGCAACTAACATGACCTGAAAATCAAAGAGGAAATCACTTGTTTACCATGTAAAAGACAAGTCACACTTGATTCAAAATTTCAGTTTGAAAAATAAATTGAATGTATGTAAATTTCTTCAACATAGAACATTTACAGACAAGTTACCAACGAAACAAATGTAAAATGCCAAGTAGGACAATATATAAAATGTAAACCCTAGTAACCCTAATGAAAGAAAGGACTATAATGCACTTAACAAAGCAAGACAAATTACGATATTATCTAACAACAATAACTTAAGCACAAAAGATTAATAGCTTCGTGCTTACTTCAATATCTTTTGGTACCTATAATAAAGAAGAACCCTACACATCATTCAGTAATTCACAAAAATTCCAAAAATTCCACCTGCATGTTTTATGATTAACGTAATCTTTCTAATAAAATAGAAAGACCGGGCTTGTGTCATTCAATAGTTAAGTCCCTATAAACATTTTTGAACAAAAATGATTGCACAAAGATAAGAAACCAAGTAGCTATAACAAACGATTATATTGTCACATTGATCAATTACACGATATATATCTAACTTATTATAGTGTGTATTTCCATTTTTTGGGCAAATTCCTCCAGGAGCCTCCAACGTTTCATAAATGTGGTAGTCTTGTCCCCAACCTTTCATTTGTGGCACTCATGACCCAACATTTTAACATTGTGCGCGTAGTATCCCCACATGACGAAAAATGTCTATTTAGACGTTAAATGGCCACGTGACACGCACGTGATGTCCGAAAGGGTAAAATCTTTTTTGTACAATTTACAATTTATGAGACATCAAGTGCGTGTCGCATAAAAATTTATTGTCTAAATAACGTTTTATGTTAAGTCAAGGTACTGCACGCATAATGTTAAACGATTGGGGACCCCTAGAGGAATTTACCCCTTAAATTATTTGAATAATATTTAATAAACTAGCAATACATAGTGATTAATTTTTTCACCAAGTAAGAGCAAATATTCTAAAAAGAGTTCCATGGTAAACTTTTAATCATCAGGCAAATTTAACACGAGACAAGTCCTAGGCAATCATATTAACTATTTGATGCTACAATATTGTAGCTGCACAAAATATGATATATAAGAGAACCTATGAGAAAATAAATGAGAATAAATACTTATTATATAAAAGAGTTTGGAATAGAATTAAAAACTTAAATTAATTATCGTCCAGTTCATCATTAAATGAATTTAAGCATGCTGTAGTGCTGATTAAAAGTAAAATTGTCCTAGATACATAAGGTGGATAATAGAATAACACTGAAAAGAAAACAAAAAAGAATAAGAATAATTGAAATATATATAAAGGGTAAAATGTTGAAATTGTACCTCATATGCATATGATAGCAATTTATATTTTCAATGAACAAGCTCTTGTTATTAGGTAGTTTCCTTGCTTCCTCAACGACTCCGTCCACCATCACAAAAGCTCACTCAAACCACCAAATAGATTCCACCTGACTCGTAAAAAATACAGAGAGAACAAATGGGCAGCCTGAGATATTAAATTCCATGAGTATCATTTTAATAACAGACCAAGATTAACATGATTCTAATCAACACAAAAAAAAAAAAACAAAGGAAATTTGAGTACTATGAACAAGTAGATATAGTACCAGGCACAACAAGTAGATATAGTACGAGACAAAACAAGCATTGCAGCACTAGTACATGCAATTTAAAACCATGCTTATGGAACGTATCCATCAAAGCTGTAAAGGTTTCTTGCTTTATTGTCCAAAAATAAGTTTGGTAGAACTGATTGTAAATCTCAGAAGCCTGCAAAAAATCACAACAACACTAAGTATCGACTTCAAATATACGCAACCCAAAAGAAATATACCAAAACATGAATGCTTATTCTAATTTTCCACACTGAATATCAAGTAGAATACAATAATAATGACAAAACAATGTCCCATAAATGTAAAATAACACTATAGATAAAAAAAAAGTGAATTTTTTAGTGCCTCTACACTTAATGACAGGCATCATCGATCGTTAAAAAATGTGCACATGCAATAGGTACATTATGGTGATTAGAGAAGAATGCATCCTTATAACTGACTTTGAAGAGATACAAGGATCAATATCATAATATTATAAATAAGGGAAATGTTGGAAGAAGGAACAAAGGGTACATGTTTCCCTTAGTGCAAAGCATCCTATTCATACTTATTAAAAAATGCATACATCACCATAAAACCATTAATGAGTACAGCTCGCTGCCATCAATATCAATTTTAAACACTGAACCACTGAAGTTTACGGCATTCAATATCCATATCTTTTCAAAGTACATGAATTGAAATGTTTATTTATATCCTTATTATATTTTAAGATAATCAAAATACATAGTCAGATTCAATACTCAAATCTATTATCAAATGGGACTAGTTGAAAAAATTCGATAAGAGCAAAAACTATATTGACAAGCCACCAAGGAAATGGTACGGGTAAAGGCAATCCTTCACCTCTAGAGCCATAATCAGTAGACCGCATCTGCTGCAAGGTAAACCTCACTGCCTCTCATGTCCCCATCCCCCACCCTTGGCCTACTATTCTTCAATATATTTTTTATTCTTTTTTTACTTTTTTTCCTTTGGATTTCAACTATTTAGAAGTCTGAGAGAAAGATGATGATGATGATGAAAGCTGAGAGGACAATTTTTGCCAGATTTTCAACAGGTTTGGAGGCATTGATGAGGGTGGAAGTGGTACTGGTGTGCGGATATGAAGATTATGACAAATTGCAAATAGTGCTGGTGGGTGGAGACGAACACCATGACTGGAGATGGTGGTTCAAGAGTATAAAAGACTTCACGATAGATCCTAATAGTGAGAAAGAGTGTTGGTAGCTTCATGCTGGCTAATTGGTGGATGGAGGTCATGAATCATTATGTAAGCTTAAGGAGGCCTGGTTCTGGAGGGCAGAGGATGGGAAACAGGACGATGTTTTGAAGTGTAGGCATACCTACATCTATTATTCATTTATTTTATCCTAAAACCCCAAGAAATATTTTGTTATGTAACCAGTAGATGTGCTACAAAAAAGCCCAACCCATTACCTTAACATGTCGACTAGCACATACCCAAAACTTTAAAAGAAAATTAGCAAACATTAGCATCACAATACCAAAATTAAACCGAACAACAAAATCAGATTAAGTGGGCCTCTCAGTCTCAATTTCTATGGTAGTCAAAATTCTAGAGATTCAAAACAACCTATATAACTACTTTTTTAATGTTATTCCACCCATCCATGAAATATAATGATCCTTTTAAGAAGTTTCTATTAAATTGAGCATCATTTTATAGGACGTAGATAATAATGAGTGCATATTTCAAATGCAATATTGGACAGTATAGTGAATAAGATGTTAGTTTGTTTTTCTTCTTTACTATATACGGTATGCGGAACTTGGTGAGTGCTGATATTATAATGCCTGCAAAACCTAGAATATAGTAGTCAGGTTAAGATTTTATCTTTTGCTTTAGGAAGAACTTCTTACCAAGCACTTAATTGGTCATTCACTTCTTAATTGTTTGTAAAACTTCTTGCCTATCAAAAGCTACTAGTCATTAACATCAATGTCAAAACTATGTCACACAATAAGTCAGTATATCAAAAAGAAAATTAAAACATCTAAAAGGAGTTCAAACCATCATATGGAGTATCTGGTGCTCTACACGCACATTCTTTAATGTCACTAACAATCACCCTCTGTGACAAATAACAAGAATTAGTGGCAAAAAAGGAGCGGTGCAGCAACTAAAGAGAGATTAAGTCAGTTAATAACCCGGAATATAGTTTGTAACTTTTTGTTGTATTTGGAAAGTCAATGCACTCTATTCGTGACATATGACGAAAAGAACCATTACTAGTCATAGTCATAAGAAAACAGACCAAGTAGACAATTGCATTGAGAGATTTTCTTTTTGAGATGTACCATAGCATCAAGACATGAAACATCAGGGGAAAATGTGATTGCATTGCATACAAATGAAATATTGAATTTAGATTTCTGCAAATTCACATTTTTATATGATGTAATGAATAGGTTCAAGTTATGCACACAATGATTTAGTTACACATGAATATCGCTCCACCATTGGTTATAGAGATAATTAAGAAAAAATCACCTTTATGACCTCACACCACAAATTCAAATCTCACATCCACCCTTGACTTCTCTACCACATGTTTTTTAAGTGAGAATGAATGTGGACATCATTTCTTATAAAGTTCCTATCATCAAATTTAATAGGGTATAATCGAAATTGTGATAGCTTCACGAGCACCCAAAACTAGAAAGTGTGTCAAAGAACACGAGAGAAGGGAGTATGACTACAAATTAGGGAGCAGATGTTGCATAGTTTGCATTTGCATTTATAGTTGAGAATTATGGAAATGATAAATGAGTAATCCATAAATTTGCAAAAAAATTATAGAAAGTGTGTCAAACAACAGGAGAGAAGGGAGACTACAAATTAGAGGGCAGATGTTGCAAAGTTTGCATGTATAGTTGAGGTGCAGTGTGGAAATGAAAAATGAGTATAAGCCTTAAATTTGAAAAAAATATAATTTTTTGCACAATTCAACATAAATTAACACGTGCACCCCTATCGCCTGCCTCCCAATTTCCAATAAAACAAGAAGCATAAACTAAGTCACGCGTCACATTCAACCAGGTGACAAAGTGAAGGATTACTCAGTTATATGATGAAAGAATATTAAGATATGAAAATTTCCTTACGTTTAAATGCATATCGAGTTTTTATCTGCAATGTCAAATGTTGAGAAGAGAAAAGGAAATAAGAAAACCCATATTTACCAAAGCAGGTTATTATGTTTATTATGCCATCACTCAAATTCATATGAAAGATGAGATAAGGAACAAACTTACAGAAATGCCTGTGTTCCAAGCTTTTCAACAAGCAATCCATAAGAAATTCTCCACCGATAAGAGATGTTGCCACAGCCTATAGCATCATATAGAAAAGTAACATGTTATTAGAGTATCTCCAATGCAACAATGTGGATTGTTGTACACGTGGCAAGTAAAATGGAGACGGAAAAAAGAGCATCTTCAATGGAGTTGTGGTTGGAAAAATTATGGTCAAATTACAGAAATGCAGCCCTATTTGAACAGAACAACAACTCTACATAAAGAGATCTATTTCAATAAATCAAATGCAAAGAGCAAAAAGTTTGAATTGATTTTGAATGGAAAATATATATACTTCTTGATTACGGGTGATCAAATGAGTTTTGACCTTCATATTGAGTACGGGTGATCAAATTTATATTACATCACATAATGCAAACATGTAAAATAAAGTATATAAAGGATAACTTAAATCTAAAATATTTCAAAAGGTCCAACTCGAACCTAATACGCTAAGAGTGGAGAGACCATAGAGATTGCATGCACATTTGGAAAGTGGTATTTCACCCATACAAGATAAGCTTTAAAACTCCCTGCAAGTGCTATCTCTGCTAGTAACATAGGATTTTATACACCAATATAAGACAATAAGCAAAAACTTTTAAGCCGAATTATACATAGACACCAACAATTAATATTTCCAACATTTAAAAGGAAGAGGCCATAGTTGACCGAGTACTACCATCTTATAAACAGTCTTAGCTTCCTCTGGTTTACTAGTGCAATATTATTTTTCCATATGACTGAATGAAAAACTAAAAAAGAATTAACTCAAACAAGCAAGTCATACATCACTTATTCACTTTCAATAAATTCCAATAATCATGAGAAAATGTGTGAATCAACATTTACAAATTTTCCCAAACACTTCAACAATCAAAGCATCCCTATAGCCTACTATCATTTTGATAACGTTTCTCGACAAAAACACCAAAAAGAAGAGAAAAAATACATTCAGCACTTTCCTTGCAAAGAAAAAAGAGAGCATCTCACACAACAAGCCGCAATCAGTGTTCATAACTTATTGCACACAAAAAGCCCCAATTTAATACAGAACTTATTTTTTGAAACCGATAATAGTACAATATAGAACTTAGTATACATTAATACAAAACCTAGTACACATTGTACAAATACAATTTTCAATTATTTTTATATACTTACCGAGGGCGTAACCGCGAGATGCAAAAAGACAAACCTTGCTAGAATCCCGAATTCAAAGAAGCGTAAGGCAAAGCTACTGTTATGACGGTGAAGGAGAAGAAGTGGAGGACGTTTAGAATTGAGATTGAGATGGAGATTGACATTTTGACTATTTCCTACTTTTAATGTCTTTTCAAGCTAATCCTGATTTTTGATTCACAACATAATTCAATAACTACAGGAAAGAAAAAAAGACCCAACAAAATGTCAAAATCAAAAGCCAAATGCAATTCATAACATGCGTCTGTGGATATACGACAATAAGTTCGAATAGAGGACAAATTTATCGTTTTCTACAATCCAACAAACAAAAAGCGAACAATCAAACCACACAGTCCAAAAACAACCTAAAGTCGAAGAAATAAGCAAAAAATTGAAAGCAACATTCCTGTTAAACGAGGGATCAGCCGCAATAGTGCCAAAAACATGACCAATTAAGTACAAGTTTGTCATTGCTTAAATTATAATTTCAATTAGTCAAATTGGTCAAAAATACTTTTTATCCACACATTTCATGGACCTACAACTTATAACTCACTTTTTATCCACACATTTACCTACAATTTATAATATAAGCACTTAAAATATAATTTCAGCATGTATTTAATATTGACAAATATTAAATTATTTGTTTTGTTTACGTGAGAGCAAATATGAAAACTGTATAAATGACAGAAGAAAGACAATATTTTATAATTGCTAAGTTGTTGGAGCAAATACATTCACAGACTTCATTCACATTGGCATTGGAGATCTTGTTGCAATTGTTGCGAGACAATTGAGTTCTTTTATGCTAACGCATTGTTTAACCAAAAACCATTTTTGCTATAATACCATAGTTCATGCAATTTGATAAACAAATATTGAGAATAAATGAGAAAATAATAATTGGTAACAATAAATACTTCCCTATATATTAAAAGAGTGAAGTGAGTTGGGCACTATTCATAGGAATGTGTGCCCAACTATTATTCTTTTTTTTTTTTTACTTTTCTCTATTTTCCATCATTTCTTTTCTTTTCATTTTTTTTTTCAATTGTAGATTTTTCAACCTTAATTTTTTTTTCCAATGTTTCGCTATTTTTCTCGTCTTCCTTCCAATTTTAGTCATGTCTTTCGAAAAATCGCCCAAATTTTTTGTAGATGTTTTTATTATTTTGAATACCCAATTAAATATTATTTTTGTTCTTCTCCAAATATAAACTATCCAAATTTCTAATAACTTAAATTATTGAAACAAAATTCAGCTCCACACACATATATATTAGGCTTTAGGTTCAGCCTCTTAGGTCGAGACATAGTAACATATATCAAGCAACCCACTTTGAACTTCAAAATCATTTGCAATCGAAATTCCTCCAATTAATTACTTATATTAAGTTAGCAACACAATGATCAAGATTATAAGAAATACATAGTTTTAATTCATTTTTTCTGTCGATTACTGAATCAAATTACAATTAAGTCCAAGAAAATTTACCCACAAGCACAAAATGTTGCACTATGTAAGAAAAAAGAGAAAAAGAATACTACTCTCAAGATAGAAAGTTACAAGAGTAAAAAAAGAAAATATATCCACAAGTACAATCCTATCTAATATACCAAGAAAATAAAATCACTAATTAACAACTTATGCTAATCTATAATACGTATTTTACTACTTATTACCCAAGTTCACAAGAAATCTTATGTATATCTCACGAAACTCGTGTGATTTAAATTTTTTTTAATGTTTGATACATTAGAATGAATAAAATTAAATTGAAAATTTGAAATAATTTAAAAAGTCAGGTCATAATGAGGAAAAATGTGGAATAAGTTTAAAATTTAAAGCAACAGAATAATCTTATAAGATCATAATTGAAGTATTTAGTTCTACAATTTGTATTAATCAATTATATTAGTGAACTACACACCATTCATTGCATCATTTAAAAATGAGAACGTTATTGTTAAAGATCAATTGAAGCTATATCGCCCACTTTTAAATAATACGTAATTTTCTCAATATGTGTTAATATATGTTTTACTCAATTTTTCATAAGTGAAAAATAATTAAAAAATTCACTAACAATTACCACACTATTAAATACTTAATTAAAATACAATACGTGCAAAGCACGTGAATTTCACTAGTATTATATAAAAGAGTTTGGAATAGAACCTAAATAGAAACTTAAATTAATTATCGTCCAGTTCATCATTAAATGACTTTAAGCATCTTTGATCTTTGGTGATTAAAAGTAAAATTATCCTAGAAACATAAGGTGGATAATAGAATAACACTCAAAAGAAATGAAAAAAGAAAAAGAATAATTGAACTATATATAAAGGTAAAAGGTTGAAATTGTACCTCATATGCACATGATGGCAATTTACATTTTCAATGAACAAGCTCTTGTTATTAGGTAGTTTCCTTGCTTCCTCAATCACTCCAACCACCATCACAAAGGCTCACTCAAACCACCTGATAGATTCCACCTGACTGGTAAAAAATAAAGAGAGAACAAATGAGCAGCCTGAGATATTAAATTCCATGATTACCATTTTAATAACAAACCAAAAATAACATGCTTGTAATCAAAACAGAAAAACAGGAAAACAAAGGAAATTTGAGTACTATGAACAAGTAGATATAGTACCAAAGAACAAGTATTGCAGCAGTAGTACAAGCAATTTAAAACCATGCTTATGGAACGTATCCGTCAAAACTGTATTAAATTTATTGCTTTAATGTCCAAAAATAAGTTTAGTAGAACTGATTGTAAATCTCAGAAGCCTGCAAAAAATCACAACACTAAGACTTGAATTCGAATATACACGACCCAAAAGAAATAAACCAAAACATGAAGGCTTATTCTAATTTCCCACACTCAATATCAAATAGAATACAAATAATAATGACAAAATAATGTCCCATAAATGTAAAATAACATTATTAGATACAAAAGTGGTGATTAGAGAAGAATGCATCCTTATAACTGACTTTGAAGAGAAAAAAAGATCAATATCCTAATATTATAAATAAGGGAAATGCTGGAAGAAGGAACAAAGGGTACATGTTTCCCTTAGTGCAAAGCATCCTATTCATACTTATTAAAAAATGTCTACATCACCATAAAACCATTAATGAGGACAGCTAGTATCATCTTTGTACGTCCTTATCGTTGTCCAACAACATCATCTCTTGTCCCAACCGAATCTCTCGGCACAAAAGTAGCAATGCTCACCGAATCTTATCAAAATACTCCAGCCCATTGCCTGCCTTTTACTGATAATCCTATTCCAACAAACAAGACTGCTACAAAATCTAATTGTCTGCCACCTATTCTTACCTCTCCAGTCTTATCCGCAAGCCAACACTTCAGTTAAGAATTTTCATAAGATAAAAGTACGTTTGTGGACATTCTTGTGAGAAAAAAAACATGACTATGAACATAGGTTAAAAATGGAAAAAACATGTAAAATGAATATGATATCATGATGAACATGTAAAATGAATATGATATCATGATGTAAATTGAATGACATATCTTATATGGAGACTTACAGAGCAAGGTTAGGAAACATACCGAGATCCAAACACAAGCAATAGCCACAATCAATGCAAATAGTGATATAACCAGGCAGGGAAAGAAGTAAGGGAATCAGCAGAAACGTTCATGTGTTAGAGATAAGAATACTAGAAAATGAAGATTCTTATACCAAAAGGTGATGGAAAGAGAAAATAAACTATACTTTTGATAGTTCATATTCTTATTGAATTAAATTCTAAGCACATTTAAATATTATTTGGGCTTTATTTTTTTTTATTTACATTGGAAACTTAGTGAATTAATTTCCTCTCATTTCCCATCCTCCCTCAAGAGCGAGCACACACTCAAACACACGAGCCAACATTTTCAAGAGAACTTGGAGAAAATAAGTAGAGAAAGAAAAGCTTCACTTGCATTCCATTCTTGAAGACCTCCCAAATCATTCGAACAAATTCTCCATTAATTTCCAAGGTAAGAAACTCTTTGACATGGGGTTATTATATTTTCATGTATGTCTACTTTTATGAACACTACAAGTTTATGATTTTTCCTAAAAAGAGATTTAGACGGAAATTTGAGTGAAATTGAGTTCCCATACTCTATAAATATTCACAAAATTATTGCTATTTCCGTCCATTCTTCTCCAATTGCTTATAAACGGGTCCAAAACTAAAATAGAAAGAATAATACACTAAATTAAGTAGAAAATTAATAAAATAACGAGATAAAAACTTAGTTTACAAGCTTGAATAAATGCACAAAATGCACTTAACCCCCAAACTAAACCTTTGTTCGTACTCGAACAAAAACAAAACTAAAAATAGTTTTAAACTAAGCTAAGAGAATAACAAAAACAGAGTTAATGTTAAATTTCTTACAGAATGCCTCAGATTCGAATATAAAGCAACACTTTTAGAAAGAGATTAAACAACACCACAAATAAATCTTTTACTCATCCGATGCTAAACCTTTTGTGAGTATGTGAATAACCAAATATTGAACTTACACATATATTAGACCACGATCAATATTGTATTGTTGATATTTTAATAATTCCAAACCCTTTGTAGTCATTTTTTCCTTACACCTGTCGTAAAAAATCACACTTCTAATGCTTTTCTCTCCAATCCCGAGGTGTGCTAGCAAATTTGGTTCTTATTGATCAATACAATGCTTTTTTCAAAGAAAAGTGGTAAAAATTAGAAGCTTGTATTCCTAGAACTAAGATGGTGAGGGATTTCTAAATTCTCATCTCCAGTCTCAGGTCCTAACCTAGCAATCCTTACCGAGCACCTTTAACTCTTTTTATTTTACATAACTAATATAAATAGTCTTACATTTTGTGTGCAATACTTCTCTCTCGTAAGCTTTCTATATGACCCATGTAGCGAGCTTTGGGCCGATGACTCCCAAATCAGATGACCATAGGGCACCAAGTTTTAAAATACCCTAACAGGCTTAATTGCTCGAGTCACACAGGCTATAAGAGAAGTGAAGATGTAATTTTATTTTTTTTATTCTTTTTTTTTTGCATTGACCCATGTAGCGAGCTTTGGGCCGATGACTCCCAAGTCAGACGACCATAGGGTACCAGGTTTTAAAATACCCTAACAGGCTTAATTGCTCGAGTCAGACATTTTATTTTATTTTTATCAGCAATGAGTAGTGCCCGATTTAGATTCCTTAACTACAACCTATTCAACCAAAGATGAGACCCAGAAAACTCAAACCACCAAAATTCTACAAACACGTACTAACTTTTAACACCCTCAAACTATTCTCAAACAGTTTGGTTACTAGTCTAAAGATTTGAGAACGAGATTTTTCACAACAATCCTAAGTCAACAATATCAACTCATACACTCAAGTCATGTTCCCATATAAATGATAAGTCAATAGTGGCTACGTGCTCTATTAATCTAGTCTAACATGGATGAGGATTCAAGTAAAAACACAGTTTAGGTGTTGCCTAATATTCGAACTAAAAACATACTCAACATCAAACAAATTTCATCATCATTGGCGGTAAGATGTTTAACAATAACTAAACAAATAAATTTGGTTTTTTTTTTCACAAATATTTCAGTTATAGAGACCTGAATAATAAGCAAATTCAAAATTCATCAATTAAGTATCCCCATACTTAACCCACCCTCAAACTAAAACATTACATTATCCCCAATGTAATAGCAAAAATAAGAAAATAAAGGAGGGAAAAGATCAGCCCGGAGGTAGATGTGGAGAAGAATAAAAATGTTTCCACACACTGCTAAAAATACAATCAGAGAATGCATTTTTAAAATGCAACGCCATGTGAGTAAAGGTAACTAATACAAAAATTACTTTAATTTGTAAAACATCTACCAGATGGAAAATGCATTTATAGTAGAAAATGTTACATCAATTCCATTAGAAAAAGATTAAAAAGCCAACGCAATCCACTCCAAACCACCCCTCAAGATCCCTTCGAGATTAGTAATTTTTCTCAAAAGTACTAACTGTTATGAAAATGAACAAGTCATTTTGATAGTCCTTAGGATTGAACAAGGATTGAACAATGCCAACAACAGAATATTATTCATTGGACCATCATAAAGTATAATTCTGGAAAATTGAGAAGATATATTCTCGTCAAAAGAAAGTATGCAAAAATACATTTGCGGTAACTTTTAGGAAATTGAAAAGTAGTATGGCACCCTTTAATAGATATTAGTAACCCTCTTTTCTAGTTAGTAGGTGATTATTAGTAATAATACTCTTTTGACTGGCCGGCAGTTTAGCACAAAGGAGCTTCCATCGTGAAACCCCAGTCACGATAAAAACAAGAGTGGAGGTATAGATAAAAAATCGTATGAATACAAAAGGCAAACTTTGGAAATATAACATCTGTGTAGCATCTATATTCAACTAAAACAGCTTAGAACGGCACTGAAGTCTAAACAAAACAGTGACTAGCAAAAGATTAAATTATATTAGAAAAAGACCTTCATCATATCTAGGACATCAAATCGCAAATAATCGTAGTAACCAAAGGCATATCATAATTAGTATAGAATCTAATACAGTAGAATTAATCAAGCAAGCGGACTGGTACTTATCCACGCCAATAAGATTATTTTTCAAACCCTAAAAGCACAGTAGCAATATAAAACAAAATTAACATACATTAAAAATCATGCACTTTCGATAAAATCGCCAGTGTCATTGATGAATCTTTGCAGTGAAAGACCATTCAACATGCTAGTAAGAATGGGATAAGTACCAGCTCTACAAAGCTATCAAAAAAGTAAGAAAAAAATTGCAGTTGGAATGTTTGCTAGAAAAAGAAACAAGACTTTTTACGTGCATGTGCTGCTTCATCTTGATTTACTGAAAATAAAAATTTTGGTTTTATATAAATTGGAACAAGGATCATTTTATAAGCAATCGATACGACTAGCTATATAATATTAAAGAAAATGGAAAATCTCTCAACTACTTAAGTCATCGTCATTTTAAAATACTTAGATAATAAAGATATCATGATATAATGATCATATTCCAAGTATAATAAGCATCAAAATCTAGACATGAAGAGTTTGAATAGGAAATCAATTAATGTAAAAGTTACCCCTTTTATATCTTGAAAATTTATCATCCAGTCTACTTAAAGCTGCTATGTCGCCATTCCTTGAACCTGCCAAGAAAAAATTCAAGACTAAGACTACATCAAATAATATGAACTCTACAACTAAATCGCTCTGAATAAAGAGTAGACTCTAAATGACTTTCAAATGAAATAGATGCATTACAATTAAACTGAACAAGTACTAACCTACCAAGATTTGGGACAAGACCATATAAATTATCCAGAAAAAGATGATGCATAGGCATATAAAGTATAAAATTTTCTATTAGGATATAAACATACAAATAAACGAGTAAACTACATACCTGAACCATGATACAGCCAACAATTAGTAATGCTCCCTAAAAATTCACAAATGTACAATATCAAATTTTGTTGATACGAAATCAAAGCACAATATTATAATTAACTATAAGTGAGCCCATAATCAGAAACAAACATTAAGAAGGGGAAGAATAGCAGTGTCTGTTGTCATATGATTTACAATCTATATGGCAATGACGGAATGTATGTATGCGTGTGAATTTCTAGTGCACAAGTGTATGTATTTGAAAAAAGATTCCATTAGGGATCATGAACGTAGATGCCACATGATAGAGGAATCCGATATCATAATTTCCAGTATTCATATTGTGTCCAACACGAAACTTGTGATTGGCAACCCTGCCTATGGCACCGCCTCCTAGCGGTCAAGCTAACGACTTCAAGCTTATAGTCTGTGCATACATGTGTTTATGCCTATCTATATGTCCGTATGTGTGGAGAAGATTTTGAAGAAAAAGATATCAGACTTACCACAGCAAGAAGCCCTTCAGATAATAGAGGAGATGGACATAATTTGGAGTGCAATGAACCCATAAATGGAATGCCCCACCGTTCTGCGCAAGGCGACGAGTGAAATTGGGCCTTCTAGACATTGTTTTGTCTTTGTTGTAATGAGCCTACAAGATATGGAATTGATGCGGTTTGAAAATAAGACCACCTTTACAAAACAAGAAATGCTTCATATATACATATACAACACACCATTCAAAGCAAAATTACATCTCGGTCCACCACCGGCATACAAAGGTCACTAACGTAGATTCATAGCATCAGCATGCCACAAAAGCTTCTACAAATAGAGAAAGAGCAGAGAAATTTAGTTTGCTATAAGCCCAGTCGTGCAACAGGCAAAATTGAAAATCCTTTAAAACCAAGAGGACCTTAGCCCTCAAATGTATTAGTAGCACTACATTACACCAACTAAACCAATTGAAGTAAAAGCAGTTCTTGATCAGTTAGTGTATGTAAAATATATCATCCTAACATGCAAGCCTAGAAAGCAGCCATGATTTGATTGCTACAGACACTCGTTCATTCCACAATATGAATTATCATTTGGTATCATTTGATGCCTCAATGGAGGAGATTGACAAGCAATGGCATTGTATGCATGAGCATGTTTGGCCATGATATTAAGCTTCTTTTCTCCGTCTTATTTCAGCAGAAAACGAAGAAGCAGCTACTTAAATCGGGGCAAAACATGCTCATATGATTTCGCCGATGCATAACTATCTTTGGACGAGTTTCTTTCTCAATCCGAAACAACCTAATCAAGGACGTGAACTAATCCCACATCTCAAAAGCTTTAAATCAAATTAATCTATAAGGAAGCAGAAAAACTAAACATATTCCAACTATTTCCCATGAACAACTTCACTGAATATCAGTTGAGACTTAAATCATCATAAATCTCATTAAATCATCTAAGATATATCCAACTACAGATCCACGCACTATTTACTAATCAAATAAAAAAACCCCACAGATGTGGAAAAATTAACTAATTAAGAAAGAAATCTAACCAAAGTAATTACCTGAAATATACAATCAACGAGAGTAGAAAGGGATAACTGGATGTAGGATCTAGATCTGCTGAAATTTGTTTACTCTGTGAGCTCAATGGCCATAAAAGAGCTCTGAGATTTACTTCGGGGATTTTTTCCATTTATTTATTCTTTTTGTCACTGTCACTTTCTATGAATTAATTAGGCTAATCGGTGAATGATTACATACATATTTCACGACCCTCTGGAATTCTACATCATCCTCTAAACCCTAATTCTATTTCTCTCTAAATATCAGTTATCCCAAATTCCTAACCCCTAACCCTAGAAAATTACATACATATACCAACTTTTGCTAGACATGGATGCACAGCGAACAAGACGCCTACACGTTCCTTGAATTCAACACACAAGGGAGGACCAGGATTACACGAATTCCATGAGCTCTCACCCATTCCACCCTTCTCTATATGGCCGATGTCATGGGTCCGATTTGGTTCCATCTCCGAAGCTACGCAATCTAGTGTACAAGAGAGATAAGATACGGGGTGAGGAGAGCTTCGTCTGAAACCCACTTGAGAAAACGCATCGAAGAAATCAAAAATCAAGTCGGAACAATTTTGGAATTTGAATTTGGAATATCAATTTAAGAATTGCAAGAGAAGATTGTGGAATTGCTTTGGAGATTACACGAATTCCATGAGCTCGCATGACCCATTCCACCCTCTCTCGTATGGCCGATGATGCGGTCTCGATTTGGTTCCATCTCCGAAGCTACGCAATCTGGTGTACAAGAGAGAGAGATATGAGGTAAGTGAGCTTTTCAGATAGAAACCCACTTGAGAAAATGTACGAAGAAATTAAAAATCAAGCCGGAACAATTTGGGAATTTGAATTTGGTATATCAATTTAAGAATGGCAAGAGAAGATTGTGGAATCGCTGAGATTACTTGAATTCCATGAGCTCTCATGACTCATTCCACCCTCTCTCTGTATGGACGATGCTCTTTGTCTCGATTTGGTTCCATCTCCGAAACTACGCAAATCGGTGTACAAGAGAGAGAAGATACAGGGTAAGGGAGAGCTTCGTCTTGGAAACCCTTTTCTTATTTATGTTTACCGTTCAAAAAGAAAAGAAATGGGACGTAAGATTTGGAAACCTATTAAAAAGAAGAAGGGGTTTTGAATTAAAAGGACTTGTCAAACAATAAGTTTAGTAAAATAAGTCTACTTCCACAATGTTTTAGTAAATAGCCTCCCCCATTAAATAAAGTACAAAAAACATTACACAATATCCAAAATACCCCCAAGTGCTTAAAACAAAAAATACCCTAATTTTTTCATTTTCATCTTACTTCTCTTCTTTCTCTCTCTAGAAAAATTATTGCAGCCATGTCTCTCTCTCATTACCATCTTCATTGCACTTGTTCTACCTAGAAACCCAAAAAATCTTTATGTTTGTCATCTCTCTTTGTCCATTGTAATTTTGAGTGGTGTGTAAACTTGTTAAATTATCTACATTTTAGATTTGTAGTTAGAGAAGATAAAATATATATACGAATATCAATTCTTTGCAATTTTTGGCTCAATTTTCGCTTACGGTTTCTGACATTGTTGCCGATATATGCATTTGAATAAGAATCTGCCATAACGTCATATATGCCGTTATCTGTGATCTATAACGGCATCCATGCCATGATCTTATTTTTCCACTGTCACCATATATATAACCTTGGACCTTTACAATATTGTTGCTGATATATGCATTTGCCTAAGAATCTGCCATAACGTCATATATGTCGTTATCTGTGATCTATAATAGCATCCATTCCATTATCTTATTTTTCCACTGTCACCATGTATATAACCTTGGACCTTTACAACATTGATGCTGATATATGCATTTGCTTAAGAATCTGCCATAACGTCATATATGCCATTATCTGTGATCTATAACGGCATCCATGCCGTTATCTTATTTTTCCACTATCAGCATGTATTTAACATTGGGCCTTTACAGCATTGTTGCTGATATATGCATTTGCCTAAGAATTTGCCATAACGCCATATATGACGTTATCTATGATTTATAACGGCACCCCATACAGCTTATCTTATTTTTTCACTTTCAAAGATGTTTATAACCTTTAATGTGATAACTTTCGTTAAATATATGTTTGTTTTAGTGAGTTAATATGTGAGGGCATTAAAAATTTAAAATAAAGACAAGTATGTCGTTATTCACAATGTATAACGGGACCAGTGGCATTATCTAATTACTGACTATCACCATCTACCTAGCATTGGATTTGATATTTGGCTTTGAATATATAGACTAGTTTAGTGCTATTGGACGTAGGTTAGTAGTTAGCACTCATCTATAATGGCAACAATGCCGTTATGGGTACACTAAAACGGCATACTTGTCGTTATGGTCCTAAAAGTTTTTATCTATTGTTCACTTCGACATTGAACATCTTATTTTTGATAAAATCACTGTAACAAGTCAGTGTATTAGTTTCAAGTCATTCCAAACAGGTTTAAAATATAATAACAAAGAATGCCAAGTTATGGGTACACTAAAGCGGCACACTTGCCGTTATGGTCCCGCAATACTAATTTCTCGCTTAATTCGCCATAAAGATGTTATTTTTAACAAATAAGCTAATATGTGTCATATTTGTTATAATGACCTTAATGATACTTAATTTAGTTGATTTGTTAGCAAAGAACTTTAGTATGTGAAAAGAATTCATGCATATTGTGTTCATAATGGAGAAGATGTCATAGAATAGTTTTAGAGGTAGAGAGATTGCTTATGAATCAGTATAATAACTATTCTAACATTGAATAAGCATATAAAATGCTTGAAAAAATTTGCAAGAGATTTCAAGCATAACGTCACGCAAGTGCCGTTACAGTATCACTAGAACGGTACGCCTGCCGTTATAGAAACTACTTAAGTATTTCTCTATTCGGGGACTCTCAAACATCATATTGTTGTTCAAATGTACCTAAATTTACTACTTTAAGAAGTTAGAACCTGTTCGAGTTCATTTATAGGCATAACGCCATGCATGTCTTTACGGTATCACTAGAACGGCATGTTTGCCGTTATGAAAACTACTTAAGTATTTCTCTATTCCGGGACTCTCAAACATCATATTGCTGTTCAAATGTATCTAAATTTACTACTTTAAAAAGTTAAAACCTGTTCGGGTTCATTTATAGGTATAATGCCATGCATGTCGTTACGGTATCATTAGAACGGCATGCGTGCTGTTATAAAAACTACCTTATATTTCTCTATTCCGAGACTCTCAAACATCATATTGCTGTTCAAGTGTATCTAAATTTACTACTTTAAGAAGTTAAAACCTTTTCGGGTTCATTTATAGGTATAACGCCATGCATGCCGTTACGGTATCACTAGAACGGCATGCGTGCCGTTATAAAAACTACTTAAGTATTTCTCTATTCTGGGACTCTCAAACATCATATTACTATTCAAATGTATCTAAATTTACTACTTTAAGAAGTTAAAACCTGTTCGGGTTCATTTATAGGTATAACGCCATGGATGCCGTTACGGTATCACTAGAACGGCATGCGTACCGTTATAAAAACTACTTATGTATTTCTCTATTCCAGGCCTCCCAAACATCATGTTGCTATTCAAATGTAGCAAATTTTACTACTTTAAGAAGTTAGAACCTGTTCGGGTTCATTTATAGGTATAACGCCATGCATGCCATGACGGTATCACTAAAATGGCATGTCTGCCGTTATAGAAACTTCTTTACTAAACATAACAATTGAACAATAACAAACCATACACTTCACACATTAACCATTCACATTTACCTAGTGAAATATAATACATTGACAGCAACTTTACATGTCAAAAATCCAATACATAACAATCAAATGAAAAATCAGTCACATAAACTCATTCGAAGGATCAAATTCCCCTCCAAAAATCTCAGCTGCCATTTTCTACCTCCACATTAGGATATGCTGGGTTGAACAAGATTCAGGTCAAGTCCGGCTAAAGAAAATTCGATGAACTTGACTGTAAAAAGTCCACAATCAGATCTGGAAGAGTCCCTTGAGACCAAACAAACCCGATCTTCTACCACGCCTTCCCGATTTGACTGCAAAAGAAACACCTCTTTTTTTTATCAAAACCACTCCAAATCCTTCTTTCTTCAACAACTGCAATCCACTGATGACAATGGATAACAATATATCCAAAATCCCAGATGCAATAAAAGAAATTGTCAAGATGAAGAAAAGAACAACACAAACACATCAAACAACTTATCTACTCATAAAACCAAAAACTTAGGAAAATTATTCGTCTATGTGGGGTTGTTCATTGCTACTAGTTTACAAATGAAATTTTCATTCAGCAAAAACAAGCTTCTGGAGTTAATTATTCAAAAATGAAAAAGAAAAAGAATATCAATTACGGTTTCTGATCCCAATTCAATAAGGGTATTAATCCAGATCAAGTCGTTAACAATAAAAAAACTTATCTTCGAATCCATTCTAAAACTAAATTAGTAAAAAAGACTTCTCCAACAACAAAATTCATCAGTCGGCAGAGAAAACCATATTCAAAAACAACATAAAAATCAAAACTTTTGATCAAATATAACATGAAAAAGCAGCCCAGATCTCTAAAATTCAGATTATTGCAACCTTTTTACCAATAAAACTAATTAAATACCCGTTATTCAAAATATCAAGTTATAAGCTAAGTAATTAAGAATTACACAAGATTATTGAACCAAATCTCAAAAAAAAAAAAGATAATAATAATAATAAAAAGAAATACCCATATTCCAACCCAGTAGGCAAGTTCTTGACCTGTGAAAATAGAGTGGAAGGAAGTGAAAAAGGTTGAGAATTAAGAGATGGGATGGCTAAAGTGGGCAATGGAGTGGTGAGGGCGAAGACAATGGTTATGGATATAATGTTGTTGGACTCAAAAACTGGTTTTGAATTCACAAAATTACTATTGTTGGAATTTTGTAGAATTTTACAATTGATAGCAGTTGCCTTTGGAAATGGAGATTGTGGGGATGAAATGACGGAGAAGGTGTGTTAAGGGATTGTGAGGACATTTAGGTCATTTATCTGTTATTTATTTTTGGAATTAATTTTATTTATTTATTTTCTGGTCAAAGGCCATTTGACAAAATGTTTTATGTGCAAAGGTGATTTATTGATATTCCCCAAAGAAGAATTGTGGAATCGCCAGAGTCAAATGGGTTTTTCTTATTTTTCTATCTACCTATAATAAAAAGTCTAATTTTCTTATATGTGATGTTGCCGTGTGGCTTCCTCTTTTTTTTTTTTTTTTTTTTTTTTTTTTTTGGGGTAATTATCTATTATGTAACTGCAAAAAATAAATCATTAAATAAAATTAGCTTAATCAAATTCAGATTTTCACAAAAATAATTTAAAATAAATAGTAGATCACATATAAATATCTACGTTACATTATGCTTGCATATAAAAATTATAATAACACCAGAATATGAATCTAACAACAAAGAAGACAATTATGTCATTCAAAAATTTTTACTTAATTGGTGTGGTTCTTCTACAGTCTACGCCTAGGACACCAAAATATCGAATTATGAATGAAGAAAGACGTGAGAGAAAAGTCTATTGGCTAGTAATTGTGAATCCCCATTTCTTGATTGGAAGGGACACCAAATGCCTTTACCCTTCCATCTTTTGGATGTGCATTAATTCCATTTTTTTCCCCTTTGAAAATAATTGAGCCCTTCTAATCTCTAATGGTAGCAGACCCTAAACAGTACCACTTATACGATCCCTAAATCAAACTGTGTTAAGTTTGACTTCGCCATGAAAACCAAAAGACAAGGACGAAAATAGAAGTTACAATATAATTTGGGAAAACATTAATAAAAATTGACAAAAATACTACCACACTGACTGTACTTGATCCACTTTGCCAATAATAAAAATGTATTGAATGATTCTCAAAAACATTTAAAGTTAAAAGAAGAAAGCAATTTTTAAACTCTTAGTAACAATGTTATCAACTCTATACGGCACATGTTAATAGTTCCACTACTATATTACAGATCAGAATAATATTATTAAATATCTAATTAATTACAAAAACAATACGTGCATTGCATTGCATGTGCTTCACACTATTCTTCCTTAAAAAGTTTTCAAACTTTCCTACTAATCAATTAAAATTGTATTCTAATTCCTAGACTCTTAAAATTATTAAAAAGACCATATTAATAAGTAATAAATAAAAATGACAAAAATAAGAACATAAAATTGAAGCCATTCATGTAATGTCCTCTTCATATTAGTATCCAGCCTTCGTCGATAAGTGCCTTGAGCATGTGTTTGATATATAGTCAATAATTAAAGATAAAAGATAACATCTAAAATTTGTTTTATCATGTTTGGACATAATTGATGTTCGAATACACTTTTATCTAGATAATAATTTAAGCATAAAAGGAGGACATTTTTTATCCTCAAAAAGAGAAGCAAAAAAAAAATTTGGATAAAGATTCACTTAATTTTTTTTATAAAAAAATACAAACATACCCTTTAAGATCACCAATTGGTTTCTTCTTTACTCTTTGCATACCGTTATTGCCTTCCGCAGCTCTATCCACCACCACCACCACCACACCACGACGGCGGAACCACCTTCCCACCAAATGTTTTTTTTTTTCTATTTTAATATTTTGTTTAATTAAGAATTAATGATAGAATTATATTTTTTACGAAAAATTGACTTTTTAACAGTGATTTTTTTCCATTCTTATACCTAGTTGAACCAAATAGGATAATGATAAATATATTATCCGAATAGCTATTATTCAGGTAAATTTTATCTTGATAAATAGTTATATCCACAAATAAAAAAAATACTCACTGATTTCAACCGTATCATTCTTACCTATTCACTCCTCTCCATCGCTGTGTCTCTCTTGTCAATTATGCTTTCTTGACATAGACTATATGTAGAGGATACTCCTCTTGAAAAGATGCACGATCTAATTATTTAGCCCATTTTTATGAGATTCTAATGTTTTTTTATAAGTCATAATCTTTAAAAAGGTTACAAGAAATCATTACACAAAAATATTCAAGATCTAAAACCAGCTAAAGAAAGTTATGTTTGACGATCTTTTACAACTGCGAATTCTTTTATAATAGAATCTATATCTATTTTATTAACAAGGTATCTCTCAACAAAAATTGTTATGTAGTCGATGCACAAAAATTGTTTTATAATATAATCTATATCTATTTTATCTAAAACTAGCTATGTAGTCGATGTACAAAATATTCAAACTCTTTAATAGTGTTATATACAATTATATTGTATTCCTATATTTACTTAAACGACATATAAGTAAGTCATACACAATAGGATAATATTACAACCAAGCTAGAAAATAAAATGATATTTTAACACCAAATAGTGGAAGGTGCAACAAATAAAAAAATTTAAGCCCAATTTCGAATTTTGAACTTTCTAAAGTTTGAATTTTGTGGAATTGGGAAGTGCTGCAATGGTCCTAGTTTGGGCTATATGGGTATTTAATTGGCCCAAAAAAAAAAAAGAATTAGCAAGTTGGACTGAGCTAAACTAATTAAAAAAAAATTAATAGAATTTGCATTGGGCTTTTGGATCTGGGCTTGGGCAGCCCTGGACTACAACCCAGTGTTGCCACCCCCAAATCCGCCCTTGATAATATATGTTATTATGTATCATAAATGAAGTTTTATAAAAACAATTTTCAGCATACCAAATTTATTGTGTCAATATGAAGAATGGAACTCAAGCATGAAATTAGAGTTTAATCTAAGAAATCAATACAATGGTGTATCAGTGTATGCAATAATATTTCAAGAGTTAGTAGGAAGTATGTAAAGAAAGAGATTTGCAATTTATTCTGATGAAAAACTGTAATCTTGTTAAGATTACAACACATATATAGTTGTATCTCTGCATTGGAAAATGGGTTGTGGTCGTCTATGTGGATTGATCCGATCCACAAGAATGTATTGGAGCGAAGAAGCTAGAATTCAAACATGTAACTTTCCTTAATCTCCATCTGACTCATAATGATAGCGTCAAAACTTTTGATGATGATGCCCGCCATGTTGAACTAGAGGATGAGTAGTTTGGTGTAGCTAAATCTTTAGGATGTGCTTTTGTAGCTGAGTCTAGTTCTGGTAAAGCTTCAGACTTTAAGCGTAAGAAGAATTGGAACAAAGAGGGAAAAGGAAAGAGAAAGAGATTGGACATGGACCAAAAAAGAACAAGTCCAAATGCAACAAAAAAGGAAAATGGTTTGAAAAGAAGAAAGACAAAAGCAAGATTAAATGCTACAACTATCAAGTGCTGAGTCATTTAGCTCAAGATATCCTTGAGCTGAAGAATGTAGCTTTTGTTAGTAGTTCTCTTAGTGCTATTTATGTTTCTAGCATTGTTTTGCTTACTGAATCTTATCCTATGTGGATTGTAGACTCATGAGCGACATACTATATAATTAGGGATTGTGAAGCATTTGTAGAGTTCTGCCGATTTCCAACTGGTACAAAATGGATTTATGTCGGCAACGATGATAAAGTGGAAGTGAAAGAAATTGGTACATGCAAGTTGCATTTGCATGGTGACGGTACTATTCTCCTTCATCATGTCATGTTTGCACTAGGGATACGAGTGAGCTTAATTTTAGTTGTTGTTCTTTTAAGATTATGTTTCAGTTTGAACTTTAGTGATACTTCTATTCGTATTAACTATGACAATGTATATTATGGATGTGGATATTTTCCTAATGGTTTTCTAGTATTGGATTGTGAACTAAACATTTATAACTAGTATGTAGATCAATATTTTTCTATGAATGTATCTTTTTTTCTAAATATGTGAATATTGATACAAGTGTATGACATGCTAGATTAGGACATATTGGGGAATGAATAGGTTAGCCAAAAATAGGCTTACTAGGCTCAATCTCTAAGGCTTCATTGCCTTCTTGTGAGCATTGCCTAATAGGAAAAACTACATGAAAACCATTCGATAAATTTTTGAAAGCTGAACTTCCATTACAGTTGGTCCATTCGCATGTATGTGGTTCTATGAATGTGAGGGAAAGACATGAAGCCTTTTATTTCATTACTTTTATAGATGATTTGACGCGGTATAGTTATGTCAATTTGATTTCTCATAAGTCGAATGCATTAGAATTCTTTATAAAATATTTAAATGTGGTAGAAAATCAAATAGATAGAAATGTGAAAGCCTTAAGAACTAACCGAGGACGTGAATATCTATCCAAAGTGTTCAAAGAATTATGCAATGATAAGAGAACTATTTAGCAGTTAACTTTTCCCAATACACCATAACAAAATGGCGTTGCTGAGAGGATGAATAAGACATTGAAAAATAAAATCCATTGTCAAATATAATAAATGTATTTTTAATTAGCTTTCTAAACTTTTTCTATGTCATAATACACGTACTAAACCAGATGTGCTAGTTTGGATTCATAAAAATATATTTTGAACAACTTTATAGATTGTGCAATGTCAAAATATTTAGGTCAAACACGTTTTGAACAACCATACTAGCGTTCAATGTCGAATCACCATTGTTCTTATCAAAAAAATTCAAAATTCAAGCATAAAACCTACTTTTGAAAGTCTGAAATATTTTTTTAATTAGATTTTCAAACGTTTTCTACATCATAACAAACATACGAAGCCACGTGTACTAGGTTAGAATCACAAAAATATGTTTTGAACAACCATATAGGTAGTTTGATGTCGAAATATTTTTGTCAAAAATTGACAACATTTAATAGCATAACCCACATTTGGATGTTGTAAACATATTTTTTAAATTGATTTTATAATGAAACACATTTATAAAACTATAAATAATAGTATGGAGTTATGAAAACATATTTTGCATGATTATATCGATCGTTCAATATTGAATCGCTATCGTTTTTTACAAAATTTTACAACATTCAAGTATAAAACCCACTATTAAAGGTTCGAAACATTTTTTTAATTAAATTTTTAAATTTTTTCTACATCGTAACACACATTCAAAGCTACGTGTACTATTTTGAAATTACAAAAATATATTTTGAATAACCATAGAGGTTGTTCAATGTCGAACTACTTTGGTCAAAATTTGACACCGTTCAAGAGTATAACCTAATGTTGGATGTTCTAAACATATTTTTAATTTGATTTCATTATATATTTATCATCAAAAAACTTTTATGAAACAATACATGACAACATGGAGACAAGAAAACATATCTTGAACAACAATATCAGCTATTTAATTTGGAATTGCCATTGTTCAAAATTTTACTAAATTCAAGAATAAAACTCGTTGTTGAATATGTGAAATGTATTTTAATTAGATTTCCAAAACTTTTCTATATCCTAACACACATACGAAACCAGATATACTAGTTTGGAATCATAAAAATATGTTTTGAAAAACTATATAGATTGTTTAATATCAAACTATTTAGGTCAAACACGCCTTGAACAACCATATTAGCCATTCAATGTCGAATCGCCATTATTTTTATTAAAAACAATCATCATTCAAGCATAAAACCCATTGTTAAAGATCCGAAATGTTTTTTAATTAGATTTTCAGACGTTTTCGACATATTGTCACGTACGAAGCCAAATGTAATAGTTTGGAATCACAAAAATATGTTTTGAATAACCATATTGGTTGTTCAATGTTGAACCATTTTTGTCAAAATTTGACACCGTTCAAGCGTATAACCCACCGTTGGTGTTCTAAACGTATTTTTAATTTGATTTAATTATATATTCAATATCGTAACACTTTTATGAAACTAAATATAACAATATGGTGACAAGAAAATACATTTTGAACAACTATATCATCTATTTAATGTTGAATTGCCTTCGTTCAATTTTTACTAAATTCAAGAATAAAACCCTCTTTAGAATATCAAAAACGTATTTTTAATTACATTTTCAAACTTTTTCTACATCATAACACATATACTAAACCAGATGTACTAGTTTAGAATCACAAATATATATTTTGTACAACCATATAGATTATTCAACGTCAAACAATTTAAGTCAAACACGTTTTGAACAACTATATTAGTCGTTCAATGTCGAATTTTCAATGTTTTTATCAAAACAAATTCAAAATTCAAGCATAAAAACCACAGTTGAAGATCCAAGACGTTTTTTTATTTAGATTTTCAATCGTTTTCTACATCATTACATACTTACGAAGCCACATCTACCAGGTTGGAATCACAAAAATATGTTTTTGAACAATCATATTGGTTGTTCGATGCCGAACTATTTTGGTAAAAAAATTGACCATTTAAGTGCATAATCCACCGTTGGATGTTCTAATCGTATTTTTAAATTTATTTCATTATGTATTCATAATTAATTTTTTTATGAAACTATAATAGTATGGAGTTATGAAAAAACATTTTAAACAACTATATCGGACGTTCAATGTTGAATCGCCACCCTTCAATGTTGAATTGCCAACTTTTTTGACAAAATTCTACAACATTCAAGCATAAAACTCATAGTTGATTGTCGGATATGTATTTTTAATTCGTTTTTCTATTTTTTTTGTCTACATCATAACATACATACGAAGCAAGATATACTAGTTTGGAATCACCAAAATATGTTTTGAACAACCATATATGTGTTCAAAGTCGAACCGTTTTGGTCAAAAATTGAAACCATTCAAAAATATAACCCACCGTTAAATGTTCTAAACATATTTTTAATTTGATTTCATTTTGTATTCTTTATCAAAACACTTTTATAAAACTATGCATAACAATATGGAGAAAAGAAAATACATTTTGAACAACCATATCAACTCTTTAATGTTGAATCTCCGTCGTTCAAAATTTTATAAAATTCAAGAATAAAACCCACTATTGAATGTTAGAAACGTATTTTTAATTAGATTTTCAAACTTTTTCTACATCATAACACACATACTAAACTAGTTGTACTATTTTGAAATTACAAAAATATATTTTGAACAACCATATAGTTTGTTCAACGTCGAACTATTTAGGTCAAACACGAACAACACTAACAATCGTTCAATGTCGAATTGCCATTGTTTTTATCAAAATATTTCAAAATTCAAGTGTAAAACCCTTTGATGAAGGTCCGAAACATTTTTTTAATTAGATTTTTAAATATTTTCTACATCATAACACACGTATGAAGCCACATGTATTAGATTGGAATCACAAAAATATATTTTGAACAACCATATAGGTTGTTCGACGTCGAACCATTTTGGTAAAAAATTGACACCATTTAAAAGCATAACCCACCGTTGGATGTTTTAAATGTATTTTTAAATTGATTTCATTAGGTATTCATAATAAAATAAAATAAACCTTTTAAGAAACTATAAATAACTGTATGGATTCATGAAAACCCATTTTAAATGACTATATCGGCCGTTAAATGTTGAATTACCACTTCGTTTGACAAAATTATACAACATTCAAGCATAAAACTCATAGTTGATTGCCCGATATTTATTTTTAATTCGATTTCCAAATTTTTTCTATATCATAACACACATACGAAGTCACATATACTAGTTTGAAATCACCAAAATATGTTTTGAACAACTATATAGGTTATTCAAAGTCGAACTTTTTTGGTCAAAAATTGACACCATTCAAAAACATAACCTACCGTTGGATGTTCGAAACGTATTTTTAAATTGATTTGATTATGTATTCAAAATAAAAACACTTTTATGAAACTATAAATAATAGTATGGAGTCGTGAAAATACATTTTGAACGACTATATCGGCCGTTAAATGTTGAATCACCACTGTTTCTGACAAAATTTTACAACATTCAAAAATAAAACTCACTGTTGAAGGTTTAAAAGGTTTTTTTGATTAGATTTTCAAACATTTTCTACATCATAACACACATACGAAATCACATGTTCTAGTTTGAAATCACAAAAATATGTTTTGAATAACAATATAGACTGTTCAATATCGAACTATTTTAATCAAAATTTGACACCGTTCAAGAGTATAACCATCGTTAGATATTCTAAACATATTTTTAATTTGATTTTATTATGTATTCACCATCAAAAATATTTTATGAAACTATATATAACAATATGGAGACAATAGAACACATTTTGAACAACAATATTAGCTATTTAATATCTAATCGCTATTGTTCAAAATTTTACTAAATTCAAGAATAAAACACACTGTTGAACATAAGAAACGTATTTTTAATTAGATTTCCAAATATTTCTACATCATAACACACATACAAAACTAATTGTACTAGTTTGGAATCACAAAAATATATTTTGTAAAACCATATAAATTGTTTAATGTCTAAATATTAGGTCAAACACGTTTTAAACAATCATATCAGCCATTTAATGTCAAATTGCCAGTGTTTTTATAAACAAAATTTAAAATTCAAGCATAAAACCCACTGTTGAAGGTCCAAAAATTTTTTAATTGGATTTTCAAACGTTTTCGACATCATAACACATATTCGAAGTGACATGTACTAGTTTAGAATTAAAAAAATATGTTTTGAATAACCATATAGGTTGTTCAATGTCGAACTATTTTGGTCAAAATTTGACACCGTTCAAGAGTATAACCTACCGTTGGATGTTCTGAACGTATTTTTAATTTGATTTCATTATCAAAACACTTTTTATGAAACTATATATAACAATATGGAGACAAGAAAACACATTTTGAACAATCATATCAACTATTTATGTTGAATCGGCATTGATTAAAATTTTACTCAATTCAAGAATGAAACCACTGTTGAATATCATAAACATATTTTAATTAGATTTTCAAACTTTTTCTACATTATAACACACATACGAAACCAGATGTATTAGTTTGAAATTACAAAAATATGTTTTGAAAAACTACAGAGATTGTTTAATGTCAAACTATTTAGGTCAAACACGTTTTGAACAACCATATCAGCCATTCAGTGTTGAATCGTCATTATTTTTATCAAAAAAATTCAGAATTCAAGCATAAAACTCACTATGGAAAGTCCAAAATGTTTTCTTAATTAGATTTTCAAATGTTATCTATATCATAACACACATACAAAGCCACGTGTACTAGGTTGGAATCACAAAAATATGTTTTAAAAAATTATATAGGTTGTTCGATGTCGAATTATTTTGGTAAAAAATGATACCATTTAAGAGCATAACACACCGTTGGATGTTGTAAACGTATTTTTAAATTGCTTTCATTTTTTTTCATTAAAAAAAATGAAACTATAAAAAATAGTATGGAGTCATGAAAACATGTTTTGAACCACTATATTGGCCGTCCAATGTTGAATCGCCACCATTTTTGACAGAACTCTAAAACATCCAAGCATTAAACCCATTGTTTATTGTCACATATGTATTTTAATTCGATTTTTAGAATTTTTCTACATCGTAAGACACATACAAAACCACATATACTAGTTTAGAATCACAAAAATTTGTTTTGAATAACCATGTAGGTTGTTCAATGTTGAACAATTTTAGTCAAAATTTGACACCGTTTAAGAATGCACCACCATTTGGATGTTCTAAACAAATATTTAATTTGATTTCATCATGTATTCTTCATAAAAATCATTTTTATAAAATATATATAACAATATGGAGTCAAGAAATCACATTTTTGTTGGTCGTTCAATATAGAATAATTTTTGTCAAAAATTGATATCATTCAAAAGCATAACCAAGTGTTGGACGTTCTAAACGTATTTTTAATTTGATTTAATTATGTATTCATCTTCAAAATACTTTTATGAAAATTTCTATAACAATATGGAGTCAAGAAAATGAATTTTGAATGACTATATTAGCCGTTTGATAGTTGGTAAAAGTTGTGGGTCATATTAAATATATAGTTGAAAATGAGTTTGAGAAAAAAGAATTTAAAGAAAAACTCTTCCAAACATGCTCTAAATATGTTGTTAAAACCCGGAAGATATTATTATTAAATACATTTTTTCATATAAAATTGTACTATCTTGTCATATTTGATCATGTCTATCGTTATTTCTTTTGTTGGTATTAGTGCATTTAATGTAGAAATTTTACTTAATACTTTATTAATAGTTAAATAAATTGTTAATAAAAATATTGTTTTCTATTAATAAAAGGGAATTTACCACAAATATTCTATAATATTTGCATTCAGTGCAAAAATGGTCAATAACGTTTATTTTTGGACACAAAAGTCTCCAACCTATGTGTTTTGATGCGCTATTAGTCCTTATTCGATAAAAAATACAAATATACCCTTAGTTTTAATTAGAGAAAATTACATTTGAATTTCTAACCTTTGCAGAATGTACAAATGAGTTCGGTATATTTATTAAATAATATTTAATTTTTCATACTAAATATATCATTATAGTCGTGTGAATTAATTTTTCATAAGATAAGGATATAAAATTATTGTGCTTTAAATATATATAATTGCTATGTAATGTGAAAAACTTGAATAAAAATTAAGTTAAATATATAACAAAATAACGTATATAATTTTATAACATTGACCCAATCTTATTATATTTTTTATTTAACATAAAAATTCTAATAAAAACTAATTAACACATTATGTGTTGTTTATTTTAATGTGTTAATTAGTTTTAAACGATAATAAAATAATAAATAAAAATATGAAGAATACGATTGGATCTCTAATATTTGTAGTTAATTAATATATAACTCAATTAAATAAAAGTATTTTAGCATCAAGTTTGTGAAATGTTTTTTTTTTGTTAAACGATAAAATAAAATTTAAAAATATGTAATTATATAATAATAAAAATAATAATATTATTTGACATATTTATTAATAATTATGAACTTAAATTTTTGTTACTTTATAATAGTTCGTAAAATATACAAAACAATTTAGTATATTATCAATTTGACCAATATAGTGTTAATTAAAAAAAAAATCAATAGTTTTCTTTAATTTTTATAAAAAATAAAAGTATCGGACTCATTTGTACTTTTTGTAAAGATTAGCAACCCAACTAAAATTTTTCTTTATTAAAATTAAGGGTATGTTAGTCTTTTTTATCAAACAATAACCAATTACGCACCAAAAAACATAAACTAAGTACTTCTGTGCCAAAAAATAAACGTTAGAAAATATTTCCACACTAAAAGTAAAGGTAAGTGACTGAGAGTAAAAGTTATGGACTATTTCCACACTGAGAGTAAATGTTAAAGACCATTTACGCCTAAATTCCATTTAAAACATTAAAATAAGCTACATATTGAAAGAAACATGACTGTTAGATTAATTATTTTACCTGGAAACTAAAATATTAATCTATCTGGAAAGTTTGCACCTTCAGTCCCTAAACTATGCATCTTGGAGCACTTCGGTCCCTAATCAAAATTTATTTGCATCTATATGGTCTAACTATTGTTTTTGGTGCAAGTTGATCCAAATGGATGAAAAAGCACCAAAAATTTTGCTAAGGATTCATATCGTCGGAATATTACATTCTCTTTTAGGGATATTTTGACGGAATAATAGCATATTTGATCTTTAATTTTTTTAAAACATAAGACATAAGAATTAATATCCTTAACTTTTAAAAATAGTATCAAACATCTTCAAAGTTCAAGAAAATAGGCATGACAAGTCGTGATGACAAAATCCGTCCATTTTCTATTATTGACATGACCCAAAATTAAAGTGACTAAAACCTCTAGTAAAATTGCCATACCAATAAAATAGCTTAAATTAAAAAAAATGAAAATTATTAAAGAAAACACTAAGGTGGTGTTCTTTTTGCGTTAGTATTTTTTGTCTTGTGTTTTGTGTGTTTTGTGTTTTGAGTTTTGTTTTGAGATTTTTGAAAATGCGTTCTTTTTGGAATTTTTGAAAATTGTTTCTGAAAACAGAAAACTCGAAAACGTGTTTTCTTGAAATTTTGTAGAAATTTGGACTTACTTTGAATTAAAAAAAATTATTAATTAAAAAAATTAAAAAAATATTGTTAGAATTAAAAACAATTATTCATTAAAAACATTTAAAAACAATTTAAAAATAATTATTTTTGGAATTAAAAACAATTCAAAACATTTAAAAACAATTATTGTTGGAATTAAAAAAAATAAAAACATTTAAAAACAATTAATGTTGGAATTAAAAATATTTAAAAACAATTAAAAACATTTAAAAACAATGAAAAACTTGAAATTATTTGGAATTAAAAATAATTATTAATTAAAAACAATTATGTTCGGAATTAAAAACAATTAAGAACAATTATATTTGGAATTATTTGAAATTTAAAACAATTATATTAATTCAAAACAATTAAAAAGAAGCTTAGGCACATGCTGAGAATTGAACGACTGACCAACCAAAAGAAAATCGCGCACCTTGCCATTTTGGACAAGAGCCACAGGTTTGTAAATAAAACGCGAAAATTGGTTAAATATTTATTGCTTTGCCCAGCCTAAAATGAAAAAAAAAAAAAAAAAAAAAAAAACGCGATGAATGACTCGAAACGGGACCTCCACGGCCAAAACGCGCGTTTTGGCCGTTTGGAAAACACCCAAGTTTTGTAAAGGAAATACGAAAATGGCTAAAATGTCATTTTCTATTTCCTTTGCAATTTTTTGGGTGTTTTCAAAAGTGTATTTTTGGAAATAGCAAAGAGAACACGTTTTTCAAGAACATAAAATGGAAAATGGGTCGAAAACAAGAACAAGAAGAGGGCCTAAATTTCCCCAGCCCATTTTCCTTAGCTCCAAACCAACAGCCACCACCCACCTGCAGTGGCGATGGCTCCGCCACCCACAATTAGCGGCACCAACTTCCATGTCCCAAAATGCACAATTGTTTCCTTTTAATGACTTGTCGAAGGGAAAGGAGTCGACAATAATTTTTCCTTTTAGAATATGCAGAAGAAAAAAAATGAGGAATTCCATGATTCAACGAAATCATCCATCCACAATGAAAAACATAGGCTTGTTACTAACTTTCCAAATGTCAAGTTACCTCCAAGAACAGTTCTCCAAACGATTCACCCTCTTCAAATTCTGGCAAATCCCACCAAATTCCAAGCACGAATTTTCTCAACCAAAATGCAACATCTATACTCGTAGTGGTAGGAAATGGAATCCACTGTGCTAACTCGGTACTCATCAACTAGCTCCCAAATTTAGAAATCATAGCAAGTCACAACTCCGGGTTGATTAAAACTGATTTACCCCAAGTGTATAGACTATTAAGAATTTTTTATTTTATTTTTAATTATGTTGTTTAGAACAAGTCTAATGTAGTCATCAACTCCAACTTTCTATTTCTGCACGATTTAAGTGTCTATCTAGTCAAAATGGTCTACCTGATCTTTAGAGTGTAAATGTATGTGGATGGCAATTTTGTCAAGCTGCACCATATTTTAAGTTTGTTTTTTGGATATTTGATTCTGTCCATTTGATTTTTATTTTATTTTATGTTAAATGTCTTTTTTAATTGTAATTTTGAGTATCTTGCCTTTTTTATTGTTTTAATAAATGCAATAATTTCGTGTAAATTAATTTATTTAAAATTTATACATTTAATATAAATATACTATATAATTAAATAATTTTTGAAATAAATTATTATTAAAAATTAAAAATATAAATAGATGAGAATATGCACTATTCATTTGGTGCAAAATTTGAAGTAATGGGTTGGAGATCACATATGGATTTGGTGTGAGAATTGCACTATTTTAGTGTAAAAAGTTGCACCAATTTGAAGATATGGGTTGGAGATGGCGTTAGCTTTTGGTTACTGATTTCTAAGCATTTTTTCAGGATTTAGTAGATACATTTCTTCCCACTTTTATGCAAACTAGTTCGAGGACGTGCAACATTGCACGTCTAGTGTTCCTGATGGTTTATTTATATAGCATGTGTTGACAGGTAATACTAAAGAAATGTTTGGGAAAATTGATTGATAGTTTGCAATGCGGAGTTAAATAGAAGATGTTTGTTAATGTAGTGAATATATAAAAAATGGGGACCAATTAAGTGGAAGTTCTACGTATATGTATAGGAAATTAAGTGTGCAAACATTGTATTTGTATAGATGATTAATAGTTGGGTATACGAACAACAAGACATATTGAAATAGATTAATAGATTTCATACAAATTCATATAGTAAGAGTGCATACATTACATAGAAGGGACAATATGTTGCTGTATATATTTAAACTAAAACAAAAGTTCAAAATCATCAAGAGTCAAGGCTGGAATATTGAAGAAAATGTGCATCCAAAACACAAAAACTTGCAATGCAAAAACGGGTGTGACTATTTTGCTCTTGGACCCTTCTTGTTGTCCTTCAAGATGGGTGATGGTTGAAATTTTTTCTTGACAAGTGTTATTCCGGTTGTGCTGCCATGTCGTTTGTTTTGCCTTTTGTTTGAAGTTAATATATCCATGGATTCGAAAACCATCCTGATCACATGACAACAACCTTGATGTAAAGCAACAAGTCACCATTCTTTTTGTTATTTCTGCATAAAAAGAAGAATTCAACATAAGATGATAAGTCGAATTTTTACTACCAACACAACACATGCACGCACTTGGAAGCAAAATGAAACCTAGCTTTATTCTGCAATTTTTTGGAGTCCGATAATTCAAAATTGAACCTTGCTTTGCATTCAGGATGGTAATATGCGCATATTTTATAGTACTGAAATTATTTTCGTGGACTGTTTTAGAATAACATTTCTATATATATCTGAATGCAATATATGTTGAGAAAACATAAACCACACAATTGGAAATAGGATAACAAACTTAAGACATAGCTGATGATAGAATTTTGAACTCCATGGACATCTAAGAATTTAATGCCTCTCATAGACATATCTTCCAGCAACCTCAAAACATTTAAAAGATGAAAAATAGAATTTTTCACTAAAAGTAAGGAATAAATAATTAGAATACAACAAGCTCATATAGTTAAAGAAAAATATTCTACATATTTGCAATGTCTGAAGTTGACTTCTTGTAGAGTTTAAAGTTATCTTAATGCTGCACATGGAAAGAAAACAAATAATTGGTCTCATGATGCATATTGGAGGAAGGAGAGTATATTCATATTCATCAGAAAACAAGAAATATCGAACAAAAAAAAAACACGTAAATAAAATAAAAATTGGAATAAATCAAGATTAATAGAAGGCTCATAATGTACAAGTTACAAAATTATTCCAAATAAAAATTTACAAATTAAAAATGTGAACAAATCTTCATACTAACCATCTTTAGGGCATTTTCTCGAGTTTATATATCTGCTCTTGAAAATAGTTTTAAAAAAAATTATTTTTACACAACATCATACCCGCAAAAAGCTATTAAAAAAATTCAAATTCTAGTTCATAAATAGAAATCAAAATGACCAAAATAAAGCTCTCCAAAACATCCACTCCCAATCTTTCTCCTAGCCTTAAAATTGTCTCTAATAATTATTTTCCCACAAATACTAAGATCTTTCTCTATTTTACAGTGTACCACCCAATACGAACAATATTACACAGTTGTTTAAAATGACAACCAAAGTCTTAAATTTCAGATAATGACATTCAAATCCATTTGAAACCCATTGCAGAAAATTATACAGGAAGGAAACAAAGGGATGGTATATTTATCTTTGATAATATAACCAACCCCCACGCGCGCACAAAAAAAAAAAATAAAAAAAAAAAAAAAAAAAGCAAAATGAAGCAACTGACTTTTATCCTACCCTATGATTGGTTGAAGCCACGGATAGAACGTGAGAATGTCCCATAAAACCTACCACATTGATAATAGCGTAATGGGTTAATCAATTGGTTTTGGCCACTGGTAAATAACAAGTATTGAAATCACGGTAACGGAATGCGACGTTGAACTTACATGGAAGTGCAGATTTTGCAGAAATTCATTGGAGAGAAGGCAATCAGGCAATTATACATGTACATATATGTGAGTGCGTGAGTAGCTACAGTTTAAATTAGAAACACAACCCAATATGCTCTACTGAACGCACAGCATTCAAGAACCAATTCATCACAGGTAAAAATTTAAATCTTCCCCTCAATTGGGTACATGAAGACAGCTATCCCTGGGTTGCACGAGGGTATAAGAAAGAGACTTGACAAACCTCTCCACATAGTTTTCTTGGAAAAAGCCACATGGATGTAAACCTTCAATATGCAGCCAGGCTTCGAATCACTGCCATCTCTCACCACATCCCACCGCCCCTGTAAAATTTAAATGAGAATCCAAATAGAAAATTCATGAAAGATGTTAACCAAACATCAACTCTAAATGCTTTGTAAACTGATGAACTGAACAGATATAGAAGATAACGTGGTAGATTCATAGAATCTCTTTTAAAAGAAAAAAGGACTAAGGAGCTTTCCAGTGACCTTATGTTTTCAGCATGTTGACAAATATTTGATGCTGATCATAGTTACTCTATTGACAGTGATGCATACCATGTTTGTTTCAAATACTTTTTCTTAGTTGCCCAGATCTTAGCTCTTTTAATTATGTGTCATAAATTTATTTAAGGAAAGAAAACAGAATAGCAACAACTATATCATTAATATGATACAGGGGCACCAAAAACAAATACATGGGTTAGCATATGTTCTCTAATTTATTTATTTTTTACTTTTTCATCATTTCATGTGATTGAATCTATGTGCTTTGTGAAACAAATTTGAAGATTAGATTGCCTAGATTTTGACTAATTCACAAGATAACAACTGTTAATGTTCAGTCAGGGGTTCTTGAATCTTGATATCACTGTTAAGGTATAAAAGTGTAGAACAAAATGTTTGCATCATTAATTGTTTTCCGATTCATTTTTACCCCCAATATCAAATGATGCTGAAGATCAGATAATGATTAGTAAAAGATCCAGAAATAATCATTCAACTTATCAACAATCGACAAGAACAAGGCTCATAAATTTTAAACACCGCACCCACCACCCACCATTTTCTTCAGAACAAAAGAAAAATAAGTCCAAACAGTAGCCAGCGACAGAGAGGCAAATTAGTATCTTGAAATATAAAACATGAACCGCCATAGTATTTCGTTACATGGAATATCAAATCCAAGGAATTGCGATGTGCATCGGAATATCATTTTAACCTAGACGTTAAATGAGTAGTTCAATTTTCTTAACAAACTTCAATTATTTGAAATGAGTAGTTCAATTTTCTTAACAAACTTCAATTATTTGAATGACCCAAAAAAATGTAGGACACAAAGGTTTGCGTTATTTTGAATAGGGATTTTGGCGCAAATGGTCCCTAAAAGTTAATTTACACATTATGTGTTTTATTTTTGAAAATGATATTTAAAATGTGTTTGATTAAAATTAGATTTTTAAAAAAGTGATTGAAAAATTGTATGACTATAAAATGTGTGGTTAAAATTAATTGTTGACGAAAATAAAATGATAAATTAAAATATGAAGAATATAGTTGGATCTCTAATATTTGTAGTTAATAAACATATAACTCAATTAAATAAAAGTATTTGTACATCAAGTTTGTGACAAATTTATTTTTTTATACAACAATAAAATACAAGTTTAAATTTTAAATAATATAATTACTTAATAATAAAAATAATAATTTTATTTGACATGTTTATTATTAAAGTGTTAATTAAAAAAAAATCATTAATTTTCTTTAATTTTTTATAAAAAATAAAAGTATTGGACCTATTTGCACATTTTGTAATGATTAGGAATCCACATACAATTTTTTCTAATTAACTAAGGGCATATTTGTCTTTTTCATTCTATAAGGACCAATTTCACACCAAAACACGTATGTTAGGGACATGTATGCCAAAAATAAACATTAGGGACCGATTCCACACTAAGGGTAAATGTTAGGGACCATTTGCGCCAAAATTCCAAAACAAATTAATGGCTAACGGCACAATTGGACGGATTCCGTCCATAGGGACCATTTTTGCAACCAAATGCATAGGTTAGGGACCTCCTAGCTAAAAATGAAAGGATAGGGATCAAAACCGCACTGAGTGCATACGTTAGGGACCATTTGCGCCAAAATTCCTTCTGAATATGTTCCACTTGTACATATCAAATATTTCTATTGGTCAACAATATTGAATTAATAACCCAACTTTAGTTCGGAAATAAATGATAATACCAACTCAAGTTTTTTTTCATCCGACCAACTCCATAAAATAGAACTCCTCAAAGTTTAAACACACATAATTTCAATTTTTCAAAATATTCCATTTTCTTCATTTTAAGGTTTATTATACTCTAGAATCCTATCATTGATATACTATTTGTTGTGATTAAGATTTTTTTTAATTCGAAATAGTGCTTGCATTAAACAGTTAATTCGGTTAGGAAAATGAAAGCATTAAGCATGGATTAAGAGTGTTGTTTTTACATTAGACAGTGTGCATTCAGATTTATTCACCATCATCTAAACTTGATCCTGCATTCCTCATCGATTCAGCAAGCAATTTTTCTCCATTCTGCATTTGTCTTTCTACAGCCACCATATAAAACCAAATTGCACTTCCAATAGCACAGAGCCAAAGTATCTTCAAGGACCATTTATCTCCAATTACTCTGTCTCCCAATCCCATATTTCACTTTTAAGTTTGATGATGAAGAAGTTGATTTATCCTTGTAGAATTCACTGCAACACAAGGGGATGATGAACACGTTGCCCTATATCCCTCTCCTTCAAAGTAAATTGTTACCCATTTTTTGTGTTTGTTGTGGTTAAGATTGAAAGTCTTAAAAAGCTAAGAAATTAAATACCCATAAAGCAGCAACCCAATAATCAATCACGAAATCAAAAATTTAGATGCAGATTATTATTAACAATGAGAAATTTGAAGTCACAATAAATATTTATTAACAAAAAAATCACAAAAACAGTTACCCAATCCATATTTCCACAAATAAAAAATTTAAATAGCTGAATAAGAACCCAAAGGAACAAAGTATTTTTGAAGAACAATGCTGCAACAAATCTTGAAAGCAGGTAACCTAAAAAAAATTTGCACTTGGGACTTACCTAAGAACTCACGCCTGCTTCAAATCGAATCCATTCATCAACAACTGGAAGAAGACAACACAAAAGAAACACCATTTGTAAGGGAAAAAGAGAGAGAAATGGAAAACAATAGTGAAAAACAATTTCGCACAAAGTGAAAAACATCGTACAGAAAATTGAAGGAGGAAAATAGAGGAGATCAGGTTACTCTTCAAAGCACACAAAAAATTCTGGACGGGGAATTCTTGGATCAGTAACGTAGAAAAGAAATTTCAATTTGTTGGAGGAAATTTTATACAGACGCGATTGAAGAAGGAAAGGAAATATAGAGAAAATTGGTGGACAGTGGTAACGGTGGAGATCTTAGGTAACAGAGGCGGTGTTGGGCTTAAGCAGCGATGGTGGTGGTTGATGCAATCGGTGAGGGTGGCTGAGCAGAACACCATTGTTGGATTTCGTTGTGGCAATTTTGTTTCAATTTATTAGCGTGTGTTGAAAGTATCGATTACTGTTCAAAATGGGCCAAAAAACGACGTCATGTTGGTTGACCATTTTGAACAGTAACCCAACATTCCACACTTTAATATAGGTAGGATAATCGTTGGTATTTGCTATATATAAATAGCATTGGCTGTAAGTTCATATAATTGTTGGTATTTGCTATATATAAATAGCATTGGCTGTAAGTTCAAATAATCGTTGGTATTTGCTATATATAAATAGCATTGGTGAAAGTTCATATAATCGTTGGTATTTGCTATATATAAATAGCATTGGCTATATATAAATTTTGGGGACCCCATGACCCCCCAAAATTCTAACACTGTTTTTTTTTTTTTTTATTTTTAATTTTTTTTATTTTTGTAAGTGATAACCATCAGCCCAAACCAAAATATAAGAAAATGGCCCAAACTATAAAATACTCAAAACAATGCTGTAAACCCAACAAATAGAGGAAATTGCGCCCCATAATGTTCCTAATTTTACTTTTGTTGTACATTTATTCCAAGAATACTGTGTATGATATATTTATATTTTAATATAATATTAATATAAATAAAAGAAATGAAAAGCAACTTTTGCCATTAATCACTTTTCCCATTTCGCGCACAGCAACCCATTATCCTCGCAACCACAATCAAAATCCCAAAAATGGCGGAACATATTTAAGAATATATTTTAAAAAATTCTAATAGTATACGGTTCTTATGAAAACCTACCAACTAAAGAAGATCTCCTACATTTTCGTCAATAATTTTTCATAATCTTCAACACCCATGAAACCCTAAGTTGTGATTTTTATCGAAAATGTAGGAAAAACGGCGAACAGATCTTCATCCTAAACCCACTTCATCCCAATCATCTCTATGTGAATGCACAATCCCAAAATCAGTCAATCTCCTAAATCTCTAGGGTTTTCCGCCACCCATATCACTTAATCCCTTAAATCACTAGGGTTCTACATCTAGATGTAACCATCACCCCTCGATTTGCAGATATTTCAGTCGTCGGACAAAGGAACCGCACATGGATGCACATATTGAAGGAAGTCACCGGCGAATAGATGCTTACTAATCTGTGGCAAAGGTTGTTACAAAATCAATTTGCATTGTCCCTGTTCCTAATTTGTTGCAAACATTGTTACAAAATCAATTTGCATTGTCCCTGTTCCTAATTTGTTGCAAACATTGTTACAAAATCAATTTGCATTGTCCCTGTTCTTACCTGTTCCTAATTTGTTGCAAACATTGTTACAAAATCAATTTGCATTGTCTCTGTTACTAATCTATTGCAGACGATGTTACAAAAATCTGTTTCGTTGTCTCTGTTATTAATGTGTTGCAAACGTTGTTACAAAATCAGTTTGTATTGTCTCTGTTACTAATCTGTTGCACACGATGTTACAAAAATCTGTTTCATTGTCTCTGTTATTAATCTGTTGTAAAAAATATTACAAAAATCTGTTTCGTTGTCACTGTTATTAATTTGTTGCAAATGATGTTACAAAAATCTGTTTCGGTTATAAATATGAGGATGTTATCATCGGACACGATTTGCATGAAGAAGACGCTTTGCAGTTGGCCGAGAAGAGTTGCAATTTATTGTAATGTTGGAGAGATGTTGAAATGATTAGGATTGTAAATGATGAAAGAGAGAGAAACATGAGAGACATTAGATTGATGATAGAGAATATCTTAATTAATTATATATAAAATCTTAATCAAAATAGTAAATGAGATAATTAAGGATTCTGTTACAATATTTAATCAATTAAATAATTTATTAAAAATTAGATGAAACCCAATATTTTTGGAATAAAAAACATGTTACAGTTTTTTTTTTTATAAATAATAACATAAGATGGCTTATTTGTGAAAATTTCCCCAACAAATATTACCCAACCCAAATTCCAATTACCCAACCAACCAAAAACCCAATTCATACTTCTTCTTCAATCTAATAGTGAGAAAAGCAATTGCAAATTCGTGCACAATCATTAAAACTTTAGTGGTTCAGCCCTTATTTCGGAATATGCAAAAAAAAAAAAAAAAAAAAATTGAATAACTTCTTCATCTCCTACAAACTTTGAATTGAAGAATCGATTCGGCGATTCCCTACATCACATCACGTTCACCGCGTAACGTAACAGACTAACAGCAAATCAGCAATGGGGAGTCCCTCTTTCTAGTAAAATCTCATGTTTCTGGGGAGATGAAATTGATATGGGATTACAAAATTACAAATAATTGGCCCATTCCTCAAACGATAATACAAAATTAATAAATACATTTTGCTTGTTAATACATATCGTGTTCAATTGATTTTTTTTTTTTTTTTTTGACTTGAGTAATATTTAATTTCATTTGTAAACCAGATCTTCCTATTTTGGAGGATAATTTTATAGAAGGCAACGTGAATAAGAATAGTTTGACTAGTTTTAGATCTTGAATATTTTTGTGCAACAACTTCTTGTAAGCTTTTTAAAGACTATGATTTATAAAAAAAATATTATTCTCATAAAATGAGTTCAGTAATTTAATTGTGGTTTGAGAGAAAAAAATTCGAGAGCACTGCCCCCATCGTGAGGGCTTCTCCCCTCTCCAGACCCGCCCCATAGAGGACCCCCAACTTCAAAATCTGGCTCCACCATGATCATAAAGCAATAAAATCATTCTTTTTTCTTTTGCTTATTTTGCTCTTCTTTTATCAATGGTATTTGAGCCAAACTGAACCTAGCGAAGAAAAATATCAGCAGCTTTATTTTCTTTGTTCCTTCTTATACTGAAGCAACAGTAGTGATTAATGGCCTCTGAAAGCTTTGTCCAACCAGCCCTCACTTTGATGATCACTATGATCATTGGAGCATGTTAATGGAAAATTTCCTAAGATCCAAGGAGTATTAACAGGTGGTTGACATAGGGATACAAACCAGCATCCGGTGTTGTTTTGACGGAGGTGCAGAGTAAGGAATTGAAAGGAATGAAGCAGAATTATCTGAAAGCAAAGAATTACTTTTTCTAGGTAATTGACCATTCTATCTTGGAAACTATTCTCAGCAAAGAAACTTTCAAGCAGATTTGGAATTCCCTAAAGAAGAAATATCAAAACTCATCAAGAGTGAAGCGGTCATAGCTTCAAGTCTTTGAGAAAGGAATCTGAAACGTTACAAATGAAATATGGTGAATCTGTGATGAACTATTGTGCGAGGACTACGGGGATAGCAAATAAGATGTGATTCCATGGTGTGAAGATGGAAGATGTTGCCCTTGTTGTAAAATCCTTCGGTCTTTGGCCTCCCAAGTATGATTATGTTGTCTGCTCAATTGAAGAATCCAAAGATATTGATGCCCTTTCACTTGACGAACTACATAGCTCATTGTTGGTCCATGAACAGAAAATGAACCGAAGTTCAACTACAGATGAGAAAGATCTAAAGGCTTCCACCTTTACTCAGTTCTCAAATTCTAGGACTCGGTAAGAGGTAGAGGTAGAGGAAGTGGAGATCGAGGTAATAGAGATGGCGGCAAGCAGTATCAAAATTCCAGATATGATGATGGTCAATTTCAAAGCGAAGAAAGAGGACGTAATCAACAATTTGACAAATCCAAGGTAGAATGCTAGAGCTGCCACAACTTTGGTCATTATAGTTCCGATTGTTATACCAAATTGCCTAAAGATAAAGAAAAGAGGGAGATATCAAATTTTTCCCTTGGGGAGAGAGAAAACACTATTAATGGCTTATCATGAAACTAAATATGATATTTGGTATTTGGATACTGGTGCCAGCAACCATATGTGTGGTAGTATCTTTTTCTTATTTAAATGAAGGATTTTGTACTCTAGTGAGTTTTGGTGATTGTCATAATGTGCATGTAATGGGAAAAGGTGATATTAGTATAAGAACCAAGAATGGTTTTGTAGAGACAATTTCCAATGTTTTTATGTTCCTGACTTGAAGAGTAATTTGTTTAGTGCTGGTCAATTGTAAGAAAAAGTTTATGTAATAACTATAAAGAACAGTTCTTGTGAGATATATGATCCTTCAATAGGAGCCATTGTTGTTGTTCAAATTAGTTCAAACAGGTTGTTTCCATTGAAGATCGAAAAAGCCCAAATTTGCTTAATGACTGAAGTGAAAGATCCTTCATGGCTTTGTCATTTTTGCTATGGCCAATTGAATTTTGGCGGATTAAAAACTCTAAACAAAAAGTCAAATTGTTATTCTTTCTCAAGTTTGTGAAGAATGTGTTGTTGGCAAACAACATCATTCTCAATTTCCTCAAGGAAAGTCGTGGAGGCAAAAAATTTCTTAGAGCTAGTTCATTCCGACATTTGTGGGCAAAAAAATCCATCTTCTAATGAGGATAAAAGATATTTAATTTACTTTCATTGATGATTATACTCAAAAACTTTTTTTTTGCAAGAGAAATCATAAACTTTTGGTGCATTTTAAAGTTTCAAGGCACATGTTGAAAATGAAACACGAAATTCCATTAAAACTCTCTGTACCAATTGTGGTGGAGAATACTACTCAAAAGAAATTGAAGGTTTTTATGATGATCTAGGTATTCGAAGGAACTCACAACTGCTTATATACCACAGCAAAATGGTATATCAGACAGAGAAAATAGAACCATCCTCAACATGGTGAGAAGTTGCTAACAAGAGTGAAAATTCCAAAGAAATTTTGGCCGGAGGCAGTGAATTGAAGCATACATGTGTTGAACAGAAGTCCTACCTTTTCTGTTCAAAACATGACACCTGAGAAGGCTTGGAGTGGGCGGAAACCAGCTATAGATCACTTTAGAATTTTTAGTTGCATTGCTTATGCGCATGTCCCAGATGAGAAAATAAAGAAGCTTGGTGATAAAGGTGAAAACTGTGTCTTTCTTGGCTTAATTGAAGTCTCCAAAGCATATAAATTATTTAATCCACTGATGAAGAAGATTGTGACTAGCAGAGATGTCATTTTTTACGAGGAGAATACTTGGAATTCGAATAAAAATACTTTAGGGCAGCAGCCTATTCCAGTCACCTTTGATGAAGTTGAAGTTAAAATTTGAACAGAAAGTGCAATCTCCATTTGTAGAACAGCAATATCAAGATTCTAGTGAAAATTCAACAGTAGCTGATCCTACTGATGATGTTCAGCCACGCCCAAGGAATAAACCAACTTGGATGATGGACTATGTAAGTGGAGATGATTTATCTAATAACGATTCGATTGCTCAATTTGCTTTATTTGCAGATTGTGATCCTGTTACATTCCAAGAAGCTGTCAAAGACTCAAAATGGGAAAAATCCACGAATGAGGAGATCAAGTCCATAGAGAAAAACAATACTTAGGAATTGGTAGAACTTCCAAAAGGGCAAAAATCTAATTGTGTTAAATGGGTTTATAAAACAAAGCTGAACAAAGATGGTAAAGTAGACAAGTAAAGGCCCGGCTTGTTGTAAAGGGGTATAAGCAAGAATATGGTGTTGACTACAAAGAGGTGTTCGCTCCAGTTGCGAGGCTTGACACTATTCGATTGGTGTTGTCCATAGCTGCTCAAAATTCATGGCCTATTTATCAATTTGATGTGAAGTCAGTGTTCTTATATGGTGAGCTGTAGGAAGAGGTGTATGTTGATCAACCTCTTGGATATGTGAAACAAGGTAGTGAGAATAAGGTATACAAACTGAAAAAAAGCATTATATGGAATAAAACAAGCCTCTAGAGCTTGATATAGTCGTATAGATGTTTATTTTTCTAGAGAAGGTTTTCATAAATGTCCTCATGAGCATATGCTCTTTACAAAGCTTGGAAATAATGGAAAAATGCTTGTTGTCTATCTATATGTAGACAATTTGATATTTACTGGTGATCATAATGCCATGATTGAAATTTTTAAGAAGAACATGATGATTTAATTTGATATGTCAAATTTGGGTTTAATGCAGTTTTTCCTTGGAATTGAAGTTATACAATCATCTGTTGGAGTTTTTTCTCACAAAAGAAATATGTTCTTGAGATTTTGAACGTGTTCAAGATGAATGGTTGCAATCCAGTTTGTACTCCGACTAAATGTGGTTTAAAGTTAATGAAAGATGATGAAGGAGAGAAGATAAATGCTACTCTTTACAAGCAGATAGTTGGAAGTCTAGTCTGATGTATCTAACTTCAACCAGGCCTGATATCATGTATGCTGTAAGCCTCATTAGTAAATACTTGGACACTAATGGAGTGTCCAAGGGAGATGCATCTTCTAGCTGCTAAAGAGGATTTTTCGATACTTACAAGGAACTACTGATTTTGGGTTGTTATACAAGAAAGGTGAAAAGTCATATTTGTTTGGTTTTTCCGATAGTGGCTATGCAGGAGATCCTAATGATAGAAAGAGTACTTCTGGGTTTGTTTTTATGATGGGTACTGGAGCAGTGTCATTGTCATAAAAAAAGCAACAAATTGTAACTTTGTCAACTATAGGTGCTGAATTTGTAGTAGCAACATCATGTTCTTGTCAAGCTATCTGGTTGAGGAGACTGCTTAAAACACTTCATAATCAACAGCAAGGTCCAACAATAATCCATTGCGATAACGTTTCAGCAATCAAGATTTCAAAAAATCCAGTTCTACATGGAAGGAGCAAGCATGTCATATCATTTTTTGCGTGATCTGTGTAATGATGGTATAATTGATTTAGTGGTTTGTAAGAGTGAAAATCAGACGGCTGATATTATGGCTAAACCACTCAAGTAAGCTGCAAAGTTTGTTGGGAGTATGTTCTTCAAAGGATGTTGTCTAAGAAAAGGTTTAATGTGAAGGTGAAGTTGTTCTTTAATCTGATTTCTGCACATACCAGATTAAGAGAGGGTGTTAAGAATTATTTAGTTAATATTTCTATTTATGTTGTTTGGAACAAGTCTAATGTAGTCCTCAACTTCAGCTTTCTGTTTCTGCACGATTTAAGAGTCTTTCTAGTCAAAATGGTCAACATGATATTTAGCTTTCAGTTACTGATTGCTGAGCATTTTTTTTGGATTTAGTGGATACATTTCTTCCTACTTTTATGCAAATAATCGTTAGTATTTGCTGTTGGATAAAATTCAACATGTGGGGCCAAACATGTATATATTAAAATGGTGCTATCTTGGGTTTTAGTCTTTAATGGATCACTTTATTGACTAAAACCTTAAGATAGCACCACACATTTTAATATATACATGTTTGGCCCCACATGTTGAATTTTATCCAACAATCTCCCACTGGGCCAGACACTTTTGTTGTACCGTCATTTAGACGGAATTTGGTTTCTATTTCCTTATTGGACAAATTTGGATATCATTGTTCATTTGGAAATTGTCAGTTTAGTCTTTCTTTAAATTCAAATATTGTTGGTACTGCGGGTTCATTATGTCCATACGATAACTTATATTTGCTTGATACTATTAAGTCATATAATGAAACCTTGCATGTGGAATCACGTGGTACTAAGCGAAAATTAAATAAAGAAAATTCGGCAAAATTATGGCACAAGCACTTAGGTCACATCTCAAAAACAAGAGTTGAACGACTTGTGTCGATGGCATTTTGGATTCCCCGGACTTTACTGAGACTTTGATGTTTGTATTGATTGTATCAAGGAAAATGCAGACCAAAACAAAAAGGTTAGGTGCCAATAGAACTTGGACGTCTTAGAATTGATACACACAGATATTTGTGGACCATTTCCTCTGACTTCTTGGAATGGTCAACAATATTTTATATCATTCATAGACGATTACTCACGCTATGGGCATCTATATCTTATTCATGAAAAATCTGGAGTCATTGGACATGTTCAAGGCTTTCAAAGTCGAAGTTGAGAATCAACTCAACAAAAGGATTAAAAGCGTTAGGTCTCGATCGTGGTGGTGAGTACTACGGCGGATATGACGGTTCGTGTGAACAACGTCCGGGACCATTTGCTAAATTCCTAGAGGAATGTGGAATCATCCCACGAAGACACCATGCCGGGATCACCTAGCATGAATGGTGTAGTGAAAGACAAAACAAGACTCTTAAGGACATGGTAAGGAGTATGATTAGTCATTCTACTTTACCAAAATCACTTTGGGGAGAAGCATTAAAGACTGCAGCTTATATTCTGAATAGAGTACCAACTAAATCTGCTGCTAAAACACCTTATGAGCTTTGGACAGGCAGAAAACCTGTTCTAAAGCACTTCCACATTTGGGGATGTCCAGCTGAGGCTAGGCCTTATAGGCCACATGAAAATAAATTGGACTCCAAAACTGTGAGCAGCTATTTTATTGGTTATTCTAAGCGATCAAGGGGCTACAAATTTTATAATCCCACACTTAAGTCAATTTTTGAAACGGGAACTGCAACATTTTTTGAGGATGTTGAGTTTGGGGGGAGAAATAAGGTTAGAGACATTGTCTTTGAGGAAGAAACTGAGGAAGGATCGATTTCGATTCCTACTATTACTTTTGACAATGTGCAGGTTTCTGTACCTGTCATTGATCAAGAAGTATATCCGGAACCTCAGCAAGATAATGTTGAAGAACCTCCCACCATTCCAGAAGTACAAACTCAACAACCTCAAGAACCAATACTATTAAGGAGATCCACTCGAGAAAGGAAAAATGCTATTTCGGATGATTTTATAGTATTTCTCCAAGAACATGAGGAAAATAATGGAATGATGGAAGATGATCCAATCAATTTCCATCAGGCCATGAAGGGTTCTGATTCTCAAAAGTGGATTGATGCCATGAATGAAGAGTATAAGTCTATGCAAGACAATAAAGTTTGGGATCTTGTCCCATTACCAGAAGGTGCGAAGCCCATTGGTTGTAAATGGATTTTTAAAACCAAACGGGATTCGAAAGGTAATGTGGAAAGATATAAGGCTCGTCTTGTAGCTAAAGGCTTTACACAAAAGGAAGGCATTGACTTCAAAGAGACTTTCTCTCCGGTTTCAACGAAAGACTCTTTCAGGACAGTCATGGCACTTGTTGCACATTTTGATCTTGAGTTACATCAGATGGATGTTAAGACAGCGTTTCTCAATGGAGACATTGATGAGACGATTTATATGGTGCAACCAGAAAACTTCGTGTCAGGAGACTCGAAGAATATGGTTTGCAAATTAAAGAAATCTATCTATGGACTTAAGCAAGCTTCCCGTCAGTGGTACTACAAATTTCATCAAGTGATTATCTCGTTTGGTTTTGAGATAAATATTGTTGATGATTGTGTATATCACAAGTTCAGTGGGAGTAAGCATATTTTCCTGGTTTTGTATGTTGACGACATACTGCTTGCCACTAATGATATAGGCATGTTGCACGAAACCAAGAGTTTTTGTCAAGGAATTTTGAGATGAAAGATCTTGGGGCGCCTCTTTTGTATTAGGGATTCGAGATACACGGATCGCTCTCGGGGTATTCTTAGATTGTCACAAAAGAGCTATATCGATAAAGTTCTTAAAAGATTTGGCATGCGAGGATAGTAAACCGAGGGACACCCTGCTGCTAAGGAGACAAATTCGGTCTCAATCGATTGCCCAAAAATAATCTTGAAGTTAAGGAAATGCGTAGAAGATTCCCATGCATCACCGTTGGGAGTCCGATGTATGCTCGAGTTTGTACACGTCCGGATATAGCATTCATTGTTGGAATGTTGGGCGATATTTAAGTAACCACAGATGAATCATTGGATAGCGACAAAAGGGTTATGAGGTACTTGAAGAGAACAAGAGATTGCATGCTTACATACAAAGCCAGATCGGATCGCTTAGAGATCGTAGGGTACTCCGATTCTCGATTTTTGGGATGCCAAGACGAGAGAAAATCCACATCAGGCTGCATATATCTGCTAGCTGGAGGAGCTATATCCTGGAGGAGTGCTAAGCAGACACTCGTAGCTTCTTCCACTATGGCAGCAGAGTTTGTAGCATGTTATGAGGCATCTAATAATGGGATATGGCTGCGAAATTTTGTCACTGAGCTGCGCATTCTGAATGGTATTGATAGACCATTAAAGTTATATTGTGACAATAACTCTGCAGTGCTATATTCTAATAACAACAGGAGTTCAACTAAGTCAAAACACATTGACATTAAATTCCTTGTTGTGAAAGAAAGGGTACAGAATGGACAGATTTCCATAGAGCATATTGGGACAAACTCCATGATTGCGGATCCGCTTACTAAGGATTACCACCCAAGGTTTTTCATGAGCACACTGCTCATATGGGTGTTGTATTTCTTGAGGATATCATGTTTTAGTGGGAGTTTGTATTTTGGTTGCTTTATGTTTGTTTTTGGACACATTTGTGTATTTGGATAATTTTCTCGCATACGAAATAAAGTATTCGATTCATTCCATTACATTACATTATGTTTGGTATTGATCTCACTTAAGGAATAAAGTCGGACCAATTGAAAATAGACATGTATGGATCACATAACATGTAATTTTCATACTACACTCTCATGATTGATCTATGTCATTTGGTTGTATTAGTGTATGTGACCATTGATGGATTTAGTTACGATTAATGTAACGAAAGTCGCTTTGATACTACATTGATATGATTGATGGACGAGATTGTTTGGAAATACTCTTAACAGTGATAGCAAAATTTTGAGCTCATAAGGTTGTGCACATTTATAAGGATACATGTATGGCCCAGTGGGAGATTGTTGGATAAAATTCAACATGTGGGGCCAAACATGTATATATTAAAATGTGTGGTGCTATCTTAAGGTTTTAGTCAATAAAGTGATCCACTAAAGACTATTTTGGACTAATGGGTATTAAGTGTCATGAGATTAAAGTGTAGAGACGGATACAATGTTTTAAATTGATGAGGGGCCAATTTAATAACATTGAAACAAAATAACTGCCCTGCAGTTATATATACAGGTCATGGTCCCCAATTGAGCGTGGCTTTTCATAACTCTTTGTATCTCCATCAACAAGAGACACTAAGGAGAAAACCACGGATCAATTGGAAGACCATAACCCAGTTCGATCAAACAGAATCATGGATTCAGGTACGCTTCCGCTTCAGTCTTAATCTTGATAATTACAGCATGATGGTTTTAAGTTATAGATGTATAATCATCTGTATTTATGAATTCGGTAAATCAATTCTAACATTTGCTCTATATAAAGAGTATTGGCTGTAAGTTCAAATATGTCAAAAAGCAATAAAATCATTTCCTTTTTCTTCTGCTTATTCTGCTAGTGTTTATATCATAGACAACGAAATATGGGTCACCTACACTCTGGATGCTTTAACGAGGGAGGTGGTGATTTTGTTGACTTTAGCAACCTTGAGGAGGATTTGTGCAACAAACCGGTTTGTTAGGATTGAGTTGTGGAAGAATAGCAACTTCAAGGTTTGTTTTGTTTTTTCATTTGTTTTTGTTTATTGTTAAAACTTATAAGTGTATTTAATGTCTTTTTCAATTTCAAGTTTCCAAAATTAGTGTCTGAGTCCTTCCACGTCCCAAAATGCACAATTGTTTCTTGGTGGAAATTGGAGTCAATGCCGATGTCTGTGCGTGGTGGAGCCGCTGCCGCCACCACTATAGGTGGGTGATGGCAGCTGTGGGTTTAGAGTTGGGGAAGATGGGCTATGGGAATTTCGGCTGGAAAAGATTTAGTATTTTATTTTATTATAATTTTCATTTTTTGTTGGGGTTTTTTTCAGAAATAACTACAATAAATAAAATATTTCTTAAAATATTGTCATATTTTTTTTATTCTAAAAATACTGTTTTTTTATTTTTGTAACACTTGTTATTTTAGTTATAATAAATATGTTACATTTGTTATTAATTAACATAACAAATGTAACAAGTATTACAAAAATAAAAAAAATAGTATTTTTAGAATAAAAAAAGTTACATAGTATTTTTTAAATTATTTTATATTTTGTAGTATATGGTAAAATTATCACTTTTTTGTTTTGAATTTTAAGCTCTTTTAGTGGTATAACAATTTTATCCATATAGTTTCAAACACTTTAATTTCGAGTCAAACATCGAATACAATCCATGTAGTCAAATAATAAAGAAAATAGATGCATCATGAAATTAAGAACCTACCATGCATATTTTTTCAAACATTGAAAATATCCATTACTATTTTTAAAAGTTAGAAATATATTCTTTACATTTTTGAAACATTTGAGACCAAATATGTTATTTCCTTATTTTGATCTACCCAAGTCTATTCCATCAAAAAATTAAATAAGGAAAAGGAGGGGGAAAAAACACTAGTTTTCCTCCCCCGGTTTTTGCAAACCACAAGTGCAAATTTTCTCCGGCTTTTTTTGCACAAATGATCTCTATCTTTTGTACTTATCTGCGGGTTAAGGACCTATCTTTTTATTTTTGGCAGTGTAACCCCCTATTTCAAACTTTATTGGCGACAATAGTCCTTTTCGTCCAATTCTGTCAAATTAACCGTTAGTTCTGGTTTTTTTGCACAAATGGTCCCCACGTGCATTCCACACTCTTAATTTCATAAGGGTGTTTTTGGCATTCTAATGTTCATAAATAAAAATTGAAAAAAAAGAAAGAAAATAATAATAAAAAAAATACTCTTTTTCTGCCGCCGGCATGGTCGCCATCAATAATTAATGGGCTGCCAAAACTCAGTGAAATTACCAACGAAAATCACTATGAATGTGTTCTTCATCTGCTTTACAAGTTCTTGAACCAGTTTCTGCTTCAGGTTTTTCAAGATTCCATTATGGGCTTTATACATCCATTTTATTTTTGGGATAAGCACCAACCAATTTGCATCCAAAATTCTATTGTTTAGAAATTTATGAGCACCATAGCTATAATAGGAGAAATACACTTGAACTGTTGGAAGGTTGTGCATAAAAAATACAGCTGATGGTTGTGGCAATGTCTCCTTTTTTCTTATAAGGACTTCACAGTCCATTTGCTTAAGCTGCAACTCTACAATATCTCTTGAATCTACTAGCTTGACAAGATTCAACACTTGGGTCATGAATGCTAAAATTAATGATGCATCTGAACTGTGTTTTGAATTTTCGCTTCTTTGGCCAATTATGTATCAAGAGCTAGTGTAGAATTTGACATTTTCTCAACAGAAAACCTCATTTAGCTATGCACGCGCCTTAAAAACATCAGATTGGCTCCGGCTACACCCCTGAGTGAGAAATAAAGTGCCAAGATTCGATCTGGAATTAGATCGAGGAAACGATGCGATCATGAGAGATGCTTGTGACAGTTTTTCGACTCCGATGAAGAACCCAACAAAGAAGAGATCTTAGGACAAGGAATGCTGCTAAAAGAAGCCATTGATGAATGACGATTCCAATATGATTATTATGCAAATGCTCCAAATCAACAAATGAAATGGGAAATTTGCGATGAAAGTATGAGAAATTATTAGGTTTTTGTAGAAGAAAATGGGCGATGCTTTATACATCTGATATGCACGTGCGTGCAGTCCTTGAATACGAAAAGAATCTCTTTAACTTCACCTTTCTAAGCCAAGTCTGCCCTTGAAAACCACCTTTGATCCATACAAAACCACCGCAAAAGCATCATCTTAACTTCACCTTTCTTTCTTTTTCTTCCAATTTTTATTTATGAACAGTAGAATAGCAAAAATACCCTTATGAAATGAAGAATGTGGAATGCATGCAGAGACCATTTGTGCAAAAAAGTTAGAACTAACGGTTAATTTGACTGAATTTGACGAAAGGACCATTGTCGCCAATAAAATTTGAAACAGGGGTTACACTACCAAAAATAAAAATAAAAAAATAGATCATCAACCTGCAGTAAGTGCAAAAGATAAGGACCATTTGTACAAAAAAGCCAATTTTCTCCTCTATCAAAATATGTTTGAAAATGAAAATTTACTCGACCGTAAATGCGATTTACCTTTAAAATTATCCAGACAAGTACTTGAATAAGAATTATACCAGTACAGCGGTGAAGATTAAATTCAAACGACGAAATACCCCCTATTTGTATTTTACTTTTATACTTGATATTTTTGTAAAATTATATTTTTATTTTTATATAAGTAGTAACTATTATGTACAAAAAGGAGCCAATTTCAGAAAACAAATAGTCCACTGTACAAGAAGAGGTGGTGCAATGCTTGAGCTGTGACTTTTACTTGACATTTGATATGTTGTTCCTTGAAGGATTTATAGCCCTTTTCCAAATGATCCTTCCCATCCAAATCCCGACTAAAAAACGAATTCAATGTGTAGAATTCACTGAGATCTCTTGCGGCGAAGGTGCACTTGGCTGATCCACATTCTGAGGGATGACAAGGCGCTGCAATGGCTTCAGAGCCATGGCAAGCTGTGCAAATGAAGGACGCAGACTGGGATCACTGGGGAACAACCCTCAAATAATTAATCTTGGGCATCCAAGAAACATATAAAAATGAAAGAGAGATACGAGCAGCAGCAAATATATATAACTTACGTTTGCCAACATTCCCATATAATCCGTGCCACCAGAGGATCAACTTCCTTGGGGATGTCAAGACGGCGATTTTGGAAACCCACTGCACCCACTACTTGCATTGGGTTCATTCCACTCCAGGGCAACTTCAGTGTTGCAAGTTCCCACAATATCACACCAAAACTATATACATCACACCTGTCAAAGTCGACAATACGAATATATAAAACACTGAAAATTGAATACCACTTTAGGGATGAACAAAAAATAGAAAATTAAGCAATTTAACTCACTTCTCATTTGAAAGTTCATTTCGGAGAACTTCTGGAGCCATCCATTCAGGCTATCATGGCAAAATACTAGTTGGTTAGAAAGTTTAGAGAAAGGCACACAAATAAAAATTGAAAATACTTGGAGGTTCATAATAGAACATACAACTATTTTCTAATCGTGAGTTTAAAAACCTCACCGTTCCTCCAGTTGACTTGGATGACAAAAATGTATTGTGCTTCAGGCGTGACAATCCAAAGTCACACACCTGCATTCTCACAACTTATAAATTAAAACATTCAGTTGCACCAAAGTAACCACTAGCTAGCAGAGACAGACCTAAACAAAATGTCATTTAATATCAACCTATTATATTCTGTTGAATACCAATCTAAAGAGGAATGTCTTTTGGAACTCAAATAAGTAGCCATTCATATGCCTTGAATCAATTTTTAGGCACACTTAGTGTTGTTTGGTATAGTTTAAAAGTATTTTTTAAGGAGTTTTTTTATAGAAGTTGATAAAAGTTGTGGGTCCCATGAAATAATTGAGTTCAAATGTGGTGTATGATATTTTTCCTAAATGATTTTTAGTGCTCGGGTGAGAATATCTAAGCTCTTGTTTTACTGATTGAATGTTGTACAATTTTGGCCAAGCGGTATGCGAGTTCACCAAAATCCAAATAACAAATACCTTGACATTCCAATTCTTATCTACCAAGAGATTTGGTGACTTGAGATCACGGTGAACTATTGTAGGTTTGCTAGTGTGTAAGCAGTTCATGCCCTTCGCCTGCAATATCACCTCCAAAATTTAAGATAATAAATATATATAAAATGAATTTTGTCCAAAACAAAAATCTAAGATTGCTGCTCATACCACATCAAGGGCCATTTTAATTCTACGCTTTTCATCAATTTGACAATGAGGTTGATGAATAATCCGATATAAGCTTCCTCTGGAGGGCCAAAATGTACACACCAGTTACTATTTTGACAAGAATTGGAGAATACGCCGAATAGTTTTTATGTAAAACTCATAAAAAGCAAATAAAAATGACACAGTTGAGACTTGAGATTCATCATGGCAAAATTAAAAGACACAAAAACATGGTTTTAATGGGTGATAATTTCAAGGGATTAGCAGGGATTTATTGGACTAGCGGCATTTCCATAAAAAATACAAGGATTTCAGTCATTATTGCAAAGTAAAGGTCATTAATCTGGTGGCTAAATGTGAACATGTCATAGTTGATACAGCTAATCCAGTCATTCAGAAGGAGTTGGTAGGAGAGACGAAAGATAAGGTTGGATTAGGATAGTTCCAGAGGTTATTGAATGGAGGAAGTTAAGAAACCAAGGTGAAGATGAATCAGGGGAACTCAAGAGAAACCAAGTTATCACATTTGAGTTCCAAGGCATCAAACTGAAAAAAATAATATGCACAATAAGCTTTGAATGTGAGTCATAATGTAGAGGAAAAAAACACATTCACATAACCTATCTGAGAGTGAGTCATAATGATGTATATAGTAAATAATCAACTTGAAATGCTTCCACCAATTTTTCCCTCATAACTTACTCAATACGGTAAACATTGTTACTCATTTAAACATGCTTATTAAGGACAATTAAAAACTGCATTCATGCCAAGAGGCACCCATCGAAGGGTATCAAAGTTATCTTGTAAAACTGCAATAACCAAGAAATCACAGGGAAAAATCATAACCTTCAGAAATATCGCATCAGACAACAAAATGCTCCAAGTTACGAACAAAGAACATGCTTTCATCCAACCAAATTATTCCAAAGTTGACTTCACAAAATCAAGTACATACATATACTGCAATTTGCAGAACTATTTGGCAATAATTTGTTAACTGCAAATTGCTGCCAAATATTTCTTTTAAGCATAGCACACCATCAAATGATAATAAAAGGATGAAAGAAACAACAAAAATATTGAAGACACATACCGTGGCAGAAATTCCGTGACAATAGAAAGATTCGGTGGACGAGTTACTGCACCCATAAAAAGGACTACATTTGGATGGCGTAAATTACGCATGATTAGAACCTGCAACAGTGCACAAGCAGTTAATCATCCCTTAGAAAAACATTTGATTTAAACATAGATTATCATTGAACATTTTCTTTTCAATTATAACAGAATGGCATGTTTGTAGAAAGTTTCAGCAGCCTACCGAATACACAGGTGAACAAAGAGAAACAAAACCAATTTGTTAAGCTATCTATACTAAAAGTAAATTTTCCACTTGAAAAAAAAATGAAGGGAAGTCACCTCTTAGTCAGAGCATCGTGCATGCCACCTCACCAAAAATTTCATCAAGTAATTTAACTTTTGGTAGCACAAGTTACCATCAAGACTCGTCTATGTAGCTGACCACTTTGGTTTCATTACCCTTTTATCATTGTCAAGCCTTTTTTCCTTTGGTTGGAGGTGTTTGCAGTGTAAAAAATCAAAAGTAAAGGTCTTAAAATTACAACAGTCAACAGTTAATCATGAATCTCTAACTGAAGAAAGAATACCTTATGGTGAGCTTTCATTTAAATATATAGAAGAAACCAATAAGTTACTTTTAGTAGATACAAGCAGTTCAACGAAATCTCTCTCAATTGGTTTGCATATTATGATTCACTAGTAAGTAAACAAGGGCAAATTCTTACTTCTCTCTTAAACTCATCCAAAGCAGCACCTGAGAAATCCTGATCAAGAAACTTCTTCACAGCAACCTCTGCACTCATAACAATCCACCAGCCAAAGAATAAAATTTAATAATACTCTCTTGCAGGAAAAAATAGATATTACAAATATATAAATAGAATAATTCTAACTTGTAAGGCCAAGAACCATTAGAAACTTTCAAGAAGATTAAATTTCAACATAGCTAAGCAACATAAACGAAATAAAACTGTAAAGAACACAAGAGATTTTTCGGCCTAAGCCCCAGAAGTTCGGTGACCAAATCTAACACCTACATCCTCTGTTGAGCATCCACAATGTGGAATATGCTCTAAGCATCATTAAAACAACCATAGAGAGACGACGGATAATAGCACTCAGCAGGATAGATACTACAACAAGTGATGATGATGAAGAGTGAAGACAAAAAGTAATATGGAAAGAATTAACCCAAAAAAATAAAACAAATGGAAGGAGGACCCAAACTGTGACTTGGAAGAAAAACAGTCCAAGTTATTTTTCATAATAAAGTTGATCTCATGATGAGAAAAAATCAAACTGTTAGACGAGCATGACTCAATTCTTGAATGGCAATGTCATAGTACAGATATAAGCTCTGGATGGCACAAATAAAACACGTCCAAACCTTGGTGCTAAAAACCAATCAAGCTGAGCCAAGCAATAGCAGCTCAGAATCAGTTCTCTAGCCATAAAACGCTGACGCCCAAGTCAATTTAGCTCAAGGTGAGCTAAAGGAGCCATCAAATGGATATCAAGACTGGTTCACAAGCTTCGGTCAAACAAAAGAATACTCTCTTGAAAAACCCAGCAGGAAGTGAAATATTGAGATAGCAAAGCCACAAGCCACCTTCTTATGGCAACAAATAAAAACTTATAGCATGGAAATAATCTCAAGAATGACAATTAGAAGTCATGTAAAGACCTATTCAACACATATCTTTATTACTGATAGTTTAATTTAGTCAAAGTCAAATTCTATTTTAGTCAAAGTCAATGAAATTTTGGGTTGAAAGTCTAAAGTCGAAAAAGTCAAAGTTGAACTTAAATTAAATGAATAAATTATTTTGGGCTATTTTATAAAATTGTGGTTATTTAAGGATTTAAATGTCACTTTATGGAAGTTAGGGGCTTAAGTTGCAATTGGGCTAAAATGTAAATTGAAATTGGATCCATTTTCTTGTCATTTATGCACAGAGAAGCAGAGAGAAAGGTAGACGCGGACAGAGAAGAAAAGGAAAGGGAAAAAGAGAAGAAAGAAAAGGAAAAGAAAAAGGAAAAAGGAAAAAGGAAAAAGGGAAGGAAGAAGAAGGTCGTGACTGGCCGAGTTGATTTTTAGCTTGGGTTCTCCATTTCTTCTCCATTTTCAAGAGGTAAGCAAGAATCTTCTTATTTTAGAAATGAGTTAAAAATTAGGGTTTTTGCTTATGAGCTTAAATGTGAATGTTATGAAAGGATATGAGTTATTTTTAGTGTTATGAGCTATATTTTATGTTAAATGAAGGGTGTAATGGATGACATTTTAGGGTTCTTGACTTAGTGAAATTATTTAGATATTTAAGCTATTTTAAGGATATTAAGGCTTATGTTGGTTTATCTATATTATAAGCTTGGATTGATGATTTTAGCAAACCCTAGAATTTCTATTTGGGTCCTTTAAGCAAATGTATTATAAAAGAGATTATTTTTGAGCTTTATGGAAGGTTAGAAATAGTTGAGAATGTTAAGGAGCATTATATGTTTTTGAGTTAATAGAAATGGGTTCTAGCTTGGCGACCTTACTAAGAAAGTTAAGAAATTTATTCTTAGTATTTCTTGAGATGGTTATTTATTGATTCAAGCAAATATATTTATTTCAGGAGGTGACGAGGAGGTTGGTGCCGTGTACCGACCAACCTAATTCGAGTCAAAACTCTGTGAGTGGAAAAACTTATCTTTCAGAGATAAGCTTTTTATTATATTATATTAGTTAGTAAAGTTATGTGAATTGTTTCATTATTTCAGTGCTTCAAATAAGTTATGTAAATTGCAAAAATGAATTATTTTTCAAATGTTTGACAAGCATGATTTTTAGTACAAGTTAGCTTTTATAAATGAGAATTTCGATAAAGTTTATTTTAAAAACCACCAAAAAGTACCCAGTGACTTTTACCCGCTCTGCTTGGGTGTGAATGTGTTTCACGGTGTATGACCAGATATGATGATTTTACACTTTCTCTGCCTTGGTGAGAATGTATTTTCACGATGTATGACCGATTATAGTGATTTACAGCTCTGCCGATGTGAATCTATTTCACGATGTATGACCAGATTATTAGGTCTTTGGGACCCACTCTACACACACATATAGGCTTTGGGCGTGTCACGGGGTGCTTAGCCCTTTGGGGCAGCTGCTGTGCGTATGACCCGGTTGATTACAGATTACAGGTTTATCGGTTATCCGTAGTACCTTTTGGTGTGGTATTATATATTTCGAAATAATCGGTATATAGATTTCAAACATCGATTTGATTATGTAATTTCGGACTTTAAATTACGACTTGCGATCTAATCAGTTTATGCTTTATTTGAATATTACATTATATTATCATTTCTCGCTTTTTCTATACTTGCGCTTATTTTACTTGTATGAGAACAAAGAATTCTTAATTCTTATTGCTTAAAAAGTATTATAGAAAAATTGAAATTTCGATAAATGTTTCTAAGCAGGAAAAAGTATAATTATTTTCAAACTCTCCACTCATTTTGAGTTATAAACTCACATTTTCATCACTCTTTTCTTATTAGGGCCTTGATTGAGCTTTTGAGCAACTTTTGGGAGATTCGCAAGAGCCACGTGACCACATCCATTTGATCTACTTAATTGTATGATTGCATCTTGTTAATCAATGCATTATCATTCATTTGTCTCATGTCCACCAGTTTAGTATATTTCATTTTGGTATTATTTGTGGCATGTAGAAGTTAGATGGGCTTGCCGCCTTTTTGATGTAAAGGTTATAAATTTGGGCTGTTTTGCAAATGATAGTGGAAATGGTTGCTGGCTATACTTTGTTTTTGGATTGGTCCATATTTTGGTCAGCTGGACCCAATGGATTTTGTATATATTTTGTGTTTTGAGAAAATTGTTGCTTTTCAGGTTTGGTTTAGTTCAATTTACAAAGGAGACTCTGTCAAAATTTTTATAAAATCTTTTTAGTCCAAGAAAGTCAATAAGTTATAGAAAAGTTTCAGTAGCCTCAATGGTGGGTCCGGCATCCAGCTGGCATCCATCATCGGCGCATGGCACGTCTTGGGTCTACTAGGATGATTCGAGACGGGTCGTGTCATATGCTCACTCGTGTAAATTATCGGAGACCAGCTTAATTTCAATGTAGAAGATTTGAGTTAAAGCCTTGAGTTGTTTGCAAAGATTTTTCTCTATTCGTGGTTCAAGTTAGGGAGAGGGAGGAAGTAAAATAGTATGAGTTTCTTCAGAAAGAATAAATCCCTACTGCATGTGAGAAAGAATAAATCCCTACTGCATGTGAGAACCACTTACAGTACCATTCCAATCATCATGGTAGACCTCTCCATATGAACCTGCAAACACAGTTTACACATCCATTAAATATAGGGAAGAAAAAACAATAATAAATAACTCCCAGATAACAATCTCTGAGGAAATAAAAGGTTTGCTAGTAGTTCCAGTCTTAGTAAAGGGAAGGAGACAGAGAACTTTTTTATGCCCAAGAAGAAGATTATATAATGCATCGTATAAAGCAAGTTTGCTAGTAACATATGCTAGCGAAGGCATTGATAGTTCCATGTCAAGGAAATTTAAGCATGAACAAAAATAACAGAAGCGTAAAACAAGCAGGTGCAGGTGCTACCTAGTCCAATCCTTTCACCAATAACCAGATCCTCCCAAAGAATTTCACATTCACCAACATCATCAATCACTGGATCAACCTTACTTGGGCCTAAATCAAGTGAGGAGCTGGCACTTTCTGGGTCCTTCAGTTTCAAACTAAAGCTGCCTTGCATATTCTGTTTATGGTCATGCAGCCTGGTGATATTCTTTATCTGGTCTTTCGTGATATCCAGTTCATCACTTTGCACGTTGTTCCCATAAGCCCCCTGATATGCTTCCATATGATTGATGCTAAAATCTTCCCCTAAAGACATTTGACTAAATTTACCTTCAGCTGATGCCGTTGTGGAATTGTTACTAAATGAGATACTGTCACTATTCTCCCCGTAATTATTATATGATTTCTCAGGTAACTTGCAGGTGTCAGAGAGAAACTTTTCAGTTGCAGTAGGGCTGCTAGATGCAACTGATGATACCCTATAATTACTAACCTCCTGACTGTTTTTTTGGAAACAAACCATCCACAAAATTATATTCATTTTTCTTTGGGACCTCATTGCATGCATGGCGATTCTTCCACATCAAGGGTACAGGAGGCCGACCACTGACGAGGTTATTATTTCGCCGTTGCAGTTCATCAACTTTATTTATAGGAATATTCTGAACTGTAGCATTTTGGGATCCTTTTATTTTGAATGGATTAAGATCTGAAAAAAGATTTTTTGGGTCTTCTGCACCACTCTGACTGCATGGAACCACATTTACATTCATTCTCACGTCATCACCAACTGCATTAGGTCCACGACCCCCTTTGTAGAAAGAAGTACCGATTGCCAACAAGGGCTATGATCCAATTGGTTACCAGCTAGCCCTTCATTATTAGTTCCAGAAGACCCAACTCCATTATTAGCACTAGCATCTAAAAGTAAAGGCACTTCTGTCTTTGCAGATGTTGTCCCTGGAGAAAGATAATGTCCAGCTACAGAACTCTGATCAGGTTGTGTGGAAGAACTATTGGTATCTTTAGTCGTCAGAAGACGGGAAAGTATGTTTAATTTTTGATTATAGGACTCGAATGGAGTATCCTTTGCACTCAGAACATCAACTGGGATTTGGGTCCCCGGAGCTCCCATGAGATCAATCAAGCACTCGCTGAAGAAAAGCAATTGAGTTTAGAATTTGACATGTAGAGAAATATGTAACACACTTCCATTTATGAAATACACACATAAGATCGTGAGTGTATAAATATTTACATGTGGAGAGAAGTAAGTTCAAAAATCTTGAACCAAAACCAGGAAAAATTTATGAGATAAATTTATTCATGTAACAAGTTTTGAAACCTAGATGTAATTACAAGTTCAGATACAAAGCAAAGAACATTCTTTCAAAAATGAGTTTTGCTTCAAAAGTAACCTTTGTTCCATGAGGAAATTGAGGTTATCCACGTAATGTACAACTCATTTTGGTACTGACTAAACAGAGAAGAAGGGAACAGGAGATACGTACAACCAGGTGCAAGAACTTCTTTCTTGAATTAATAAGTATAATTACGTATTAAAGAGAATAGGGGATTACAATCCATAAGCACTTTAATTAAAGCTGGTAGATATGCAAACTGTGACAACATACCAGTTGCACTTGCACTTGAAATTTTTATCTTATCCATGCACCAGGAGTGTGGTTGCAGGCTATAAATACAAAAAAGCAATAAATTAAGTTATCAAGAAAAGAAAATAATTTGATTACATTGGAGGGGTTGAAAAGGAGTATATATTTTTCTTTAGTAGGAAGGATAACTTTGACTCTGTCTTTCCTCACTACCATACCAATTTAATTTAGAATGCCTGAATTAGTCACCTAGGACGTTGGGCAAATCACAAGAAGGTTTCTCGTGTAGCAGAACAGAGATATGTTTGGACAATTCGGTAAACTGGTAAATGGTTCGCAAACCCTATACTTTAAGAGGATTAAGAATGGAAAATTTGGTGTTCAGAAACACGACCCGTTGTCAAGTCTCTGTTGCAGTTTATTGTGGAACCTGAATCTTTGGCACAAAATGATTAAGAGCACGCGTGGTCTGAATTGAATGGGTGGGATGCTATAATTGGAGCCAGTGTCACACACTAATCTTGGAAATTCATCTCCCAGGTATACTCATCTTTTTTCCTAACCTTCAAAGTTTGCTGAAGTTTTCGTCTTCAGTTTTGAGAAGATGTGTATCTAGGTTTTACATCTTTTGATAAGTATTTCCTAAACTATTGACTTATCGTTTATTGAAAATATGACTTGAGTGTTTGTGTTGATATTGTTGACTGGGTATCATTATAAAAAAAAAACAAAAAAAATTCCATTCCTACATTCTTAAGCTAGTGACCAAACTATTCTTTGAGAACAGTTTGGGGGTGTTAAAGTTACTACTTTTGTTCTGAGAATTTTGATGGTTTGGGTTTTCTAGGTCTCATCTTTGGTTGAATAGGTTATGGTCAAGGAATCTAGGTGAACACTACTCATTCTTTGATATAATAAAATAAAATATCTGACTCGAGCAATTAAGCATGTTAGGGTATCTTAAAACCTGGTGCCCTATGGTCATCTGACTTGGGAGTCATCGGCTCAAAGCTCGCTACATGAGTCATATATATATATAAAAAAATGAAAACAAAATTGCAAAAAAAATATATATATATTTACATCTTCACTTCTCTATTAGCCTGTGGGACTCGAGTAATTAAGTCTGTTAGGGTATTTCAAAACCTGGTGCCCTATGGTCATCTGACTTAGGAGTCATCGACCCAAAGCTCGCTACAAGGGTCACATAGAAAGCTAGTGAAAGAGAAGTATTGCACGCATGATGTAAGATCATTAACATGAGTAGCATAATAAAAAAGAAGAAATAGAAGTGCTCGATGAAGGATTGCTAGGTTAGAACCTCGTAGGCCAAGATGATGAATTTAGAAATCACTCATCATCCTAATTCTAATAATACAAGTTCGATTTTTACCACTTTAGTTGAAAAAAGCATTGTGATGATCAATAGGAACCAATTTCGCTAGAACACCTCGGGATTAGAGAGAAAAGCATTAGAAGTGTGATAATTTACGAGAGGTGTAAGGAATAAATGACTACAAAGGGTTTGAGATTGCTAAAATATCAACAACACAATATTGGTCGTGGTCTAATACATGTATAAGTTTAATTTTTGGCTATTCACACACATTCACAAAAGGTCGAGCATCGGATAAGTGAAAAATTTTGTGCTGTTGTTTAATATCCTTCTAACAGTGTACTAATTTCCGTTGATTCTATTAGCTTAGTTTACATTTATATTTTGTTTTGTTTTTATTCGATGACGAACAAAGGTTTAGTTTGGGGGTGTTTGATAAGTGCATTTTATGCACCTATTTTGGTATTTAAATTAATCATTTATGCCATCATATAGTTGCTTTTCTACTTAATCTATTTTATTATTGTTCTATTTCAGTTTTGGACTTGTTTGTGAAGAAGTAGAGAAGATTGGGCGAAAAGAGCAATAAATTATGCTAGTCGTGTGTTTTTGGGAATTAATCAATAATTGAATAATTGTTAAGTTAAATAATGGTGGATTCTGAAACTTAAGTGTTTTACACAACTTGATTCTTCAATTTAATTGTTTTAGCATAATTAGTTATTCTTTAAATTCAATAATTTCAATAAAAAATCTTTTCGACTCAACTAGCCTAGAATAATAGTTAATTAGGATTAAATTATACTTTCTCCATAGCTTGATCTCGTGGGATCGACCTCATTACTACTTATCTATATTCCAATAGATTTGTACACTTGCGAGTTAATTAAAATTTGACATCACCGTGGAGTACATTGTTTCATATTTGAGAGAGCTTTCCTTTACATTATGCCGCTACTTTGGAGGTATTTGTCGAAGTTAAAATTAGGGGTTTTGGTTAGAGATTGTAGGAAAGACACTCTGTAGAAGTCCTACTTTGTCTTTGTTGCACGTAGTGCCATTGGCTCTGAGAGGAACTCTAGATTGCATCCGCACCATGTCATTCAATGTACCAAAGCCACGGTTTTGAGAATTCTTGGATAGCACTTCAATGTGGTTGGGAGCCTCTTTTGAGTTCCTAATGAGTTTAATTGTTGTATTTGTCATCGGAGAACAACTTGCCCTCGTCCTTTACTTCTCTATAATTAATAAACTATTTTTATTTATTTTTAAATAAAAAACAGAACAAATTCTCAATAATTATCAATTCAAAAGTACGAGGTATATTTCACCCACCATTCAAGTAACAATTAAAATAGAATTTCAATATGGCTACAAACACTGTCTTGTTCCTATTAACAATATTGAGAAATTCTATAGCTTTGGATCTTTAGTAATATTTTATTTATTAATTACAAAAAGTTATGGCTGTTTGAAAAACAGTCGCTCCAGCCCATTAGTAAAAAATGGTCGTTTCTGTCCACTCTAGCAGACAGACCAACCATTTGAGCGGACGATCCTGAGGCCAAACCTTTATTTGAGTTAAAATTCTATTTTTAGCATGTTTTTAGGAGATTTTGGGCACGAAATTCAACTTTGATTAGACTCTTATAAAAAGTAGAACTCTTAGACTTAAAGAGAAGCAAATGTTGGGAGAGAAAATGAGCTAAAAACACAAGACTTCTTTTGGGAATTGATATCAATCTTGATTTTTTAGCTTTCAATTAAGAAGAAGAAGAGGATTTGTAACGTCCCAAAAATTTAGAATTTTATTTCGAGCTAAATAAAATTCTTAGCAAGTAATTGTGGCCACATGTCCCTCCAAAGTCCAAACGAGGTCCAATAATAATAAACGACCCAAGTCTGCTAGAGAAAATATCCAACGATTTTTGAGATTTAATTAATTAATTAATTATAATTATTTTCTATAAAAGGCAAGATTTGTAAAATATTTTAAATTTATGGTAATTTCACCATATCAAAAACTTACCAAACTCCAAATAGTTAATTATAATTATTTTCTATAAAAAGCAAGATTTGTAAAATATTTTAAATTTGTGGTAATTTCACCATATCAAAAACTTACCAAACTCCAAATAGTTAAGTTCATACAAGAGAATGGAATAAACACTAAAAATCCTCAATTTTTCTTTTCCTCCTTTCTCTTTCTCCCTCAAATTCGGCCCCCTCCCCCTTCCCTTCACAAAAATGTCCCCTCCCCTCCAATACACAAACTTAAGCCTTTTTTTTACAAAGAAAGAAAAGAAGAAGAAAAGGAAAGAAAATAAGAAGAAAAGAAAATGAGAAAAGAGAAGAAGAAAAAGGAGATAGAAGACATGTTTTGATTTCAAAAGCTTTTCACTCCTTTTTCAAGAAGCGAGGTAAGAAATATTTATATGCAAGAGATTTAAATCTCTTTTATGTATTGTAGTTGTGTGTATGCTATACTAAATGATTTAATGTTTATGGCCATCCGGATATGAATATAGTTTATTCTTTTGAAATGAACAAGAAATGATGTTCATCCTACTTTGGATGTAAATGAAGAATGTTTATAGTTTTAAATCCCTTGGGATTAAACTTAAGAAAGAATGTTTATGGTTTTTAAATCCTTCGGGATTAATACTATGAAAGAATTTGGAGTTTCAACCCTTGAGCTCACCAGAAATTGATGTTTGCGTGGTTTACTTACATTTAATTGCAGTATATAAATTGAGATTTGTATATTTATAAATGATGATATTTCTATTGAGTTTTTCCCAAACTCACCCTTCTCTCATTCATAGATTAATTGTAGGATTGGATGGAGGCTCGATGATGAAGGGATTGAGCCATATAAAAAGAGATTTCGGTCAAGAAGACAAATAAATGACAATTGCTTTATATTGTTATGATTTCTAAATTTTATATGTTATAAGATGATTTTGATATGAATGTTAATTGTTAATTTGGTATAAACTTGTTCGGAACTCTTTGAAATAATATTTTTAATAATGACGAGTGTTGGAGGATGTTTAAATGGTATAATGTTGAGCGAGATGTAACTGTCTTTCCAGCTTGCAAGTCCAATTTCAAATGGATGTCTTGAATGGTAGACTTCAGGTTTTGGGATAAAACTTGGTGGGATTGATGACCTATCAATTTCAGTCCTTTGAAACTTAGAATCACATCTTTCTGATGTCTGTAGAGCAAGATATATAAGTTTTGGTAATGATGAACAGTTCTACTCGAGAATCTACCTTCCATGTTTTAGATGTTAATTTGGAGACCTTACATATTTTATTATATTATGAATTTTAGATATTAGTTAATACATTATGTGATGTTTTATCTCTGAAAGTATTAGAATTTTTCAAAGTCTTTTGATAGAGAAAATTTGGGATTAAAAATGAGTATTGAAAGTTATCTAGTTTCTTTTTTTTCGTATACTTTGTATTCCCTTTTGATGACCTTAACTATTTCCTAAAATTGTGAAATTTTAGCATGTATTAGAAGTATATGTTGTGACTGTTGAGTTGCTCATTTTCATGCATAAGTGATAAAAGGACAGTAAACTTATGTCACAATTAAGTTAACTAGAAGTTTCGACTTTAAGAAAAAACTATTAATGTTTCTTAACCTCAACTTTAAAGTCCTCATAGTTGATAAGTCACATTTGTAAACTTTTAGAATAATATCTAGAATTCTGCATTTTAGTTTACTTTCGGGCTTTAAAAGGTAAGAATATGAGAGACGTGCCGAGGCCTCGTATAGGAGGTTTTGGGCGTCACAAGATTATTCAAGAACTTGTTGAAGAGATTCAAGGGGTCAGGATTATTCTTCTATTTTCATCCACATTCATAGAATCTGGGTGATGTCCTTTCAATTATTTATGTATTTTTGAAATTCGAACATGATAGACTAAACTCTTTGTGCTAAGAATGATGGTGTAAACTATATGTTTAAATTTTAATTCAAGGATTCTCGTTTCTAATCAAAATTTATGTTTGTTTGATTGATTTATGCGATGGTTTTAATATCCGTTTGAATGATTGATCACCATTTGAACGTGTTTGTGATTTATTTTCGTTTTCGGGAGGTTCAAAATAGGTTAACTCATTATGGTTTTAAACACTAAGTTCTATAGAAATTAGGAATTATTTGATAATGATTGGTGCAATCAAATTTGATAATCTTGATATTAAATGTATTTTTATATATTCGAATTTGAAATATGAATATTTTGGAATGTATATAAAAATATGTTTAATTCTACTCGAAATAGGTTATTAGATAACTTAGAATTATCGATTGTCAACTTGAACATAAATTGGACTAAAAGTAGAATTTTGAGATTTATAATTGATACTAATTGTGGTGTCGGATTCCTAACATAACTCATTTACTTGAATTGTTTCCAAAAACCATATTTGCATTCCTAGCATAACTCATTTACTTGAATTTTCTGAAAAAATCATATTCGTGTTCCTAACATAACTCATTTACTTGATTTTTCTCCAAAAATCATATTTGCACTAAGTTAAATCGTAGTTATAATTTAGAGAATTTTCATACTTTCTTGATCCAAATATTTATTGTGTGAATTTAGTTTAAACTCGAATTTGTCAGAATTAAGCTAAAGTCTAAATTTTTGTGGGAACGATACTCTTTTAATCATTATTATTATTATTACTTGTTAAGGATCACGTAAACATGAGATTTCACCAAATAACTTCTACCTATCGTCTGACACTAATAATTGAATTAAAACATCCATTGTAAATGTTCTATGCTGGCGAAAATTAGAAAATTCAAATATGTGTTGTCCCAAAAAAATTGAGTGACTGGGTTGGGCTTATTGTGATTATTGAGGGCCAGGCACGAAATTTGACTATTAATACTCGTTTTCTTCACAAATAAAATTTCTCAGACCCAAAATCATCAATTTTGTAAAAATAAATCTTCCCATTTGCTAGACAAATAATTTTATTTATCACAATTAGTAATAATCACTAGTTTATAAAATAAATTTTATATTTCTATATTTCATTGAACACATCATTTAATGTCAATATATTTAGTATATAGACGGGTAATAAGTGAAATAGTTTTATTCTTGTGGAAATATTTTTGTCCTATTTGTACTTTGTTCCCTAAAAGTTTAATAAGTTGGCCCCAAACTTCTCAAATCTCGCAGTTAAGTCTTTAAGTACGATATAACATTTCCTGGACCTAAAATAATTCGTCTGCAATTTTCTCAAAATTGTAGTTTAGTCCCTATATATATCAAAATTTTCAAATAAGGCCCAATTTGTTTTTTTAGCAACTAATGACCTTACTTTATGTTATTCTTTACTAGCATTTCTCAGTATTTGCAACTTCAGAGCTAAGCCAAGGAATATCAAGAATATCGGGGTTCAAAATTATACCCCTTTTAAAATATTTTGTTCTCAATTACCTTAGTGTTTGTTGAAGATTTGTAGGTACTTTGCCTTTACTTTTTCCTTGTGCTCTCATGTAGGTACTTACACATTACTATATCATTTGGATGGTGTGGTTGACATCTCGAAACCTTGACTAGTAGAATCTTTTTTTCTTCAATATTTTAAGCTTTTCTTGTCAAAATGATTGTCGTAGTTTCCTTGTAAGTCATGCCATGTTGAATGAATAATAGTTAGTAATTTACTAGCAGCATAGACCTGACACGTGACAAATATTTCAAGGCATGAAGACATGAAAAACGTCATATACTCCCGAAGAACACTTTTCATTGGTGTTACTTGCAAGAAAACCTTATCACCGACCCTGAATTCCATATTATTTCTCATGCCATTGCATAACTTTTCTATTAATCATTGACCTTCTTTATTCTTGCTAGGATATTCTCAATAGTGTGAATTGTTTGCTCAACAATTCTAGGTCTTAGTATTCTCCATTGCACTTTCTTCCATACAACGCATTATATGGAGCTATTGTTGTTGTGGCCACATAATAGTTGTTGTCTGTGAATTTCACCAATGTTTTTCTCGAACCCGACCTTAGGTATGTGGATGAAAAGTCTTGTTGAAGTTTAACTAAGCTCTCATTGCTCTTCATAGACTTTGAAATTTTCGAAGTGAACTTGAAATTTCTATTTATAGAAATTATAACCTTATGGAGTCTGAAAACTTTTCTAACGTACAAATACTAATAGTGAAGTCATCATCATTGTAAGAAAGTGGATTGATTTTCGTCCACACATCGCCAATAATCCCATATTGTGTCTTGTTCTATAGCTAACTTTGGAAAACCCACTACAATATGGAAATCACACTGCAATCAAAATGATAGGTTGGGGACTAAATGCTAAAAAAGTAAAATGAGGACCCATTGTTACTTAGTGAATAGATTGGACACTAATGCTACAATTGAATAAAAAAATGCAAAAGGTAATAGCATGACAGCCCACTTTAAACAGAATCTTAGTCCACCAAACATTGAGATGAATCCTTTTTTTTGCACATATTTAAGTATGTAACCAAACCCCTCTCTCCGAGCTGAAATTGCCTTTGGAATTTTATTTATATCATGTACCATCGAACTTTATACTCTGTTTCATATACTATCAAAATTTAATTTATTTTATTTATAATACTAAATTTTAAAATTAATTTCAGCTTAAACCAATTCGTTAACTAGTCGTTCATTGTTTTAAGAAAATTACGCAGCGTAGCACTAACGACTCAATAATTGATGATGTATCTTGTTACGTGTGAAAGTATTTTCCATGTACATGAAGTTCAAAATGAAAATATAGTCTTGATGTCAAAGTCGTGTTTGAAAATACGTGTTTCTATGAATCATTTCGACAACCCTTGGGCCTAAAATCGTTTAATTGATGTCAAAAATGTATTTTTATTTTTAACTTCATACACGTAGACAACACTTTCACACATAGTGATATACATAACCCAATTAACAGTCCGTTAATACTACGTCAAAATTTTCATCAAACAATGAAGGGTTGATTAACGAAATGGTTGAACTGAAAGTAATTTTAAAATTTGGTGATATAAATGAAACAAATTAAAATTCGATAGTATAAATAAAATAGAGTATAAAGTTTAGTAGTATATGAAGTAATTAATTCTTTAAATAAAAATAAATAAATATATACAACAGATGTCCCATTTAAAGTGGCGCAGTTGCTTCTGGAGAAACTTTTGATCGATGTTGCACATAATGCAGAGAATGAAGTGAGTTGGGAGGTGAAAAAGAATGGACGAAACAAAAAGAAAGAAAAAGAAAAAGAAAACTAATGATGGTAAATGAATTATTGTAGGCTGGTCAACCCACTTTTGTTGTCTTCCTACGCAATCATTCAGTTTAATTTATAATGCAATTCTTTCTTTCTTTTTTAAACACATTCCAATTGAATAATGTCACGTATAATAACTACTGGTGATAAACGATTACAAATAGCATTATTTAAAAATGTATTTAGACAAGACTCAAGAGAGATGTTATTATTGGGAATGGAACATGAAAGAGTAGTTAGCCACTTTATATGTACCGACCGACAAACAATGCTAATTATTATTATATGGGAATCTACAATTAATGTGGATGACCATTTAATTATTCAAAAGTTACAACTGATATTAATTAAGTTATGTTCAGTTGATCATTTTTAATTTTTTATTGATAAAACTCCATTAATATGAAAATTGTCAAAAGTAACATATATATTAATTTGCATTGTGCTTTTCAATTTTAATGCACGCTTAAAAAGAAAAAAGAAAAAAGAAAAAAGGTGGTAGAGATATCAAATATCATGTTGATTTGCTGTTTGAGAAAATGAAGTGAATTCCACTCTACACCTCTACTAATAATGAAGGAAATTGATTATTATCCGATATCTCCATCATTATAATTATACACCCTATTTCTCTTTGATGAAGATGAAGACTTCCACTGGTTTTTGTCCACAACTTTTATGCCAATATTACTTGAATTCTTCATATTTGCTTCTTAATTAGAATTAATCAATTTGTTGTATATATCTTAATACACTTGTCAAAACTTCGTAATTACTTAAATCAACTCGTCTACGTCATTGCGAGGCCAATATAAGCCATCATTAGGAAAGAATCTTAAGCGGTCATGGGATGCCAAGCAAAGGAGCCAAACTATGTGCACAACATTCAATCATCAAAGTTTGCACTAACGTACTCATAAAAAAAAAAATATCGAATTAAATAATCATTACAATTATAATAGAGTTAGCAATTATTACACGCTATGTCAGATAAGATAACAAATCAATATAGACCTGAGCTCGAAGCCTACTATAGTAATGAACTGCTCAAGTCAACCAATAGGAATGAAGGAATAATACTTGAGTGACTCAATTACCATTGTGTTGTCAAAACTCATTGAAGTGACAATAGCGGTGCCAACCCCTATATAAAGGGGTTCATTTTACTCGTAAAAGGTATAATCTATACAGAATTCTCTCAATCTTTTCTTTATTTTTGTTACGTTCCGATCTCACTAATTTATGCATTATAGAGTTTTCAACTATTATACTCCCCTAGTTCCAAGGGTCAACTATTCTATTTAGAAATTCTTCATCCTAAGTTGGTCAAAATGTACTATGTCATTTCTGCATCAACATAGTCAATGGATATATTGCTGCTAATTACATTCTTCTCGTTGATTATATATTAATTTCTCTTCAAGAGAAAAAGGTAAATAATTAGTACAAAGCAGGTGCCAGTAGAATTTATGCACGTTGTATATATACGTATCAAATAGGCAAACGCTTACATAACACAGAGCCCAAGAACAAGAACGTGCAACCTTAAAACTGCACAAATAGAGAATTTTAGTCATTAATTAGTGCAAGTATTCTTTCTAATAGCTAATTATTCTCCCTTAATATATACTTAACTTGGACTAGTACCCTAAGCCCCTAAAGCTGTTTTAACATATTAATTAATTGTAAGTATAAGAATTAACAATTGGCGGTGGCCCTAACTAATTTTACGGGATCCCATGAACATGAGCTTTGCCTTGTAATTACGGAAGCATCATCATTGCCTGCCTTACGTCCTAATATGTTTCTACCATTAATATTATACTATTATTTTTACACTTACATGATCATACTTAATTAATTGTTACTTCACATTATATATAGATATATATAGACGAGTCAAAACAGGTGATTTGGATAAACCAGCACGAACCAGTTAGCAAGAAGAAACAATCCGTGACGATTCACATGCCGGTTCGGCCCACTCAATAATTTGGTATGCCTGGTCCGGACCGCCCATTGGCCCATCAATGTGTCGAGTCAGTCCAGACCGGTAGGGACCCATATTACTAAAAACAAATGGTGGCAGTTGGTGGATTAAAAAAAGGGGGCAGTCAGCTATTCCAATAGTTTATATAACACACACCACATATGAAATAATTTAGAATCAAAATGAGGTTGAAGTGTTCTAGTTAAGATATCAATGCATGCAATATTTGCATTTGCATTGTCGAAACTCAAAACTAATGCTAAACAATCTATTTGCAACATCAAACTCATTTGTTAACACATAAAATATTCACCCATATGAGGCCCAAAACAAAGGGTCAGTAGAGATTGAGCGAAATGTAAAAAGACTTGAGCCAGGACGAGGTGGAACAAGACCTAGGCGATAGAAGCGACAACAGCATCTCACGACTATTGGGGCAGTTTTCATATGTTAATGGTAGTCCAAAGTAACAGTTTATTAATGGTAGAGACATCATGGCAAACATGGATAGTTATAAGGGGTTATGGCAAACATGGCAAATGTAAGCTATTACGTGAATGTGGGGAGTTGTAAGGAGTTACTTGAGAAGTGGTGTCAAAGTTAGTAGTTAGTTATGGCCAAAATCAGTGCTAACCGTGATTAAAGCATAAATAAGGAAGGAAACAATCAGAGGAGGAGACACGAAAATCTATCACAAACAAACATGTGAATTTACATTTGAAGTCTTTTACTTTCGTTTACAAATCAGTAATCTTGTGTGCTTGTACCCCTTGGAGGCTGGTTGCATTGTGTGGTCTTTCAATTCAAACACCCCTTATTGGGATATTGAACAAAAGGTTTTGTTCATTACACATCATCTGAACAAATCTCTTAATTGTTAGCATGACCATAAACGCGCGAAACATCATTAAAAACTTGCATTAAATTATCGGTCAAATTTGCTCTATTATGTGGATATTCAAGTAAACGAAAAGTAATAATTCTCTTGTATAATAACCAATTATCATTGATAAAATGTGCGTGACACACATGTAAGAATTAATGTCCAAGGTCCAATTAGTTGGGTCGGACTTAATTACTCATTGGGCCAAATTAATTAATAAGATTATTTAATCGGGCACGATTGTTGATGAGTTCTAGTTGGACTAGAACTAGGGCTAGAGTTAGCCCCTCACCTATAAATACATAGGCACAACGTATTAGGGTTAAGAGTTGTTTTCCATTACTTGCTAGTACAAGCAAAAGACAACCCAATCAACTTCTTCCAAAATTTCGCTTTCATCCGTTCTTGATTGTGGAGTTCGGATCTGTTCTTCTTTGTGTGGATCACCATTGGAGATCGGACAATTGGACGGTTGTGGTATTGAAGATAGCACCTCCGACCCAATCGATAATCGATTCAAGACATTCATCAAAGGTATTCTATCACGAATCATATCTAAGTACAAGGTTGATCCGGGCTTATAGGAATTGAGCATTTAATTTCCGCTGTGCATGTATACCTCAATTCTTTACGATTGGTATCAAAGCCTACCTTGTTACTTGTTAGAGTTCATTAAACTGTTTTGATGAATTAGAACAATAATTGTTATTGAGATATTAATTTGATTTGAGTTTTGACAAAATATAAAATTTTGAAATTTTGAAAAAGAAATCTAAAATTGTTTTGGATTTATTTGGAATGGATCTAATCGTAAAAAAAATCATCATCGTATGCGCATGGCAACGGTCGGAGTGGTGGCGGTCCGTTGCTTTTGAAAGCATCAAGCGCCGCCATGAGAATCGATTCTCGGGCGGCGACCACAAAGACTGGCTTCTGCTAGCAGCCTTGCCGCCTTTACATCTTGTTGTTCGACGCCTTGAGAGAAAGTGCACGCCGATGTTAGACACCGCGTGCCAATGCTGCAAACAAGATGTGTCTTGGCGCCGGCTTGAAGAAAGCGTCAATGGTGGTTTTGCAGAGACCTGCGTTTTTTAAAATTGGGAGTGGGGCCTCCCATGCAATTTTATCAATTGCATGGGAAGCCCCTAATTTCAAAAGGATGAATGGGGTCTACTATGCAATTTATGAAATTACATATAATGACCCGATGTTTTAAAATTAAAAGGAGTTTTACGTGCAATTTTCGAAATTGCATGAGAAGACCCGTTGTTCAAAATAAAGGAATGGTCTTTTGTGCAATTTTCAAAATTGCGCAAAAGGCCTCATGTTCGATTTTTAATCAAGGACTCATTGTGTAATTTTAGAAATTGCACAATAAGTCCTGAAATTTTATTTTCTGAGAATATGGTCTTAAATGTAATTTTAAATTTTTTGAAAATTTTGTAATTATTTAAATTTAATCTTTGGTCAAATATTTAGTATTGACTAAAATTTATTTTAAATTATATTTTAAATTTTGACCAGTTAAATTTTGACTTTACTTTATAAAATTATAATTTTGACCATATACAAATTTTATCTTCAATTAGAGTATGACTTTAAATTGGTAGATGAAATAAAATTTGAAAACCCTTTTATGAATAAAATTAATTGATTAATTGGATTAATTGATTAATTTTATTGTTGAAAAATTAATTAATTAATTGGATTAATTATTTAATTCCATCTAGTCCGCTTCAAAAATGTCTAAAATGTTTAGACTTATAATTTGTCAGCTACAAATTTAGAAATTAATATTAGATATTAATATGAATGTTTAGTGGATGATTATGGACTCGACCCATGTGATTGGTTGTATGGTTAATTATTCCTGTTGATTATTGGTTGGGCCTGCGAGCCTATTATTTAATTAAATGGGCCTGCGAGCCTATTATTTATTTAATTAGAATTTCGAGCTATTTATTTATTATGGGCCTGCGTGTCCATTGATCAGGGCCTGCGTGCCAACTAGTATAGGATACGGGTTGCGCGCGGAAGATGGAGATGATTGCATTTAGCATTCGATGAACGAATGCAACGTCCCTTAGAATTGACCAACTAATCTTCTTTTGGCTCAAGAAGATTAGATAGATAAAGTCCATAATCATCCACACTTATAATTATGTATGATTGATTGCGTGTTGGATGTTGGTTAATGTACATAAACGTGATGAGACAAACATCTTTTTATCAAAATATTAAATTCGTATTAAATGATTAATACAACGTGCCTTCCATTGTTATAGTGAAAAACCAGAGTCCATTATCGATGTCAGTTTGTTGAGTCACTCAAGGCTGCTCGCTCATGGATATGTTTATCACTATGAAACATTTGATGTTTCTGAATAATGGGTCGAATTTAACTAAAATTTTATTTTTTGTTGAGTCACTCAAGGAAATAGAATTTTAGGGGTACAATCAAGTAAACACATAAGATGTGTGCGACAATAAGTTGTCTACTTGATGATCTAGGAGTCACATAGAGATGTGATTGATAGAAGTATCTACTTGGATGTTTTACTAGGATTTGTTGAGTCACTCAAGATTCTAATAAAACAAAAGGGATCCTAGCCCCACTGGGAATATGACCGGTTCTATTGATTAATGTTTGAGGGTCATTAATTCAATTTAAACAGTGGGAGTACAATTAATTTAATACAAGTCCATAATTAAATTAATTTTCTATATTTAATTAATGTTCTATCTTATTATTTAATTGTTGAATCATGAGTAACCATATGAGTTTAAAAGGCATATTGGATGCCAATAAACAAATTCGGACCAAAATTTTGACCGGCACCGCAATCGAGAATTGTTCTCAAGCATGAAAAGAAAAAATTAGATATGTCAATAGCGCCCAATACCGGAAGCTCCTATTGAGGAGGCTACGCCGGGAGAACGTCGCGAGCTTACAAAAACACAGGTGATAATAGTAACACCGCAACATGTGATGCTTGCGATATGTCACTGAGTTAGAAAAGCGAAGCACGAGGGTATGGATGCCTATACTAAAATGTATCATTTCAAGGAGTTGAATGATGTACGATCATGGACCGACAAGTATGAGACATCCAAAAGGTTATGAAAAGGTATGATGGTAAAAGATCTTGATCGGTGCTCATGTATTGAAGATGATTGATTATATTAAATCAATTACGTTTTACCATGAACCACGAGCTAAGTGTTGACTTAGTTATGCGGTCCCTACCTAATAACTTTTTCCAGGTTCATTATGAACTTCAACATGAATAAGATTCGATGTACCCTACTCAAATTGCTAAACATGCTAAAATCATAAGCCCAAATGAATGGGTAAACTTTGGCCATTGATACCTCTAAGGGCACTAAGAGGAAATCTAAAGGGACCTTTTAGAAAGGATCCAAGAAGGCGAATCTGCTGGAAAACAGTTAAGCAAAGACGAATTCAAATCGATGATCCGTGTTTTCAATGTAGAAACAAATGGCATTAGAAGTGAAACCACAAGGCATAAAAAGAGATAAAACTAAAATACTCATATCCTTGGCATTGCATACTCGGTCATATAAATGAAAACACATCACCAAGTTACATAAAGATGAATACTTGGATTCAAATGATTATGAATCATTTAATAAGTGTGAATCATGCCCGTTGGGCAAAATGACCTAGACCTCTTTTTCTCGAAAGGAGACACACTTGCGCACATTTTGGGTCTTGTACATACTAATGTATATGGACAAATGTCTAAAGATGCTAAAGGTGGCTTTTCTTACTTCATCATATTTACATATGACCATTCTAGATATGGTTTTATATGCTTGATGGAATTCAAGAGTGAAGCCCTTGAAAAGTTCAAGAAATTCAAGCAAGAAGTAGAAAGACAAACCGAGAAAAATATTATAACACTTAGATTTGATCGAGGTGAAGAATATTTGAAGGGTGAGTTTTAGACTATCTAAAGAGAATGGAATTCTATTGTAGTGGACTCGCTTATACGTCAATACAAAATGGTGTATCGAAAGACAAAACCGCACCTTATTTGATATGGTGCGATCAATGAGTGAGTCGCAGATTATTCCAAAATTATTTTAGAGATATGCGCTTAACACCGCATGTTATACACTAAGCGTGTCCTATCTAAATCGGTCAATAAAACTCCATACGAGTTATGGAAAGGAAAAATACCTAATCTTTCATACATGAAGGTTTAGAGATGCGGCGCTTACGTGAAGCGCGTTGAATCAGAGAAGCTATGAGCTAAATCTGATAATTGTTTATTTGTAGGGTATCCAAAAGAAAGTGTTGGATATTATTTCTACAATTCCATCAAGATGAAGGTCATCATATCGAGACTTGCTTGTTTCTTAGAGAAGACGATGGGAGCAATGTAGATCTTGAAGAGGTTCAAGAAACCACAAATAAAATTGACCAATTAGATGTTCCAATGATCGAGCTTGCATCGATAAAGCATGATTGAGAAAGTGGGAACCACCGGTTCCCAAGGACACACCAGACTCCGCGTAAGTCGGCGAGTCATTCATTTTCCTCACGAGATACGATCTCTTGGTTACTAGTAATGTATTACTAATTGAGGAAGATGAACCTATTACTTACGCAGAATCGAAGTCAAGTGTTGACTAACAATGATGGCAGGAAGCCATGGAATCCGAAATGAACTCTATATACGAAAACAAGGTTTGGACCTTGCTTGACCGCCTGAAGGGGTAAAACCTATAGGCTATAAATTGGTTTACATTAAAAGGGTTGACATGGATAGTAATGTTCATACTTACAAGGCAAGATTGGTTGCAAAGGATTTCAAGTAGAGACAATGGATTGACTTTGACGAAACCTTCTCACCAAAGTCTTGTCTAAGTTAATTCGGATTACGCTTGCAATAGTAGCATACCATAACTATGAGATATGGCAAATGGATGTTAAGATTGCATTTTTTAATGGGAATCTTAGCGAGGATGTGTACATGACACAACTTGAAGGCTATGAATCCACATAGCCAAACAAGGTATGCAAACTACAGAAATCTATATATGGATTAACGCAAACCTTTGAATTTGGAATCTTTATTTTGATAAGACAATCAAAATGTTTGATTTTATCAAGAATGAAGATGAACTATGTGTATAAAAGGTTAGTGGGAGCAAAGTCGTGTTTCTAATTTTATATGTGGATGACATACTTTAGGAAACGATGTCTCCGATGCCAAAAATCAGTAAAATTGTGGTTATCCAAAATTTCTCCATGAAGGATATGGGAGAGGCAACGTACATTCTCGATATAAAGATTTATAGAGATAGATCTAAGAGAATGCTTGGCCTATCTCAAGATATGTACATAGATAAAATCTTAAGAAGATTTAGCATAGAAGAGTCCAAGAGAGGACTCTATCTCATCTTGCATGGGATCAATATCTCAAAAGAGATGTGTCCAAAGACACAAATTGAAAGAGATCGCATGGATAGAATTCCTTATGCATCGACAATAGGATCTATCATGCATGCAATACTATGTACTCGATTGAATGTTTCATATGCTTTGAGTGTCATGGCGGGTGTTCCAAGCAAACCTCAAGCGAGAAACATTGGATCGCAGTCAAGAACATCCTTAAGTTCTTAGAAAGAACTAAAGACATGTTCTTGATATATGGAAGAAATGAACTTAGAGTTCAAGGTTATGCCGATGCCGACTTCGATGCGATAAAGACGATAGCAAATCCCAAATTCGGATATGTATTTACTCAAAATAGTGGTACGATCGGTTGGAAAGGTTCCAAACAAGAAACGATGCATTGATTCAACTATAGAAGCCGAATATATACCGCTTGAAGTAGCAAAAGAAAACGATTCGGATCAAGAAGTTCATTATTGAACTTGGAATAGTTCCTAGCATTGTTGATCCAATAACTTGTATTGTGATAACAATGGAGCCATCGCATAAGCGAAGGAACCCGAGTCTCATCAATGATCCAAATATATATTGAGGCGATTATCATCTCATCGTAGAGATAATCTTAAGAAATTATATAAAGATAGAATGAGTCCTAACATACGATAATGTAGCGAGATCCTTTGACAAAGTTGTTGTCCCAAAGACAAGCATGATGGTCATGCTAAATTTGATGATATTAAGATACACGAGTGATTGGATCTAGTTTGTATGGGATATTTTGTGATATACTCTTTGTTAGACATTGAAGTATATGAACAAATGGATTAATTAAATGCTTGTCTACATTTAATGGCAGCTCTATTATTTTAAAATTTTATATAACTCATTTACTTGATTTTTCTCCAAAATCATATTTGCACTAAGTTAAATCGTAGTTATAGTTTAGAGAATTTTCATACTTTCTTGATCCAAATATTTATTGTGTGAATTTAGTTTAAACTCGAATTTGTCGTAATTAAGCTAAAGTCTAAATTTTTGTGGGAACGATACTCTTTTAATCATTATTATTATTATTACTTGTTAAGGATCACGTACGCTTATGAGATTTCACCAAATAACTTCTACCTATCATCTGACACTAATAATTGAATTAAAACATCCATTGTAAATGTTCTATGCTGGCGAAAATTAGAAAATTCAAATATGTGTTGTCCCAAAAAAATTGAGTGACTGGGTTGGGCTTATTGTGATTATTGAGGGCCAGGCACGAAATTTGACTATTAATACTCGTTTTCTTCACAAATAAAATTTCTTAGACCCAAAATCATCAATTTTGTAAAAATAAATCTTCCCATTTGCTAGACAAATAATTTTATTTATCACAATTAGTAATAATCACTAGTTTATAAAATAAATTTTATATTTCTATATTTCATTGAACACATCATTTAATGTCAATATATTTAGTATATAGACGGGTAATAAGTGAAATAGTTTTATTCTTGTGGAAATATTTTTGTCCTATTTGTACTTTGTTCCCTAAAAGTTTAATAAGTTGGCCCCAAACTTCTCAAATCTCGCAGTTAAGTCTTTAAGTACGATATAACATTTCCTGAACCTAAAATAATTCGTCTGCAATTTTCTCAAAATTGTAGTTTAGTCCCTATATATATCAAAATTTTCAAATAAGGCCCAATTTGTTTTTTTAGCAACTAATGACCTTACTTTATGTTATTCTTTACTAGCATTTCTCAGTATTTGCAACTTCAGAGCTAAGCCAAGGAATATCAAGAATATCGGGGTTCAAAATTATACCCCTTTTAAAATATTTTGTTCTCAATTACCTTAGTGTTTGTTGAAGATTTGTAGGTACTTTGCCTTTACTTTTTCCTTGTGCTCTCATGTAGGTACTTACACATTACTATATCATTTGGATGGTGTGGTTGACGCCTCGAAACCTTGACTAGTAGAATCTTTTTTCTTCAATATTTTAAGCTTTTCTTGCCAAAATGATTGTCGTAGTTTCCTTGTAAGTCATGCCATGTTGAATGAATAATAGTTAGTAATTTACTAGCAAAGATAGACCGACACGTGACAAATATTTCAAGGCATGGAGACATGAAAACGCTCATATACTCCCAAGAACACTTTTCATTGGTGTTACTTGCAAGAAAACCTTATCACCGACCCCAATTCCATATTATTTCTCATGCCATTGCATAACTTTTCTATTAATCATTGACCTTCTTTATTCTTGCTAGGATATTCTCAATAGTGTGAATTGTTTGCTCAACAATTCTAGGTCTTAGTATTCTCCATTGCACTTTCTTCCATACAACGCATTATATGGAGCTATTGTTGTTGTGGCCACATAATAGTTGTTGTACGCGAATTTCACCAATGTTTTTTCTCGAACTGACCTTAGGTATGTGGATGAAAAGTCTTGTTGAAGTTTAACTAAGCTCTCATTGCTCTTCATAGACTTTGAAATTTTCGAAGTGAACTTGAAATTTCTATTTATAGAAATTATAACCTTATGGAGTTTGAAAACTTTTCTAACGTACAAATACTAATAGTGAAGTCATCATCATTGTAAGAAAGTGGATTGATTTCGTCCACACATCGCCAATAATCCCATATTGTGTCTTGTTCTATAGCTAACTTTGGAAAACCCACTACAATATGGAAATCACACTGCAATCAAAATGATAGGTTGGGGACTAAATGCTAAAAAAGTAAAATGAGGACCCATTGTTACTTAGTGAATAGATTGGACACTAATGCTACAATTGAATAAAAAAATGCAAAAGGTAATGGCATGACAGCCCACTTTAAACAGAATCTTAGTCCACCTAACATTGAGATGAATCCTTTTTTTTGCACATATTTAAGTATGTAACCAAACCCCTCTCTCCGAGCTGAAATTGCCTTTGGAATTTTATTTATATCATGTACCATCGAACTTTATACTCTGTTTCATATATACTATCAAAATTTAATTTATTTTATTTATAATACTAAATTTTAAAATTAATTTCAGTTAAACCAATTCGTTAACTAGTCGTTCATTGTTTGAAGAAAATTCTGGCGTAGCACTAACAGACCGTTAATTGACTGATGTATCTTGTTACGTGTGAAAGTATTTTCCATGTACATGAAGTTCAAAATGAAAATATAGTCTTGATGTCAAAGTCGTGTTTGAAAATACGTGTTTCTATGAATCATTTCGACAACCCTTGGGCCCAAAATCGTTTAATTGATGTCAAAAATGTATTTTTATTTTTAACTTCATACACGTAGACAACACTTTCACATAGTGATATACATAACCCAATTAACGATCCGCTTAATACTACGTCAAAATTTTTATCAAACAATGAAGGGTTGATTAACGAAATGGTTAAACCGAAAGTAATTTTAAAATTCGATGATATAAATGAAACAAATTAAAATTCGATAGTATAAATAAAATAGAGTATAAAGTTTAGTAGTATATGAAGTAATTAATTCTTTAAATAAAAATAAATAAATATATACAACAGATGTCCCATTTAAAGTGGCGCAGTTGCTTCTGGAGAAACTTTTGATCGATGTTGCACATAATGCAGAGAATGAAGTGAGTTGGGAGGTGAAAAGAATGGACGAAACAAAAAAAAGAAAGAAAAAGAAAAGAAACTAATGATGGTAAATGAATTATTGTAGGCTGGTCAACCCACTTTTGTTGTCTTCCTACGCAATCATTCAGTTTAATTTATAATGCAATTCTTTCTTTCTTTTTAAACACATTCCAATTGAATAATGTCACGATAATAACTACCTGTGATAATACGATTACAAATAGTATTATTTAAAATGTATTTAGACAAGACTCAAGAGATGTTATTATTGGGAATGGAACATGAAAGAGTAGTTAGCCACTTTATATGTACCGACCGACAAACAATGCTAATTATTATTATATGGGAATCTACAATTAATGTGGATGACCATTTAATTATTCAAAAGTTACAACTGATATTAATTAAGTTATGTTCAGTTGATCATTTTAATTTTTATTGATAAAACTCCATTAATATGAAAATTGTCAAAAGTAACATATATATTAATTTGCATTGTGCTTTTCAATTTTAATGCACGCTTAAAAGAAAAAGAAAAAAAAAAAAAGGTGGTAGAGATATCAAATATCATGTTGATTTGCTGTTTGAGAAAATGAAGTGAATTCCACTCTACACCTCTACTAATAATGAAGGAAATTGATTATTATCCGATATCTCCATCATTATAATTATACACCCTATTTCTCTTTGATGAAGATGAAGACTTCCACTGGTTTTTGTCCACAACTTTTATGCCAATATTACTTGAATTCTTCATATTTGCTTCTTAATTAGAATTAATCAATTTGTTGTATATATCTTAATACACTTGTCAAAACTTCGTAATTACTTAAATCAACTCGTCTACGCCATTGCGAGGCCAATATAAGCCATCATTAGGAAAGAATCTTAAGCGGTCATGGGATGCCAAGCAAAGGAGCCAAACTATGTGCACAACATTCAATCATCAAAGTTTGCACTAACGTACTCATAAAAAAAAAAAAATATCGAATTAAATAATCATTACAATTATAATAGAGTTAGCAATTATTACACGCTATGTCGAGATAAGATAACAAATCAATATAGACCTGAGCTCAAGCCTACTATAGTAATGAACTGCTCAAGTCAACCAATAGGAATGAAGGAATAATACTTGAGTGACTCAATTACCATTGTGTTGTCAAAACTCATTGAAGTGACAATATGCGGTGCCAACCCCTATATAAAGGGGTTCATTTTACTCGTAAAAGGTATAATCTATACAGAATTCTCTCAATCTTTTCTTTATTTTTGTTACGTTCCGATCTCACTAATTTATGCATTATAGAGTTTTCAACTATTATACTCCCCTAGTTCCAAGGGTCAACTATTCTATTTAGAAATTCTTCATCCTAAGTTGGTCAAAATGTACTATGTCATTTCTGCATCAACATAGTCAATGGATATATTGCTGCTAATTACATTCTTCTCGTTGATTATATATTAATTTCTCTTCAAGAGAAAAAAGGTAAATAATTAGTACAAAGCAGGTGCCAGTAGAATTTATGCACGTTGTATATATACGTATCAAATAGGCAAACGCTTACATAACACAGAGCCCAAGAACAAGAACGTGCAACCTTAAAACTGCACAAATAGAGAATTTTAGTCATTAATTAGTGCAAGTATTCTTTCTAATAGCTAATTATTCTCCTTAATATATACTTAACTTGGACTAGTACCCTAAGCCCCTAAAGCTGTTTTAACATATTAATTAATTGTAAGTATAAGAATTAACAATTGGCGGTGGCCCTAACTAATTTTACGGGATCCCATGAACATGAGCTTTGCCTTGTAATTACGGAAGCATCATCATTGCCTGCCTTACGTCCTAATATGTTTCTACCATTAATATTATACTATTATTTTTTACACTTACATGATCATACTTAATTAATTGTTACTTCACATTATATATAGATATATATAGACGAGTCAAAACAGGTGATTTGGATAAACCAGCACGAACCAGTTAGCATGAAGAAACAATCCGTGACGATTCACATGCCGGTTCGGCCCGCTCAATAATTTGGTATGCCTGGTCCGGACCGTCCATTGGCCCATCAATGTGTCGAGTCAGTCCAGACCGGTAGGGACCCATATTACTAAAAACAAATGGTGGCAGTTGGTGGATTAAAAAAAGGGGGCAGTCAGCTATTCCAATAGTTTATATAACACACACCACATATGAAATAATTTAGAATCAAAATGAGGTTGAAGTGTTCTAGTTAAGATATCAATGCATGCAATATTTGCATTTGCATTGTCGAAACTCAAAACTAATGCTAAACAATCTATTTGCAACATCAAACTCATTTGTTAACACATAAAATATTCACCCATATGAGGCCCAAAACAAAGGGCCAGAGAGATTGAGCGAAATGTAAAAGACTTGAGCTAGGACGAGGTGGAACAAGACCTAGGCGATAGAAGCGACAACAAAGATCTCACGACTATTGGGGCGCTTTTCATATGTTAATGGTAGTCCAAAGTAATGAGTTTATTAATGGTAGAGACATCATGGCAAACATGGATAGTTATAAGGGGTTATGGCAAACATGGCAAATGTAAGCTATTACGTGAATGTGGGGAGTTGTAAGGAGTTACTTGAGAAGTGGTGTCAAAGTTAGTAGTTAGTTATGGCCAAAATCGGTTACTAACCGTGATTAAAGCATAAATAAGGAAGGAAACAATAAGAGGAGGAGACACGAAAATCTATCACAAACAAACATGTGAATTTACATTTGAAGTCTTTTACTTTCGTTTACAAATCCTGTAATCTTGTGTGCTTGTACCCCTTGGAGGCTGGTTGCATTGTGTGGTCTTTCAATTCAAACACCCCTTATTGGGATATTGAACAAAAGGTTTTGTTCATTACACATCATCTGAACAAATCTCTTAATTGTTAGCATGACCATAAACGCGCGAAACATCATTAAAAACTTGCATTAAATTATCGGTCAAATTTGCTCTATTATGTGGATATTCAAGTAAACGAAAAGTAATAATTCTCTTGTATAATAACCAATTATCATTGATAAAATGTGCCGTGACACATGTAAGAATTAATGTCCAAGGTCCAATTAGTTGGGTCGGACTTAATTACTCATTGGGCCAAATTAATTAATAAGATTATTTAATCGGGCCTGATTGTTGATGAGTTCTAGTTGGACTAGAACTAGGGCTAGGGTTAGCCCCGCCTATAAATACATAGGCACAACGTATTAGGGTTAAGAGTTGTTTTTCCATTACTTGCTAGCACAAGCAAAAGACAACCCAATCAACTTCTTCCAAAATTTCGCTTTCATCTGTTCTTGATTGTGGAGTTCAGATATGTTCTTGCTGTGTGGATCACCATTGGAGACTGGACAATTGGACAGCTGTGGTATTGAAGATAGCACCTCCAGCCAATCAGATAATCAGATTCAAGACATTCATCAAAGGTAATATTCTATCACGAATCATATCTAAGTACAAGGTTGATCCGGCTTATAGGAATTGAGCATTTAATTTCACGCACATGCATGTATACCTCAATTCTTTACAGCCGGTATCAAAGCCTACCTTGTTACTTGTTAGAGTTCATTAAACTGTTTTGATGAATTAGAACAATAATTGTTATTGAGCTATTAATTTGATTTGAGTTTTGACAAAATATAAAATTTTGAAATTTTGAAAAAGAAATCTAAAATTGTTTTGGATTTATTTGGAATGGATCTAACTGGCCGGAAAAAAACATCATCGCCGGCGCATGGCAACGGTCGGAGTGGTGGCGGGTCCGTTGCTTTTGAAAGCATCAAACGCCGCCGCGAGAATCGATTCTCGGCGGCGACCACCCACAAAGACAATCGCCGCTAGCAGCATGGCCGCTGCCTTTACATCTTGTTGTTCGACGCAGAGAAAGTGCACGCCGGGTGTTAGACACCGCGCCAATGCAAACAAGATGTGTGCGTGGCGGGGGCTTGAAGAAAGCGTCAATGGTGGTTTTGCAGAGACCTGCGTTTTTAAAATTGGGAGTGGGGGCCTCCCATGCAATTTTATCAATTGCATGGGAAGCCCCCTAATTTCAAAAGGATGAATGGGGTCTACTATGCAATTTATGAAATTACATATGATGACCAAAGTTTTTAAAATTAAAAAGGAGTTTTCTGTGCAATTTTCGAAATTGCATGAGAAGACCCGTTGTTCAAAATAAAAGGAATGGTCTTTTGTGCAATTTTCAAAATTGCGCAAAAGGCCTACTGATTTCGTTTTAATCAAGGACTCATTGTGTAATTTCAGAAATTGCACAATAAGTCTTGAAATTTTATTTTCTGAGAATATGGTCTTAAATGTAATTTTAAATTTTTTGAAAATTTTGTAATTATTTAAATTTAATGCTGGTCAAATATTTAGTATTGAATAAAATTTATTTTAAATTATATTTTAAATTTTTGACCAGATTAAATTTTGACTTTACTTTATAAAATTATAATTTTGACCATATACAAATTTTATCTTCAATTAGAGTATGACTTTAAATTGGTAGATGAAATAAAATTTGAAAACCCCTTTTATGAATAAAATTAATTGATTAATTGGATTAATTGATTAATTTTATTGTTGAAAAATTAATTAATTAATTGGATTAATTATTTAATTCCATCTAGTCCGTTCCAAAAATGTCTAAAATGTTTAGACTTATCTTTGTCAAAGCTACAAATTTAGAAATTAATATTAGATATTAATATGAATGTTTAGTGGATGATTATGGACTCGACCCATGTGATTGGTTGTATGGTTAATTATTCTCATGATTATTGGTTGGGCTCATGAGCCTATTATTTAATTAAATGGGCTCATGAGCCTATTATTTATTTAATTAGAATTTCGAGCTATTTATTTATTATGGGCCCGCGTGTGTCCATTGATCGTGGCTGCGTGCCAACTAGTAGTATAGGATACAAAGTTGCGCAGAAGATGGAGATGATTGCATTTAGCATTCGATGAACGAATGCAACGTCCCTTAGAATTGACCAACTAATCTTCTTTTTTTGGCTCAAGAAGATTAGATAGATAAAGTCCATAATCATCCACACTTATAATTATGTATGATTGATTGCGTGTTGGATGTTGGTTAATGTACATACACGTGATGAGACAAACATCTTTTATCAAAATATTAAATTCAGATTAAATGGTTAATACAACGTGCCTTCCATTGTTATAGTGAAAACTAGAGTCCATTATCGATGTCGGTTTGTTGAGTCACCAAGGCGCTCGCTCATGGATATGTTTATCACTATGAAACATTTGATGTTTCGAATAATGGGTCGAATTTAACTAAAATTTTATTTTTGTTGAATCACTCAAGGAAATAGAATTTTAGGGGTACAATCAAGTAAACACATAAGATGTGTGCGACACAATAAGTTGTCTACTTGATGATCTAGGAGTCACATAGAGATGTGATTGATAGAAGTATCTACTTGGATGTTTTACTAGGATTTGTTGAGTCACCAAGATTCTAATAAAACAAAAGGGATCCTAGCCCCACTGGGAATATGACCGGTTCTATTGATTAATGTTTGAGGGTCATTAATTCAATTTAAATAGTGGGAGTACAATTAATTTAATACAAGTCCATAATTAAATTAATTTTCTATATTTAATTAATGTTCTATCTTATTATTTAATTGTTGAATCATGAGTAACCATATGAGTTTAAAAGGCATATTGGATGCCAATAAACAAATTCGGACCAAAATTTTGGACTGGCACCGCAATCTGAGAATTGTTCTCAAGCATGAAAAAGAAAAAATTAGATATGTCAATAAGCAGCCAATACCGGAAGCTCCTATTCAGGAGGCTACGCGGAGAACGCGTCTTGTGCTTACAAAAACACAAAGATAATAGTAACACTCGCAATATGTGATGCTTGCGATATGTCACTTGAGTTAGAAAAGCAAGATTTGAGGGTATGGATGCCTATACTAAAATGTATCATTTCAAGGAGTTGAATGATGTACAGTCATGGACTGACAAGTATGAGACATCCAAAAGGTTATGAAGAGGTATGATGGTAAAAAGATCTTCAGTCAGTGCTCATGTATTGAAGATGATTGATTATATTAAATCAATTACGTTTTACCATGAACCACGAGCTAAGTGTTGAATTAGTTATGCAGTCCCTACCTAATAACTTTTTCCAGTTCATTATGAACTTCAACATGAATAAGATTCAGTGTACCCTACTCAAATTGCTAAACATGCTAAAATCTGTTAAGCCCAAATGAATGGGTAAACTTTGGCCATTGATACCTCTAAGGGCACTAAGAGGAAATCTAAAGGGACCTTTTAGAAAGGATCCAAGAAGGCCGAATCTGTTGGAAAACAGTTAAGCAAAGACGAATTCAAATCTGATGATCCGTGTTTTCAATGTAGAAACAAATGGCATTAGAAGTGAAACCACAAGGCATAAAAAGATAAAACTAAAATACTCATATCCTTGGCATTGCATACTCGGTCATATAAATGAAAACACATCACCAAGTTACATAAAGATGAATACTTGGATTCAAATGATTATGAATCATTTAATAAGTGTGAATCGTGCCCGTTGGGCAAAATGACCTAGACCCTCTTTTCTGGAAAGGGAGACACACTTGCAGACATTTTGGGTCTTGTACATACTAATGTATATGGACAAATGTCTAAAGATGCTAAAGGTGGCTTTTCTTACTTCATCATATTTACATATGACCATTCTAGATATGGTTTTATATGCTTGATGGAATTCAAGAGTGAAGCCCTTGAGAAGTTCAAGAAATTCAAGCAAGAAGTAGAAAGACAAACCGAGAAAAATATTATAACACTTAGATTTGATCGAGGTGAAGAATATTTGAAGGGTGAGTTTTTAGACTATCTAAAAGAGAATGGAATTCTATTGTAGTGGACTCTGCCTTATACGTCAATACAAAATGGTGTATCTGAAAGACAAAACCGCACCTTATTTGATATGGTGCGATCAATGAGTGAGTCGCGCAGTTATTCCAAAATTATTTTAGAGATATGCGCTTAACACTGCATGTTATACACTAAACTGTGTCCTATCTAAATCGGTCAATAAAACTCCATACGAGTTATGGAAAGGGAAAAATACCTAATCTTTCATACATGAAGGTTTAGAGATGCGACGCTTATTATGTGAAGCGCGTTGAATCGAGAGAAGCTATGACCCAAATCGATAATTGTTTATTTGTAGGGTATCCAAAAGAAAGTGTTGGATATTATTTCTACAATTCCATCGGATGAAGGTCATCATATCGAGACTTCTTTGTGTTCTTAGAGAAGACAGCGATGGGAGCAATGTAGATCTTGAAGAGGTTCAAGAAACCACAAATAAAATTGACCAATTAGATGTTCCAATGATCGAGCTTGCATCGATAAAGCATGATTGAGAAAGTGGGAACCACCGGTTCCCCAAGGACACACCGACTCCGCGTAAGTCGGCGAGTCATTCATTTTCCTCTCGAGATACGATCTCTTGGTTACTAGTAATGTATTACTAATTGAGGAAGATGAACCTATTACTTACGCAGAATCGAAGTCAAGTGTTGACTAACAATGATGGCGAGAAGCCATGGAATCAAAATGAACTCTATATACGAAAACAAGGTTTGGACCTTGCTTGACCGCCTGAAGGGGTAAAACCTATAGGCTATAAATTGGTTTACATTAAAAGGGTTGACATGGATAGTAATGTTCATACTTACAAGGCAAGATTGGTTGCAAAGGATTTCAAGTAGAGACAATGGATTGACTTTGACGAAACCTTCTCACCAGTAGTCTTGTCTAAGTTAATTCGGATTCTGCTTGCGATAGTAGCATACCATAACTATGAGATATGGCAAATGGATGTTAAGATTGCATTCTTTAATGGGAATCTTAATGAGGATGTGTACATGACACAACTTGAAGGCTATGAATCCACATAGCCAAACAAGGTATGCAAACTACAGAAATCTATATATGGATTAACGCAAACCTTTCGGAGCTGGAATCTTTATTTTGATAAGACAATCAAAATGTTTGATTTTATCAAGAATGAAGATGAACTATGTGTATAAAAGGTTAGTGAGAGCAAAGTCGTGTTTCTAATTTTATATGTGGATGACATACTTTAGGAAACGATGTCTCCGATGCCAAAAATCAGTAAAATTGTGGTTATCCAAAATTTCTCCATGAAAGATATGGGAGAGGCAACGTACATTCTCGATATAAAGATTTATAGAGATAGATCTAAGAGAATGCTTGGCCTATCTCAAGATATGTACATAGATAAAATCTTAAGAAGATTTAGCATAGAAGAGTCCAAGAGAGGACTCTATCTCATCTTGCATGGGATCAATATCTCAAAAGAGATGTGTCCAAAGACACAAATTGAAAGAGATCGCATGGATAGAATTCCTTATGCATCAGCAATAGGATCTATCATGCATGCAATACTATGTACTCGATTGAATGTTTCATATGCTTTGAGTGTCACAAGGCGGGTTCCAAGCAAACCTCACAGCGAGAAACATTGGATCGCAGTCAAGAACATCCTTAAGTTCTTAGGAAGAACTAAAGACATGTTCTTGATATATGGAAGAAATGAACTTAGAGTTCAAGGTTATGCCGATGCCAGCTTTCGGTCTGATAAAGACGATAGCAAATCCCAAATTCGGATATGTATTTACTCAAAATAGTGGTACAGTCAGTTGGAAAGGTTCCAAACAAGAAACGACTGCTGATTCAACTATAGAAGCCGAATATATACATGCTTTAGAAGTAGCAAAGAAAACGATCTGGATCAAGAAGTTCATTATTGAACTTGGAATAGTTCCTAGCATTGTTGATCCAATAACTTGTATTGTGATAACAATGGAGCCATCGCATAAGCGAAGGAACCCAGGTCTCATCAATGATCCAAATATATATTGAGGCAGTATCATCTCATCAGAGAGATAATCTTAAGAAATTATATAAAGATAGAATGAGTCCTAACATACGATAATGTAGCAGATCCTTTGACAAAGTTGTTGTCCCAGCACAAGCATGATGGTCATGCTAAATTTGATGATATTAAGATACCTGAGTGATTGGATCTAGTTTGTATGGGATATTTTGTGATATACTCTTTGTTAGACATTGAAGTATATGAACAAATTGATTAATTAAATGCTTGTCTACATTTTAATGGCAGCTCTGTTATTTTTAAAATTTTATTATTTAAAATAATAGAGTCCGAAGAAAAGTTTATAGTAACTTGTTAATCACAAGGTGTTGTGATTGTGAGATACAAGTTATAAATAACTTATTCTTAAAATATCTCTAGTCATAGTAATAATGAGATACGGATATCATTATTGCGGATAGACTAGCATGTGTTGCATTTCTTTTGAAGAAAGTAGCTGATCTCACAAGCTAAGATGTAGAGGGACATCTGAATGAACACATGAATGCATTGTTATGAGAACATGACATTGGATGATCCGCCTAGAGATTCCACATGGATAACTATCCAAGCGTCAGTGGTAAATCTCTAATGCGCGGTTGTGGATTTGGTCCTTTGACTTGATGACATCATAGAATCTTATGTGAGGAACACTATACTTTGGCGAGCGTTTGATGGGGTTTGAAGATTTGAGTCACTAGGAAGACGTCGTTCGGGTAGAGTGAGAATCATATGAAGGTTGTGAATGTCCAATATGAAGATTCATCACTCCTAGAAAGTAGGAGATTATAACCTGATTTTTGCTTACTTAAGTTGATATAAATTTTCTCGGTCGGGGTGGAGTTATGAGTTGAAAATGTTTCAATCATAACTAGATTAGATCAACAAAGAGTTGAGGTGAATAATATGATTGGTTGAAATGAGATTGACGCTGATCCATATCTCTTAACTAATTGGGTTATATTGATGAAAGGATTATATTTCCACGGTAACCGTACATAGATTGGTTCTGTCATACCACATGACATTTTCCTTCACATGGATTGCCTTGACACATTGCTAGATGTTAATCTTGGACGGTGACGTGAATTGATCGATCTCGGTGAATCGATGAGAATATCACTGCGTTTGCCATCGTGAATGGGAACCTAATGGGTCACACACATAAGGCGAGAATTGAGCATCTGAAGTTGGACCTTGTCCAAGTGGGAGATTGTAAGAATTAATGTCCAAGGTCCAATTAGTTGAGTCGGACTTAATTACTCATTGGGTCAAATTAATTAATAAGATTATTTAATCGAGCCTGATTGTTGATGAGTTCTAGTTGGACTAGAACTAGAGCTAGGGTTAGCCCCGCCTATAAATACATAGGCGCAACGTATTAGGGTTAAGAGTTGTTTTTCCATTACTTGCTAGCACAAGCAAAAGACAACCTAATCAACTTCTCCCAAAATTCCGTTTTCATCTGTTCTTGATTGTGGAGTTCAGATCTGTTCTTGCTGTGTGGATCACCATTGGAGGCTGGACAATTGGACAGCTGTGGTATTGAAGATCGCACCTCCAGCCAATCAGATAATCAGATTCAAGACATTCATCAAAGGTAATATTCTATCACGAATCCTATCTAAGTACAAGGTTGATCCGGACTTATAGGAATTGAGCATTTAATTTCCGCTGTGCATGTATACCTCAATTCCTTACAACACAAGCATAACCATTATGTTTACTCTCGGACCAACATTCAAACCTAAAACATATAATTCTATTGAAATTTTTAATTTTTTTGCCATTGTATGAAATAATTTCATGCAATCAGAACGAGCAGTGTTTCTATTTACTGTTCGATATGAGGACGGGAAATACTTTTACATAAACTCCTCGAACTATTGAACTTCTGCAAAAGTGAAGGGCAACTTGCTTGCTACTAAAAATTTCGACATTCCAACTCTCATTTTGTCTTGTGAATAAACAAAGTTAGTAACGTAATTGATCCACTATTATTTTTAAAAGAAGTAATTTGAACTTGCCTAGGATTTAAATGTCCTCTTTCGTTGAGATGAGTTTTTGTGTCGTTGTAACGTGCCGGTTCCTTGGCCTCTAGCCCACACGTATGACTTTGTACAAATAGTACTCACTGCTTTTCCCTTCTCTTTATCGAATTTGAAAATTTCCCACACCTCTACTGTTTGTTTTTTGGACTTTCGATTTTCTAGATGATTCTACAATTTTAGAGTTTTACTGTACTAAGATTACCTGTAATAAGATTTTACTAAGAAAGTAAATTATTCGAAAAAGATTACTATAATATAAATAATATAGATGTAAATTACTTGTAAATATTAAAAATTTATTTTTATGTAATCTAAAATAAAAATTTAAAGTTGATCTTAATCTTTGTTGCTTTATAGATTTTGAATACTTATATGAAATGGAAATCCCTTAAATATCTTTGTCTTTTTACAAGTAAAGAACTTTGTGTTTTTTCTACAATCTAAAGGGTCTTTAATTAAAAAACTCCGACATTGAGAGATAAAGTTATCAATGATTTGCAACTTGATCTGTTAAAGAGGAATATCTCTATTTCTATCTAATACGGATAATATAAATAGATATTGATAAAAAATAAAAATCGATTGAATAATTAAACATAGTACAAGAAGTATATCTATCTAATGTATTGATTAATAAGAATGGCGAACACAATAATGATATAATGACCTTAGTTCGAGTACTTTAATGTTCAACAAATTAACTTCTCTCCTTTTTTTATCTCTCTTTTAGCTTCTTTTTTTTTTTACCTTTCGAAAAGGCTTAAAACTGTAGCTAAAAATAAAATTTCATCATGTTTAAAGAAGTTTTGAACAAATTATCAATATCGGGAGACAACATAACATTTCTTAACTTAGATGATTACTCTTTCATTTTTTTTTTAAGCCATAGAATCCAGAATAAAGAGACTAAGTTTGAAAATATAATTTGACAGAAAATAAAAATTTGAAAATAAAACAATTTTTGAGGAAGTTAATTGCTTACTAAGTTTTTCCTCGTTTATGCATTTCTCGAAAGTAAAGTAAAGTATTATTTTAGTTTACTTAAATATAAAAATATAATGAATTTTCTAGTCATTACAAGTTGTATATTATTATTTTTAACTAAATTTATGAATTGAAAATTTAGATTCTTAGTTGAATTTGTATATTTTAGTTATTGTTATTGATACGGAATTAATTATTGATAAGTTTGATCTTTTCAGGATCGTAAGTTGCAACTTAATTAATGTTTTAAGGTATTTGTATTGCACGTTTTTTTGTACTTTTATTTGTCTTTCATTTTTTAATTTTAAGTTCATGCATTCTGTTAAATGTGCAAATTAAAGGATAAGGCTCGTTGAGTTGTATTTTCATCTTTTCATTTTTCTCGTACTGTCAAAGTCTTATGAAAAAAATTTCACAAGCCCTTCTAATTTATTCATTCTAGATCCACCCCCTGATCGATGTGTTATAAAATATGTTGATGTCTTCTCGTTTAGATTTTGTTACTTTTACATTCTCACTTACACTTGTTTATGTGGCAGTAAGATTTAGGGTTGAAACATTTAATCAAACATTATTTTCAATTTTTTTTCATTATTTTATTTTATCACATAAACGAGTATAAGTGAGGAAGTAAGTGAAGATATACAACTAGCAAAATTCTTTTTCGTTTACTCACAAAAAGTAATTTGTGTATGTGTCAAAAATGATTAGAGAGATAACAAGTTCAATTAATCATATCTAGGTTCTTATTGGTACAACTCTTGATTAAGTTGCCAAGTAATATCCATTAAACCATGCATCCATGTCAACCACCCATTCCTCTACACGTTTTGCCCCTTCATTATTTATTGATATGTCAAATACAATGAGCTGTAAAATGGTGTAAAACAGATAGGGTTGGATCGTGTTAGAGTTATAAAGTGTTATTTATTGAAAAGAAAATCATATTGCAAATAATGTCAATTTGTGTTTTTTTATGCATAAAAATAAACTACTTAATATAATTTATAATTCGAGAAATTATAATAATTTAACAAATTAATAAAGAATATATATATTATATATTTGAGAAACAAATTTATAATATATTAAACAAAGTTTTCTTAAAAAATAATGCTTCATAACCTTGGATGATATTCCATCTTTCCAAGTTCCAACCATTGACTTATACTAATCAAATATTTTAATATAAAGTATCAAATCCACTATCATCATTAATTTCAATATATATTGGATGAATTTTATTGGCTATCACATAATGGTTTTCCATTTATCTTAATTTTTCATTAAAGTATTTTCCTATAAATCTTTATATCCTGCAGCAAAAGTAGTTTTTAACAATACTAAATAAAATAAAATTCCTCTTCTCTTCTCTTGAAACTAGAATGAAATAACTTGCGTATAGAAAGAAAGTATCAATCAATATAAGATTTTCAACTTTAGATAATTCATGCAGGACTTCCTAGGTAAGGGAATATATTAATCTCACGGCCCCTAACATGCAAACACCTTTCATATAACATTTTTGTGATTCACGTCTGTGTAGTAATTAGAAAAAATGTAAACAAAAGATACTCAAGAAAGCCTTTTTATTTTTTTAAATTATATTTTATATGCAATTTAGACAACTCTCAAAATTAAGGGAAAATTAATTCTAAATATATATTTAAAAAAAAAAAAAAAGCATTTATGTTTGGCCTTCTTCTTTTCTATAACATCCGACATAGTGATTGTTAAACTCATGTAACATTATGAAATCCAACTAATATAATTTATCTTATGTTGGTATCTAATTAGTATTATAATTTTCTAATATTTTTTTCTTCAGCCCAGGCCCATAACGAGCCGACCAGCCCGGCCACCCGACTCTTTTGTCATCCCTACTAGTTTTGGTTGAAAAAGGAAAAACTGCTAGCATTATATGTTTGTTGTTTTACATTTGATGCTTTACTTATATTCTTCTTATGAAGCCGTCCATAAATTGAAAGAAAGGAAATTTTCGTCAATAAGTCAATTTATGTTAATATTTATAAAAATACTATTACCTTTTTTAAAATTACATGAATACTGGATGAGGTTTGTTTTTTCCTTTTTTTTTTATTATTTCAAATCTAATTAAATATAATAAAAAGACGCCATATTTAACTCCTAATTACCATCTTCATTAGGATTCTATATTTGGGTAAAGATCATTTACAATCCTAATCATTTCAACATCTCTCCAAGATTACAATAAACTGCAAACTCGTCTCTGCCAAATACAAAGCATCTTTTTTATACCAAATCGTGTCCGACGATAACATCTTCATATTTATAAGCGAAACAGATTTTTGTAACATCGTCTGCAACAGATTAATAACAGAGACAACGAAACAAATTTTTGTAACATCGTTTGCAACAGATTAGTAATAGAGACAATGTAAACTGATTTTATAACAACGTTTACAACACATTAATAACAGAGACAACAAAACAGATTTTTATAACATCGTTTGCAACAGATTAGTAACAGAGACAATGCAAACTAATTTTGTAACAATGTTTGCAACAGATTAGGAACAAGGAGAATGCAAATTGATTTTGTAACAACGTTTGCAACAGATTAGTTAGCACCTCTTCGCCGACGACTTCCTTCAAAATAGGTTTCTCTATACTTTCATTTTTGTGCAATTCTTTCGACGAAAACGAACTCATTCGCCGGCGCGACTTCCTTCAATATGTGCATTTATGTTTTTCTCGTTGTGTGATAGAACCCTAGAGATTTAGGGGATTAGATGATACGGTTGGCGGCAATTTCGGCTAGATTGATGTGGTGAATAGGGTTTGTGAAGATAAAATTGGTCTCTCTCTCTCTCTCTCTCTCTCTCTCTCTCTCTCTCCAAGTTTAATGGGAAAATATATTATATTTTCTTTTTGTAAATATTACAATATATAAATATATAAAAAATACCCAATATTTTTAGAATAATTACATTATAAAAAATAAATTTAAGAATATATTATATACACATAGTAATATGTGTAATTTCCTCTTGAAAGAAATTCGAGTTTCATGGCCCTTTGCGTCACACCTCGTGGCCTTAGCCCACTTTCACCGTGTGCCTTCAATTTTCATGTTGAAATTGAATTATTATTATTTTTTTAATAAATATGAAATCTTCATTTATTCAGGCTCTTCCATGAACTTTCACATAAATCTTGTAGTCAAAATGGCTCTGGTTAAATTTTATTTACAGTCACTGAACTTCCAATGAAATCTCAATTAAGTCACACTAAACCTCAATTTAGTTTTAAATTTCACCGCTTCGTCATATGTTGTCTTCCAAATTAATAAAAATTACTTAATTTACAATATATAATAACAGATCTTCCATATAATTGTTGCATGACATGCTAACTTACTACTACGCCATATCGTAAAAGTGTTAAAATTAGAAAGAAAGAAAAAAAAACATGTCTATTAACCTCTCAATCTAAAATCATTGTCATACACATAGCCCGTATTTTACGATTTTTCATTTAATGGTGCCACATGTCGATTATATTGAAGATCAATTAGATTTGGTTGCCAACTATGCAAATTTCGTCATTTTGGGTAACAATATGTGACATTTTGTGAATGTGATAAAATATGAAAAGGTCAGATCACATTGACCCTACAATTCCTTTTTTTGTTGCACCACTTTTTCAATTGCACTAAAAGTTCACAATCTTTGGTCTTTTCATTTTATTTATTTTGCATCTTTATTCCCAATCTTCCACAAGTTAGTACATTTAGTCCCTGATGATGGTTTTATGTTTAAATATTATGTGAGCTTGCTTTGAAATGAAGGACAAATATATTAAATCGTATTTTTGTATTTGTTGTTCTTTTGCTTATTTAAAATTATAAGAGACAATTAATTCTTTTTATACCATCCTAACGTACTTTTAGGGTAGAAAACATACTAGATATATTAATTAATAGATGGTTAACTTACGATTGCGTTAAAAAAATTTGGAGACATAAGTGAGACAGTGAACAAAAATTGAAGATCTTTAGTGAAATTATAAAGTGATGTAACAAATAAATTTTTTGTAGTGTCAATATAACTACTCAATTTAAAATTAAATTGACTTTTTGTGATTCAATTGAGAATTTTGAGCAAATGAAATTTACCCAAATTGCTTTTTATTAAAGAAACAAAAAGCAAAATAGTAGGCAGACAAAAGTGAGGAGGTATGAATGATGTCGGAATAAAATAAAAGGAAAATTGTAGCAAGGTTCTAATGTTGGGAATTGAGATCAATTTTTTTATTGCTCATAAGATTCTTGTTCAGAAAAATATAATAAAATAGAAAAAATATAAAATATAGAGAAATATTTATGAAGTGTCAAAACTTTTACTAAATAAAAAATTGTAGATTTCACTCACCCAAATCCTCAAATATCTCAATAAAAATAATATCATAAGTTTTACCACACTCACCAATTTCTACTAATTGTACAACCCACAAAGAGAACAAAAAAAAAAAAAAAAACAACAACAGGATACTAGACTTACAATTTTTCTCTCAAAAAATCCTCATGTCACCTCTACAAAAGAGAATAAACTACGTCAACTTATAGTTAACATATGACATATATGTCTTCTAAGTTTTAACTATCAAAGTGTCCAAGATTTAGAAACTTGACCAATTTTAGCCACCAAATATAATATAATATTATATCATATCTTTTTCTTTTCAACAATTGGTGCATCTTTTGATTTTGGCAAATTTTGAGAAAATATCCCAACAATCTCTATCTTGACGAAAAACGAGTCAAAACTCAATCATCTCTTCTGCAGCTCTTCATCTCGATACTTAAAACATAACCGATAAACTTTGACAATCTTAATTCTCAAAACAGAGAATTAACATACTCTACCATATATGTATAATCACTTAGAATTAACGAATTCTAAGAATTTCATCGGTCATGTCGAATAAAATTGTTGAAATATTATGGTGCAACTCCCTTGCTTGACTTACTTGGAAGTTCTTCAGCCATCGACATCAATTCCATGACACACCTTACATTAATATCAAGATAATGCCCGTGTGTAAACTTTGACAATCCCAATTCTCAAAACAGAGAATTAATATACTCCATCATATAAGTATAATCACTTAGAATTAATGAATTCTAAGAATTTCATCGGCTCATGTCGAATAAAATTGCTGAAATATTATGGTGCAACTCCCTTGCTTGACTTACTTGGAAGTTCATCAGTCATCGACATCAATTCCATCACACACCTTGCATTAATATCAAGCCAATGCTCGTGTGTAAACATGTAGACACGCTAGTAGTAACACATCTTCTATCATGGCAATTAGCGCATGCCACGAGGATGTAAATACTTACTCAAGCGATATCATCGTCTCCCATAAAAGGAGACATATTGTTCGTATCTGATGTCGAACAGTTAACCGAGCCTGCTCCACTTTGTGGAGAATTTTTCCTCACGTGACCAGATTTTGCAGTATCTCTGTCGAAAATAGGGGTTGGTTTCACTTTCAAAACCTTGTGTAGTCCAGATTGAATTAAAACATTCTTGACTTGTACTTACTATAAGTCAAAATTGATTATTCTGTCAAATTTTTCCACATCATATTTAATAGACATATCTTCTCTGTACGCCAACACTCTGAATGACTTGATGCTCTGATATCTCTGTTGAGAATTGAGACCAATTTTTTTATTGTTTACAAGATCCTTGTTCAAAGAAAGATAACGAAATAGAAAAATATAAAAGATAGAGAAAAATATATGGATTGTCAAAGCTTTCACTATATGAAAAATTGTTACAATCATATAGATTTCACTTATTCAAATTCTCAAGTATCTCAAGAAAAATAATACCCTAAGATTTACCGTACCCACCAATTTCTACTATTTGTACAACCCATAAAGAGAACAAGAAAAACAACTAGGATACTAAGCTTACAATTTTTCTCTCAAAAAAACCTCATGTCACCTCTACAAAAGAGAATAAACTACGTCAATTTATAGTTAATGTATGACCTAGATGTCTTCCAAGTTTCAACTACCAAAGTGTCCAAGATTTAAAAATTTGTCCAATTTTAGTCACCAAATATAATATTATATCATATCTTTTCCCTTTCAACAATTTGTGCATCTTTTGATTTTGACAAATTTTGAGAAAATATCCCAACATCTAAACCTTCCAAAAACGTGTCGTGTGATCTTAAATCTTTGCAAAAATATGAAGCACAAGGACCTTTTGATGGAATCCGTCCGAAAGTCTATCAATTGACCAAAAATTCAGTAATTGATCATTTTTAAAAATGACAAAATGGTCTCTTCGTGTTTAGTCTGGGTCAAACTAAGGGGTATATCTCCCTCATGTTTGGTGGTGGTGGTGGTGGTGGTGGTGGTGGTGAATTGGGTGAGAAATATGAACAATTTTTTTATTTTTGTTTTTTCTTCTTGTTAAATAATTTTTCTTTGATTCTTTTTCTTTTTACTTTTCATTTAATTAAATAAAAAAGAAACCATTTTTTTTTTGTGTTTAGTAAATTGAAGGTCAATTAGTGAATTGTTAATTAACTAACGGATTTTTGGGCGGATTTCATTAGAAGATCCTTGTGCTACATATGTTTACAAAGGTTTGGGATAGCAGTACAAAAATAAAAGGTTAGGGACCCGCAACACTTTTTTGGAAAGTTTGGAACCCGACTGCAATTTTCTGAAAAATAAACGATGGCTTTGTAATTGATTGGGCCTCAAGCGTGAGTAAAACAAACAATTAATAGGATAAAAGAATAAAAATTTTGGTTGAATTCTTTGAAAGAATAAAAATTATGGTTGAATTCTTTGATCTTTCAATTAGTATGGTTTTGACTCTCCGACTTCCAAAAATTAAATTCTAGGTCCTTAACCTATTTAAATACATGGATATGGTCATATGGATCCACAAGTGATTGGAAACTATCAATACAAGCATTAAAATTACGTGTGACATTCATGTAACTTAAAGTTAGATGACAAGATCGTCAAAGATTTAACATAGAGACCTAAATTTACATATTTAATGCGACTTTCGGTGAAATTTAACGTTCACATTGATGGTTTTTATCACTGTGGGAATTCAAATTCACATATTTTCCTAAAGAGAAATTTGTAGTTTCATCCCCAACCTTCGCAAAATGTAATAAATCTACCATCGACCTTTTTGAAACATAATTCATCATCAACCTTTCAATTATATAGCAAAACTTATAATTCCCTCCATTTGGCTATTAAATGACAGATTTATCCTCCTCTTTAAATAAACTAAAATAAAAGAAAACAATAAAATAACAAAAAATAAAGAAAGATTACAAAAGGAGTTTCATAACTTTTCAAAAAGTACAGATAAATTTTACTTAAAACAATTTAATACATATTAACACACACAAAAAAAGAAAAAAGTAAATATTTCGTCTTTCCCATCCAACCTCACCCCACCCATCCATCCCGACCAAACACCATCTCTACAAATGCAATCATGTTGCCGATGGCACCACCATTTCAGAAAATTAATTTAGAAGGAAAAAAAAACATAAAAATCGATTGGATAAAAAATCAACAGCTGTGATTTGAGTTTTGCAATTTGGTTCATACAAACGAATGGTGGAGGGTTGGTGAGGCGCCTACTATCGGTGGTAGTTCTGCAAACCAATCTACTATTAATTTTTAATCTAATCAATTTTTTTTTTTCTGAATTAATTTTTCGAAAGTGGAAATAGTGCTGCTGCCACCGTGATTGCATTTGTGGCGTTAGCATTTGGCCACGAGTGGGTGTGGTACAGTGAGCTTGACTGGGAAAGATAAACTATTTCTTTTCTAAATTCTTTTTTTTGGGTTAATATGTTTTTAATTATTTTAGGTGGGATTTGTTTGTAAGTTATGAAACTTTTTTTATATTTATAATTTTCTATTATTTTTTGTTGTTTTATTGTTTTCTTTTATTTTTATTTATTTAAAGAGGACAAATTCATCATTTAATAGTCAAAATAGAGGGAATGCCGAATTTTGCTATATAATGGAAAAGTTGTAAATATATTATGCTCTAAAAAGAAAAGAAAAGAAAAGCTAATGATAGATTTGTTACATTTTATAAATGTTAGAAATGAAAATTGCAATTTTTCTTAAATAAATTAGAAGCACATAACTTTATTTTTGAAGTTTGGAGAGGGAAAAAAGGAGTTAGTTTCATCGGCAGTTATTGAAGTTCCAGTAAAATTACAAAATAGCCATTGAAGTTATAAAATTTGAGTGTCAGTCACTGAAGTATACTAATGAGTTCACCAACGATAACTTTGTTACATTTCTAGCGCAAATTAATGATGTGTCACCGTTAGTGTCCATGTAGCACACAATTTATTGACATTTGACAAAAATTGACACTACTTGGACTTAATGTACTAATAAAAAAAATTTCGAACCACAAAGAATTCACCTATAATATGAGGGTCTAGCTATAATTTCTAGACAATAACTGAATCAGATCCCCAAATCATTTGCACAACTCGATTTAACCAAATGGGGAGGGAGAAAATTAAGATTTGGATCGTTTTTGAGAAAAAAAAATTGGGTTGTGCAAATGGTTTGGAGATCTGATTTAGATATTATCTAGAAATTGTAGTTAAGTCCTCTATTTTATGTGCATTTTTTGTTGTCCGAATTTATTGTTATCAGTACATTAAGTCTACGTAACATCAATTTTTACCAAATATCGACCTATTATATGCTACATGGACACTTAACGGTAATACGCCATTAATTTATATTGAGAATTTAGTAGAGTGATCGTTGGTGAACTCATTAGTATATTTCAGTGATCGATACTAGAACTTTATAATTTTAGTGATTGTTTTGTAATTTTGGTGAAACTTAAGTGACCGCATTAAAATTAACCCGTCAAAAAACACACTAATTTGAAAAGTAAGGGAACCTAGACCTTGTCTTTTACCTAAAATATTGAGGGTAAATTCCATTAAGAGTCCCTAACCTTTTATAAACGTGACATTCATTTTCCTAATTTACTATATATTGCACTTATGTCTCCAATCTTTTAAAATTGTGGCAGCTTATTCCGGCTAACAGAAAATGTTTATTTGAACGTTAAATACACTCACGTGGTGTTATGAATGGATTGAAGCAATGTGATAGGCTTTTAAAAAATTGATATTTTTTTACCTATTTAGATTTCTAAATCAAAAGTTAAAGTTATTATTTGGATTGTTTTGAAATAAATGAAATATTTTAGGATAATTTTAATATTTTATTCCGACATCACGTGAGTGTTAAATAGCAAAACATTCAAATATTTTACATTAACTAGGGACATGAATCTCACAGTTTTAAAAGGTTGAGGACGTTGGTGCCATAGTTCCGAAAAGTTGAGACCCTTGTTGAATTTTTACCCATAAAATAATAATGCAAAAAAGTAAAAATTAATATAATCAATAATACAATGTGGGGTGGGGTGGGGTGGGTGGGGGGGGGGGGGGGGTGGGGCCGGGCTGGCTACTGCTGGGGCATTGACTTTTTCTCTCTCCAATTCATTGGACAGTTTGTGCTACTTACTTATAGTCGGTTCATTTTTCATCACCATCACCTCCCAAACTGTTTTGTTATACAATTATTTCATACACTTTCACTTCATTTTTCATCTTCTTCTCCTTTTTCTGCATCTAGTTTGTTCAATTTTCTGCTTCATTATATCATACTTGATTAAAAACGTTATATGCAAATAACATTCTTATTTCTGTATATACATCTTTTGATTGCTATTTGAATATATATAAGCTGGAATGCTGGATATCTTAGATTTTCGTTTTCCGTAGCTGCAAATTTATAAAAATCTCCGAAGTATGTAACTACACCCACCTTTCTTCATCTTTTATCCTCAAAAAACCCAAAAAAAATAGTTGAATTTTCATATAATTTCGATTCGCAATGCTTTTTTGATCAGGTAAGGTTATTTTTTATACTGAGTTTTATCGATCTGGGTACGATTCAGAAGCTCGTGTAGCAAAAACTCTAAAAAAGCCTGGAAATCATGTAATTTATATCTACAGTTGAATTACTTGTTGTCTTACTCAATTATTAAAAACAAAAAAAAAAAAAAAACAAAAGAGGTTTTTGATTTGGTTTTTTCGCATAACGGAATGCCGGAATTTGAAGTCGGAACGCCGACAATGTCGGCGCCGGCGACACCAGGGACGCCGACGCCGCTGATGTCATCGCTGCGAGTAGACTCGCTGTCTTACGATCGGAAGTCAATGCCGCGATGCAAGTGCCTTCCAGTTGATGCACCCACTTGGGGTACACCGCATACCTGCAGCCTCACCGATTTCTCTGTGCCTGACATCTCTCTTACTCGCAAGGTTAGATCACTTTCTCTCTCTAAATATAATATGAATATATAATAAAATTTTGTTTATTGGATAGTGATCACTCAGTTGAATAAATGAATTTATACGGGCCAGCAGTGGAAACTGTAAAAAGTGTTAACAATCCTCCACTTCTATAAAAAGTAATTAATTTTTTATTTATTATACTTTAGTTGGATAGGTCGACCTCTTTCTAAGTCTGTATTTTATTTTATTTTTGTTATTAATAAAAAAAAAGGACTACTTGATTGATTTAATCAACTATTTCAAATAGTTTGATTTCCATGTCAATTTAATTTTGAGTTTATTTAACTAATAATCTTTCGAGTCCAGGCAAAATTTTAAATCAATCATTAAAGTACTTTTTAACTTTGAACCTCTCTCCAACAAACTCTCCACTTATTAAAAAAAAAAATCATATTTTTTATTTTAGAAAATAAAATCTTTTAAATACTCAAACAACGTATTTATCTTTAACTCTTCATTTTACTTCTCCCAGTAATAATTTATTATTTTTTCATATTTTTATTTTGACATGCATTTCTCTCATTTTTCTATTTTGTGTGTACTCTTTTAATTCAGTCAATATATGGAGCATTAAAAATTGGAATACTTTGAATACGTTTAATTATAGAAAGTGACTCTTTATTTTAAAAAATTAATTTAAAGAATTTATTGTAGCATAATTTTAAGAGTTTGCTCTTTAAAACAAGAGAATCTTATGTTTAAACAGATGCTCTTATTTAGTCACTAAGGTTAACCAATTATACATAAATGGCCACTCTATTAGCATGATTAACGCCATATACAACATAGTAAATGATAAACTAATTTGAATTTTTAGTGATCATTTGTTAAATTAACTAATTTAATTAGTGTTTTAGACATCATTCCAAAGTAGCCGTCTAATAAATTCTCTTTCAAAATGGTTAATCTATGAGATTGTCTTCAAGTGCTCGTTGTCACGGCTCTTAATAACTTAAACTTTTAAAAGATGTAGTTCAAAGCAACCAAAAACCAAGTTCAAGTTTTGTCGCACGCCCAATTATAATGCGTACAATATTTTTATCTTTTACTAGAAATTAAACTAGGGTTTTTGATTGTTATCCTTTTCTATTTCTCCAGAAATAAGATCATAAAATAAGAAAACTGATGCTTCGTAAAGGGTAATTAGTTGGTAAAGGGCGATCATACAATAAATGTTGCAAATCTTATCAGATTGTTTCTGATTGAATACTTTGATTAAATTCCTGGAATTAAATGGCTTTAGATTTATGTAATGCTCTGGCAGTTGATATTTTAATTGCCCTAAACTTTCTTGAAACTATAATATCACATTATTGAAATTCTTGTTCAATTTTCATATCATAGTGTCATTAAATTGCAACTGCTTATGAAAGCCATTATTGAATTTGGGGAGACATGGAAATATAAAATCCATTACATATATTAAGACTTGAGTTCCATCTTAAAATGTCAATCTTATTTGAAGAGAAATAGCCCAAGTTTCGATATTTTATCAAAGTGGGATTTATTCCTTGACAACATATTGCCCTTGATCTTTTGGCCACGTGCACATATCAAATAAATGAAAAAAAAAATTGGATGAAAACTATTGTTAGGGACAACATTTTACCATGAAATCCTTGTCGGATTACTTGAATCCCTTAATAGAAATTGCTGGTTCAGTGTTTCTATGATCTGAATCTTGTTGACTTGTGTAAGCTAGGTAAGTTGCAGCTAAGTTATTCCTAGTGTTTGATGGGAAATTCTCATTGAATTGCTTGAAACATTTCATAGAAATCGTTAATTCAGTGTTTTTTTTATGGATTGAGTTTTGCTTCTAGCGTGTAATGATGCTGCTTTTTTGAAAATTTTTGAGTTTGTTGGGATGACTTTCCGCTTATTTTTAATGGTAGTGCTGTTTATTTCTACATATTTTTCACGGTGAGTTGGGTTCACTAAATCTTTGATTATCGTCAGGTAGTTTCATATATACACCAAGTGATTCAACATGGGTGTTTAATTTTGTGTATGCAGCTGGGAGCAGAGTTTGTTGGAACATTTATACTGATATTTGCTGCAACGGCTGGACCAATTGTGAACCAAAAGTACAATCAAGCCGAAACACTTATAGGCAACGCAGCATGTGCTGGTCTCGCAGTTATGATTGTGATTCTATCAACAGGCCACATCTCGGGAGCTCATCTTAATCCTTCACTCACTATTGCCTTTGCTGCACTTCGCCACTTCCCATGGGCTCAAGTACCGGCCTACATAGCTGCAGCAGGTTTCTGCCTCCATTTGTGCTTCTTTTGCACTCAAAGGTGTTTTCCATCCTTTTATGTCTGGTGGTGTCACCGTCCCTTCATCAAGACAAGGCCAAAGCTTTCGCCTTGAATTTCTTATAACCTTCAATCTTGCTTTGTTTGTAAATCGCTGCTTTGTTGCCCACTGATACCGCTACCGTGAGTAATCAATTGAACAACAACATTCTTTTCTTTTCTTTTCTTTTCTCTTCTTTTTCAAATATTACAAAGAAATGAATCACAATGTAAATTAATCATTTTTGACAGGTTGGAGAATTAGCAGGCATAGCAGTTGGAGCCACCGTTATGCTTAATATTCTTGTCGCTGGGTGAGTAAACAGTCCTTCTTCTTCTTCTTCCTGAAAAGGGTTATTTGAAGTAGAAAATAGGACACTAGATAATTGTATGTCACTCTTTGAAATGGCAGACCATCTAGTGGTGGCTCGATGAATCCTGTTCGAACTTTGGGGCCAGCTGTTGCAGCAGGAAATTACAAGGCGGTATGGATATACCTTGTGGCACCTACACTTGGAGCTCTTGCAGGGGCCGGTATTTATACTCTCGTTAAGCTTAATGGAGAAGAGGAAGAAGCCCCACGCCAGGTGAGGAGTTTTCGTCGCTAGGCAATCTTGAAGGACAGCTGAACTATGAAATATGTGTGAATAAAGGCAAAGGACGAAGACTATGTTTCCTCGATTCAATGCCGGAAAAGGTTTAATAAAACATGCTTGGTGATATACTTTAATTATATTGTTGTATCCAAGCATATAAAGGATGCAGACATTTGTATCTTTTTTTCTGTACTATGTTGTAGTTGGAGTCAACAAGGAAACAATTTCATGATTGTGTTATTGTGTGCAATATTATGTATCATTTGGTATATTGTTGTCCTTCGAGAAATCTCTGCATTTTGTACATAAACTAAACTTGAATGAAGTCACCCCAGCATCTCAGTAGGTTTAAACCTCAAACTGACCACTCAAACTCAGAAACAAACCCCTCAAGTACGATAATCGGGGAGCAGCTGGCCATTGAGAGCCCCATCATGCTCATGTCAGACACTGAACATTGAGCGCCTTATCTGTCATTCCCCGATAACAAAACCTCGAAGCCATGGCCAAGCTCGACTCTGTACTTGGTGTTGAGAATTAGATACCCTAATTCTACATCATCGAGAGCAAAATATCACAAAGAAAATAGGCACACACAAATAAGCAAGTTTTATAGAGGTTAGCATCAATGTGAGACTACGTTATCTCTCTCCCATTGCAGTAATTCACTATTATGAAAGAGTTGTTTACAAGAGAAATCGAAACCCTCAACATGTCTCTCCCTTTGATTGACCATACTACGGCTCTACAAAAGACAATAATTACATTCCAACAACTTAACAATCTTCCACTTGGAGACTAATCTACAAGCAATCAATCCTTCAAAGCTGCAGCAACTCTTCAATCCACAAGTGAAAAGTCTAATTGAACTTGTGCACAACTTCAGTTTTTCAATCGGGACATTTTTCGTCAGCATTTCAACCGAATTTTGACTTCCTTGAATCTTCTTAAGCGCTAAGATTACATCCTCCAATGCCGATTTGATAAAGTGATAACAAACCTGTATATGATTCGTCCTCACGTGATGGACATGATTCTTTGCTAAGTGAATACTACTTTGATTGTCACAATGCAACACACTCTTTCCATGCTTGTGACCCAATTCTTCCAAGAAAGATTGCAACCATATCATCTCTTTGCTAGCTTTGATCACGACAATATACTCTACCTCAGCAGAGGAAAGAGCAACTATCTTCTACAACTTAGACACCCAACTAATTGTTGTACCAGCCAATGTGTATATATATCTAGTAGTACTTTTCCTTCCATCAATGTCCCCAACAATGTCAGCATCTATATAGCCATGTCATCCCAAGCCTGATTTTTTGAAATACAAGGCTGGATTTGTAACACCTCCCATGTATCTCCCATGTCAACATCTGTAGAGGGTGACTGGTCATTGGATAGTTTGAAGTGGCTAGCCAAAGGAGTACTCATTGGTTTAGTTTCATTCATCTTGAATCTGCTTAGTACCTTTTTCACACTCTTCTTGCAACAGTTTCAAGACATCATTGTCCCTAGTAATTCTCATCTCATGGATTTGTTTTGCACTCTTTGGATGACTCCTCTTTTAACTTGTCGATTTCTTGTTTGCAAGCACCTGTAATCAACATGTCATCAACATAATATAGGAGTCACTAAAGTTTTTCATATAGCAACAATGATCCGCCTGGCACTTCAAGAAGCCACTACTACCCATAAAGCTTTCAAACTTCTCATACCAATGTCTCAGAGCTTGTTTAAGACCATACAAGCTCTTTTGACGTCTGCACACCATTTCCTCATTTTCGTATACTTCGAAACCTTTATCTGCCAATAGTCTGATCACTATTCTGATTGTAGGATTGCTTTATATCGCTTGCTGCCATCATGTTTTTCTTTTAACCGAAAAACCCATTTATTTTGCAAAGCATTTTTCCCTTTTGGTAACTCTATCAGTTGCCATGTCTGATTGGTCAATAATGAGTCCATCCCATCCCTCATAGTTGACTCCCACTTGATTGATTCATCAACATGCCATTTCTGGTTCACCTCTGTTAGTTAGTAGAATATAATACAATGTTGGAGAGTATGTCCGTGGAGGTCTAATGATTCTGTTAGATCTCCTGAGCTCATTCACATGGGTGCTCTGATTTTTTCATGGGACTATATTTTCTCGATCTTTGCCATCAATTTTCTCCGTCTCAATCCCTGGAAGGTCTTTTAATAGAATCACCTCAGATTTCTTAACTTCTTATATTTTTAGGGCTTGTTCGTATACAAGACACCTTCACTGAAGACCACGTCCTTGCTCTCGATAACCTTTTGAGTTTGATCATCCCAGAAAAAAAAATTGAACTCAGTATTACCATAGCCAATAAAGAAACATTTTTTTTAGATTTAGCTTTAAGCTTGCTACTAGCAGCAGAATCAATGTGAATATAAGAAACATAACCAAACACTTTCAAGAAAGAAAGGTGTACTTCTTTAAAGTTCAAACCTCATCTGGTATTTTACAGTCCAATGGTATTGAAAGATCTATGTTGATCAAATAGACTGCAGTGCTAACAGCCTCAACCCAGCACGTAATCTCATGCTCCTAGCACACTCGTCCAAAGTTTTATTCATCCTCTTAGCTACAACATTGTGTTGACGTTTTCTTGGAATGATCTTCTTCTTCATCTTGATTCTATTTTTAGCATAGTACTGCTTGAAGTCATCATCTACATATTCTTTACCATTATCTGACTATAGGCACTTTTCTTTCAAATCTGTCTCATTTTCAACCATTGCTCTCTATCTTTTGAAGGCATCAAAGACATCAGACTTATTCTTTAAACTCATACCTTTCTGCTTGAGTCGTCAATGAATGTCACATAATAATTTGAACTCCAATGGAAGTACTTCTTCAGTCAACGTGTTTGCATTGATATTGTTCTTTTCTCTCTTCTTCTTTGGTGCTATGAAACTCTTCTTTTTGTAGCCAGTCTTGTCACAGTTCCATCATTCCATACTCTTTCCAAACCTGGACTTGCTTCTGCCACTCTGGTATTTCTCATTGTTGCATTTATTGTAATTCTTCTCAAAACTCCTATCCCAAGTCTCAAGTCTCAGCATTTAAGACAGAATTTGATGTTGAGATTTCTCTAGAATCTTTTATACGGACTTCCTCAGCGAGAACAGTGTCCTGGATCTCATTAAACTTTAGCTTCGCATTGCGTATAGAGTTACTGACCATAGTTCTCATAAGCTCCCAACTATTCGGTAGTGATGACAATATGATTGAGGCACGTACCTCCTCATCAAATGTAATCTCAACAGAGACCAACTGATTGACTATTGTATTGAATTTATTTAGATGCTTTGCTACTGGAGCACCTTTGCCATAAGATGTACCTTGTTACACGTAGAGGGCTTCTTATACATGTCACACAATACCTTAATCAAATCCACAGTGGTTTTATCTACCGCCACGTTTTGAACAACGTTTTTTGACAGTATCAAACAGATAACCCCCAACACCTGTCAATCAAGGAGTTTCTAGTCATTGCTCTCAATCAGAAGGGGATAGTGCAGTTTTTAGTGTACAAATAATCCTTAATTTGCATCCTCCAAAATGTAAAATCCATACCATATAACTTGCAGATCCCTAGTGTCGTTCCTTCTTTGCCAGTCTTTGTTCTCATTCAAAACCAAATGCTCTGATACCAATTGTTAAGAATTAGATACCCTAAATATGTATCACCGAGAGCAAAATATTGCAAAAAAAAGACACACACAAACACACAAGTTTTTATAGAAGTTCACCTTAATGTGAGACTATGTCATCTCATCTCCGCTGCAGTATTTCACTATTATGAAATAGTTGTTTAGAAGAGAAATCAAAACTCTCAACCTCTCTCTCTCTCTCTCTCTCTCTCTTGCTTGACCATACTAAAAACTTAAGGTCAACCCGTGTACGACTCTACAAAACAATGCAAAAGTCGTATAGCAAAACTTTCGGAAATAACTTATTATTTGAAATGTTGGAAAGCTCTATCAGTTTGCTTTTATATGAGAAAAATAGTTTTCGAATTCAAGACCGGTGCTTTGAATTATAAGGATTTTACGTAAACAACACAAAAGTCGTATAGCAAAACATTCGAAATCGCTAATTTTTGAAAATTTTAATTTTTGATGAATCATATATCGTTCAAAAGCAATATCAATTTAACTAAACAAGAAAAATGATTTACTAGAACACACAAAAGTAACATAGCAAAACATTTGAAAATCACTGCTTTTGCAATTTTAATATTTTGATGAATCTCATATCGTTGAAAAGATCATTTTACGTTTGTATGAAAATAATGATTTTTCAATCCATGACCCATGCTTTGAATTACAAAAATTTTAACAAAACAAGCAAAATTTGTACAGTAAAACTTTCGAAAATCACCAATTTTTTGAAATTTTCATAGTTTCCAAAATCATACATTGTTGGAAAACTCTATTAGTTACTTTTATATGAAAAAAATAATTTTTCAATCCAAGACATCTGTGACGACCAGAATCCCTAATGATTCGAGTGTCACTAAAACTTAAAGTAAACTGACTGAAAGGAATACATAAGATTTTCTTTATAAAATAATGAAAATTCAACATTATTCTTTACACATATATTGAAATAGATTAGTTCTACATAACGAAATAAATAAAAAATATAAATATGTTGTTTCATAATTTTTTATGAAATAACTTGCAACTGTAACCATCTCTGTACCGACAATCTCGAACGGCTAATCTTCTGAAAATGTGAAACAAATATAACGTGAGATAGAATCTCAATAAGTGTGCGTAAGTAATTTTCTTTTCCTGTATATGTATTTCAATGGAAAATCAAATTTGCATAGGGAGACACAAGAATTGGATCGAACTTAGATGATACCAAATTCTCGTGCGTAGTTGGTCCATTCTTAACATATCTTGCATAATGTGGACCATAATATAAACATAGCCGTGAACTAACATATAAAAAGAATTACTCATAGTCAACATAATAGCACACTTAACCTTATGCTTGAAACTTGAAATAAAATAAGACCACTTCAAGAATTTGAAATTCTTTTCCCTTTTCTCTCTTATTTTAAGGATAAGAAGAATATTGTGTATTTGTGTGTTTCTTGTTTACATAAGGAGTGGGTATTTATAGGAGATGATGGGGTTTGCCATGTATTAAAACTTTAAATTTCATTAATTACTTTCTTATATTACATGTATGCATTATTAAGAAAATATAGATTCATACCTCAAATTAAATGCATGATTAAAAACTAATTTAAGCTAATCACATAATCATATGCAATTATATACATATTAGTATCTAATTACATGCATGATTAAAGACTAATTTAAGTTAATCACATAATCATATGCAATTAAATACATATTAATATCTAATTACATGCATGATTAAAGACTAAATTAAGCTAATCACATAATCATATGCAATCATATACATATTAGTGTATAATCACTATTCTATCTACCATATATATGCAAGAGAGCATTATATATATATATATATATATATATATATATATATATATATATATATATATATATATATGATTTAAACTAATTTAAACTAATCATATCATATATGTAATACAATCGTATACATATTAACATCTAATAAACTATTTTTTATCTATCATATAAATGCAATAGGACATTAAACATATCTATTTTTAGCAAATTATTGGTAGGCAATTACTTCTCACAACACTATTCATGGGACAAAAATATGCATATATCTAATAATTACATTTAGGTCCTCAACTATGAGCAAACCTGTAATTTGGTCCCTAGACTTTCATGTTTGTGTAGTTAAGTCTTAAATTCTAATTTTAGCAGCTAGTAACGAAATTTTAGGGTGTTACAACATGTGCTTTAAGTTATTAGGATTTTACCAAAATAACAAAAAAGTCGTATAGTAAAACTTTCGAAAATCCCTTATTTTTAGAAATTTTCAGATTTTAATAAATCATACACCATTGAAAAGCTCCATTAATTTACTTCATATGAAAAAAATAGTGTTCCATTCCAAGAGCTCTGCTTTGAGTTATATTTTACCAAAACAACGCAAAAGTCGTACAACAAAACTTTCAAAAATCAATTTTTATTTTATTTTTGAAATTTTTAGATTTTGATGAATGATATACCGTTATAAAGCTCTATCAGTTTACTTTTATATGATTTTTTTCCAAATCCAGGAGTCTTGCTTTGAGTTATAAAGATTTTTTTCAAAACAACGCAAAAGTAGTATAGCAAAACTTTTGAAAGTCACGGATTTTTTCTGCAATTTTTTGCTTTTGATGAATCATATACTATTGAAAAAATCAACTTAATTTCATATGGAAAATACAGTTTCTAATCAATGACCAGTGCTTTGAGTTATAAAATTTTTATTAAAATAAGCAAAAGTCATATAGTAAAACTATCGAAAATCACTTATTATTTGAATTTCCATATTTTGATGAATAATATACCGTTAAAAAAGCTCTATCCATTTACATTCATATGAAAAAATAATTTCCATTCCATGACCGATGCTTCGAGTTATAAGAATTTTACCGAAACAACGAAAAGTCGTATAGCAAAACTTTTTAAAATAACTGATATTCTTAAATTATCAAATTTTGTTGAATCATATATTGTTGAAAAATCTCTATCAATTTACTTATATATGAAAAAATTAATTTTCCATTCCATGGCCCGTACTTTGAGTTACAAGGAATTTACTATAACAAGCAAAGTAGTATAGCAAAACTTTCAAAATAACTAATTTTTTTACAATTTTTTAATATTTTAATGACTAATATATCGTTGGAAAGATGTTTACTTTCATATTTAAAAAAAAACAATTTTTCAATCCATGACCCATGCTTTGAGTTATAAAGATTTTAAAAAACTAGCTAAAGTAATATAGTAAAACTTTCGAAAACAACTGATTTTGTAAAATTTGCAGATTTAGAGGAACCCTATATCGTTCAAAAGCTCTATCAATTTACTTTTATATGAAAAAAATTATTTTCCATTCCATGACTCGTGCTTTGAGTTATAAGGATTTTATCAGAACATGCAAAAGTTGCATAGCAAAACTTTCGAAAATCACTGATTTTTTTTCAATTTTAATATTATGATGAATCATATATCATTGGAAAGATCAATTTACTTTCATATGAAAAAAAAAATAGTTTTCTAATCCATGACCCATGTTTTGAGTTATAATTATTTTTCCAAAACAAGCAAAAGGCGTATATTAAAACTTCCGAAAATCACCATTTTTTTAAAATTTTCATATTTTCATGAATCTTATACCAATTGAAAGATATATTAGTTTTTTTTTATTTAACACACCACCACATCCCCAGTGTGGTTGTCAGGCCTCCACCAAGAAAGGATTTGGGGGAGGTTCGAATACCCCAACCATATATAAATAACTCATAAAAAATACATGAGAGGGGGACATAAAACTTGACCTCCAATCAGAAGAGCTAAAACAAATAAATAAATGAATAAATAATAAAGCAATAAATAAGAAGGTACCACCTCCTAAACAATAAGTCCTAAAAAATCTATAGTCCACTAAATGTAGGAAGCCCATATCTATCAATCTGAACTAAACTGCGGTATCGCCCACGGTAAGTCCTGAGCGTTGTACTCGAAATAGTATTAACGATTCCAATCCTCTGAAGCAAGTGAATCGGCCACCTGGTTGCCTTCGCGATAAATATGAGAAATAGTATTACGGTCGAAAATAAGGAGATGTCTGATGCGGCAAAGAGTGGCTTGAATATACCAAGGTCCTCCACCTCTGGTGATGCAGTGAATGGCCAAAGTAGAGTCGGCCTCAATCCATAAATCTGATAGTACAATCCTCCGAGCAAGAATGATACCGTCAAGAATAGCTCTGAGCTCGGCCTCCAAAATAGGGCACTCGCCATATGAAGAGAAGAATACGTGAACACATTGACCTGCTGAATCCCTAATAATCTTTCCTTCACTCGCAAATCTATTTTTGTCGCATCCATCAGTGTTGACCTTGTAAGATCCTATTGGTGGAGTACGCCAATAAACCAAAACAGGAGGAAGAAGGGATGGAGTAGTAAGAGAGATACCAAAAATAGGAGCAGTATCCATATCTCCTCACCAATGAATAACCTAAAATAAACGACCTGTATGTAGTAGGGAGATAGTTTGGTACACTCTCCAGATGATCCGTCTCGATTCTACAGAGATATCCTGGTACTTCGCATCATTCTTCGCATTCCAAATAAACCAGAGAATCAAAAGAGGAATGATCGTGCGAATATGACCTCGCATGACAAACTGACCCGAGAAACGCTAAGACTGGAAACGATACTGAAAGCCCTCCATCGGTCGAAGGGTTATATGAAAAATATCAGAAAAGTGGTGCCAAACCTGGTCAGCAATACAACTGTCAATAAATAAATGCTAAATAGTCTCAATAGCCGAGCAACACTAACAACGAGAAGCCATATGACTCCCAATCCGCCTCTGAATCACAACATCAACTGGGATGAGACCCTGCCATAGTCTCCAGCAGAAGAAAGAGACAGTCGTCGGGATAATTGAACTCCAAATCAAGCTGTATACAGCCTGAATAGTATGCCCCGTGCAAACTAGTTGCCATGCAGACTTGGTAGCAAATCTACCATCCGAAGTGTACTTCCATATAATATGATCGTGTACCTCAGCAATGATAGGGATGCTCCCTATCTGCTCAGCAATAATATATAGTACTAGCTGAAGAAGTCTGTCAATGTTCTATCTAGTATCATCAAATAATTCTCTAACCTGGATAGAAGAATGTGTCAAGTGTGGGTGCTGATAAGCTAATGTAGACTCTCCCATCCATCAGTCATGCCAAAAGAATATTTGTCCATGCTCTAACTGCCAAGCAATATGTGTCTCCGCCTATGGGCTTATGTACTTCAGCCTTTTCCATACAGCTGAAGTATAGTAAAGAATAGTAGCCAGCAACGGATGGGTACCCTGACAATATTTACACAGTAAAAACTGAGCCCATAGTGACCGCTGAGATCTAAATAACCACCAGAGCTTTAGGGAGAATGTATCAACAAGATCCTGCAGTCTCCTAACGCCCAGTCCACCATCCTCAGTGGGAATACAAAGGTCCTTCCATCTCCTCCATTGTAATTTGTGTGCATCGTCTCTGGAGTCCCAAAGGAATCTAGCAAATATGCCCTCTAACTTCTTCAAAATAGCCTTAGGTGGCTTTATAATCTGAAGGAGATAAAGAGGAATAGAGGATAGCACTGATCGAATCAAAGTAATCCGTCCCCCAGGAGCCTCGAGGCCCAGCCAGAAATCTTACTCCGGACTTTCTGGATTAACTCATCATACAAGAAGATATTTTTGGCTCCTTTAATTAAAAGAACACCAAGATAAGTGAAGGGGTCTGTGCGATGATGAAATCTCGTCGATTCTACGATGCATGTATCGACTAATAGATAATCTCTTAGGTAAGATAATTCCACTCTTATCTCTATTCACCAATTGCCGAGAAGCCCACTCATAGTGCTCAATACACTGTAATACTTGTTTGATAGACTGTTTCTGGCAATTGGTAAAAATAATCATATCATCTGTAAAGGACAAATGAGAGATAAGGGCATCACCCCTATGTCTGTATGCCATCGAAGGAATTTGTTGATATTGCTGAGTGAGTAATCGTGAAAAATAATCTGCAAGAATAATAATAAACGATGATGGCGATATGGGATCACCTTGTCTGAGCCCCCGAGATGATGAGAAAAAACCACATGGTCTACTATTAAGCAGGACTAAGAATCGACACTCTGAAATACATCTCCGTAGCCGATTAATCCAAAGAGCATCGAACCCAAAATCCTCCATAATGGATATCAAGAAGCTCCAATCTATACAGTCATACATGATAAGTGCATTTTGTGCACTTATTTGGGCCTTTAAACTAAGCTTTTATTCTGTCATTTTACTGAATTTATACTTAATTTAGTATTTTATTCTTCATATTTCAGTTTTAGACCTGTTTAATAGCAATTGGAGAAGAATGGATGAAAAGAGCAATAAATTTGAAGATATTTCGAAAGAATGAGGATCCAATTGTACTCAATTGAAAGTTGAAGGACCAAATTGGACATTGTTGAAAGTTGAAGGACCAAATTAGAGATGATTGATAGTTGAAGGACCAAATTGGATGTTATAAAAAGATGAAGGACTAAATCAGACGGAACGAAAAGTTGAAGGACTAAAATGACCAAGACTCAAAGCTTGAAGGCCAAATTGGAGAGTGTGGAAACTAGAAGGACCGAATTGCAAAAATTTAAAAGGACCAAGCTGGGCGAGCTCCCAGCATTGAATTTCAACAGCAGAGAGCATAATCAGTCTCCTGGGCGATCGCCCGGAAAATGCCTGGGCGAAATTTTCGGCTACGGGAGAGTTTTTTTTTCCTTTTTAAGTTCGACTCCAATTAGGTAACTTTTAGCCCACAATTTTTAGGTCTTTTTGGCATTTTTTGGGGCACCATTAGGGTAGTATATATATATGAGTTATTAACTCATAATAGAAGGGAATTTTGGGGAGCCGAATTTGGAGAGAAGAACGTGAGACAAATCAAGAACGAAGATCGAGATTCATCCTTTCAAGATTGAAACGAAGATCAAGTTCAATATTCTATCTCTCAATTATTTTCTTCTTATCTGGGTGATGAACTCCATATTTTCATCTCTTCTTTATTTTCGAATTATTAGTATGGAGAAAAGATCCGAACCCGTCACGGGGTCCGGATCATTTCCCGTCTGGGAAAAATGGCGCCCACCCCTCCCCTCTCTCGCAAATTAACAACCCCAAAGCCCCAACCCTCAACTTTTATGAATTAATGACCCCCCCAACTCGCCCATTTTGTAAAAAGCCCTCCCAATTTATTTTAACACCCACCACTTTTCTCCAATATCCCATTTTCTTATATCACTCACATATTTATTTACTACCAAATTTACATCCACATTATTAATATAATTAAATTTATTAAATTAAAAATAATTTTTTATTATTATATTCATTGTATTTGTTTTTAAAAAATATAATATACAATAATATTTATTGGGTTAAATATTATTTATATCATATAATAAATAATATAATTAACGTTAATTTTATTATTAAGATTAGAGTGAGACTAATTAATTAGTTTATATTTGAGTAACAAATTAAATTTTACTTCAAAAATAAAATAAATGAAGCGTGCATAATAAATTTGCTCTAATTGATAATATACACACACAAAGAAGAAAATAATATTACATTAGAAATAATAAATTAGTGACGAGGGTTAAAGCGTGCATTATGCTCCTGTGGGTCTAGGGAATATGATTCATTTTTTACTTCATGTGATCGAGTATTGTGGATCTGGAGCAATAAGTAAGAAAATATATAACATTAACTTACCTATTTTGCAACGTAGGACAAGTTCTTCTATCGTGGCCACTGGTGCCATATCAATTATATGTGCAAATAAGAAAAGCATAAAAAACTGTTAACAATATTACAACTAACTTGCAAATTACAAAAAATAATTATGTACAAATAAACGAAAAATAAATAAATTAATAATTTATTAATAACCTTTGAAGAATATGAAAAACAATAAGTGGGACACAAATTCGGTAAAATAAATTTAGAGAACAAAAGTGATTGTAAACGTTTGATGTTGGTCAAATTTGAGTAAAGTAAATAAAGCGATTGTGTTGGCCAAATTTTAAAAAAAATATCTATTTTGATGAGGAGGAAAAAATATGTATTCTGATAAAGATGGAAAAATATGTATTTGATGAAAAAAAAATTGTTATATTGAGTGATGTATAAATCGATGAAAAAAAAGAAGAAAGGAAATGGATTTTGTTGGATGGGGTGTGTAAAATTAAATGAGGGAGGGGCTCTAAATTAAATAGGGAGGGTGGGTGGTTTTTTGGGCGCTAGTGGGGGGCTTTTTTCCTTGCGGAGGGTGGGTGAGTTGTGTTTTATTACGAGAGGGTGGGAGGTGGGAGGGGGGGTAAAAAAAAAAAGGAATTCAATGGCTGCTTGACACGCAGCCTAGACGGGGAAATGATCTGGACCCCGTGATGGGGTCCAGATCTTTTTTCTATTAGTATGCTAGGCTAGAATTAAATAGTGGTACGATCGTGATGAAGCTTGTATCATGAATCTTTAATTCTTCGAACCTAGTTTTTGATATTTAAGCATGTTTTTATTTTTGAACAATTGATATTGATTTTCTCTTCATCTACAATTATATGCGCAATAGTTGTATGATTCTTGTGGCTTGTTTTATTTTCGAGAGATGGAAAATAGGTTATACATATATTAATTGTCGTAAAGTCCGATAGGAGATAGAAATATACCGCTATGCTTTACGTGATCTCTAACTATTCACAAATTCTAATGCATTCTTGTATGCTCGCATTCGTCATAGAAATATAGTCGGGTCGCATATAGGAATAGATTTAATTCTACTCGAAAGAGATTGTTAAATTAAATTAGGAATATTGATCTTCATAAGTAAATCATGTTATCAAATTTAATGGTTTGGGTTAAAGATAATTGATATAAGTGGATTCGAGATCCTAGTACACTTTTCTTTTCTTTTCCAATTTTAAAGTAATTCTCATTTAGTTTAATTTCTTATATATTTGATTTATAATTAGTTAATTAATTTTAGTTCATGTTTTAATTAGTTTAAGATACAAACATTCAAAAGTTCATTAGATTCGGTTAAAGTTAGTATAATTGAACTGAATTATCTAAATCTTTGTGGGAACGATACTTGGACTCAACATCCACTTTATTACTTGAGCGATCCGTGCACTTGCGGAATTATTAAAGATATAAAATCACTGACAAGTTTTTGGCGCCATTGCCGGGGACTTAGTTTTAGTTCTTTTCAGTTATATTAGCACTAATTCGAACTTTATTTAATTAATTTTTTTTTATATTTTTCTAGTTTATTTTAGTGTTCAACTTGTCTCGTTTCAGACCACAACACAAGATGGAAGACCAGGAGATTGATGAAGACAATATGCCAGTTGGAGACTTTTTAACTCCACAGATCATTCAAAGCCAATCTAGCATTGATGAGGACAACATGCTTGTTGGAGATTTTTCGCAATGCACAGGACTAATACAGCGAGATATGATGCAATTTCTGATATTGATGAAGACAACATGCTTTTTGGAGATTTCCTTGCAATGCAACATGCCAATATAACGAGATATGAAGCTACTTCTGATATTGATGAGGACAATATGCTTGTTGGAGAATTCATTGTAGATCATCCGAATTTCTCTTGGAAGAATAGTTACAATAATATCAGATCACAAGGTCCTCAGTTTCAAGAGCCAGAAAAGAGAACTTCACTAGAAGACATTCTCGATAAATTCATCGAAAAAATTGATCAATTCATGATACAGACAGAGATCAATCTTCAAAATCAAAGCGCTTCAATAAAAATTTTGAAAATACTGATGGGTCAGATGACAGTTTTTATATCAGCTAGAGTAACAAGTACGTTGCCGAGCAATACAGAGGTGAGTCCCAAGAAAAGTGTTACGGATATTAATATTAGAAGTGATGTTCAATTACCAGAAATTCATGTGAAGATGCCAGTTGCAAATAAAAAAATGAACCATCCACTGATGAGGAGCACGTGGAACAGACTGAACAAACAACATAAATTAAAGAGAATTCAGATACACCACAAGTTAAGATAACTATTTCTATCAAACCATATGAGCCTCCGATCTTACTTCCTTAGAGATTACATGAGCACGAGTCAGACAAGCAATTCTCCTACGCTTCTATTTCTTCTAAAATTGATTTTATGATCAAGGTCGACGAAGAAGTTGAAATTTTCGTGGTTGTGTTCGAGCAAGATGCTACACTAAAAACATATTTTTATGGGGAGCACAAATTCAAAATTTTGAGGATAAATGAAAAATGGTACAAAGTCAATAGATGCAAGCAAAGCAAGTCCTCAAAAGCATTATACAAAGTGCCGTGAGCAATCAGACAATAAGTCAAGCTGAGGACTATAAATAAGCACTTAATGGGAGGCAACCCATTTTCTAACCTTTTTATTTACTTGCTTTATATGTAGTAGTTTTAATCAGTTTAAATAATGTATTAGTTTTTATTCCATTTATCTATGCCCTTAAAAAGCTTAACTATGTCAATCGTAGGATGTCCTACTTTGCAAGAGTCCCAACTCTACATCTGATTCCACTTCAACCAGACCTTCAGCCAGCCAGATCCATCTTCTCCACATCTATCTCCAGACAGTAACTGATCTTTTTCCTCATCTATTTGCTTTATTTCGTTATTACATTGGGGACAATGTAATGTTTTAGTTTTGGAGTGGGTTAAGTATCAGAATATTTAATTATTTGCATATTATTCGAGTCTTAAAAAAAATTTAATTTCATTATTTAAAAAAAAAAAAAGAAAAAAAAAGATTTATTATTTTTTCATCTTTCAAAAAAAAAAAAAAAATTAGCTATTGTTGAATATCTTATCGCCAATGATAATAATTGTTTGAATTGAAGTATGTTTTTAGTTAGAATATTAGACAACACTTTAACTCGTATTTTTACCTGAATAATTATCCATGTTAGACAAGATTTGAAGCACGTAGCCACTGTTGACTTATCACTTATTGGAAACATAACTTGAATGTATGTGTTGATATTATTGACTTAGATCATTGTGAACAAAATTCCATTCTTAAATTCTTAGACTAGTAACCAAACTGTTTGAGAACAGTTTGGGGGTGTTAAATTAGTACATATTTTTTGTGGAATTTTGATGGTTTGGGTTTTTTGGAACTCATCTTTGGTTGAATAGGTTGTAGTCAAGGAATCTAAATCGAGCACTACTCACTGCTGAAAAAAAAAGAATAAAATATCTGACTCGAACAATTAAGCATGTTAGGGTATTTCAAAACCTGGTGCCCTAAAGTCATTTGACTTGGGAGTCATCGGCCCAAAGGTCGTTACATGAGTCACAAAATAAATAAATAAATAAATAAATTTTTTAAAAAAAAGTTTACATTTTTACTTCTCTTATAGCCTGTGGGACTAGAGCAATTAAGCCTGTTAGGGTATTTCAAAACTTGGTGCCCTATAGTCATCTGACTTGGGAGTCATCGGCCCAAAGCTCGCTACAAGGGTCACATAGAAAGCTAGTGAGAGAGAAGTATTGCACAAGATGTAAAATCTTTTATATTGGTTAAATAAAATAAAAGTTAAAGTGCTCGGTAAGAATTACTAGATTAGAACCTAAGAGACTGAAAATGAGAATTTAGAAATCACTCACCATCATAGTTCTCGGAATACAAGTTTCTAATTATTACCACTTTATTTGAAAAAGCATTATGTTGGTAAATAGGAACCAAATTTGCTAGAACACTTCAGGATTGGAGAGAAAAGCATTAGAAGTGTGTAATTTACAAGAGGTGTAAGAAATAAATGACTAAAAAGGGTTCGGGATTGTAAAAAATATCAACAACACAATATTAGTCGTGGTCTAATACATGTGTAAGCTCAATTTTTGGCTAATCACACACTCACTAAAGGCCGAGCATTTGAAAAGTGAAAATTCTTTGTGTTGTTTGATCTCTTTCTAAACGTGTTACTTTATTTTTCAAACTTGAGGGATATGGTAAGAAACTTAACATTAACATGTTAATTCTTTTAGCTTAGTTTAACGTTCTAGTTTATTTTTATTTTTGTTCGAGGACGAACAAAGGTTTAGTTTGAGGGTGTTTGATAAGTGTATTTTGTGCACTTATTCGGGCCTTTAAACTAATCTTTTATTCCGTCATTTTACTGAATTTATACTTAATTTAGTATTTTTATTCTTCATATTTCAATTTTGGACTTGTTTAATAGCAATTGGAGAAGAATGGATGAAAAGAGCAATAAATTGGAAGATATTTCGAAAGAATGAGGATCCAATTGTACTCAATTGAAAGTTGAAGGACCAAATTGGACATTGTTGAAAGTTGAAGGACCAAATCAGAGATGATTATAAGTTGAAGGACCAAATTGGATGTTATAAAAAGATGAATGACTAAATCAGACGGAACGAAAAGTTGAAGGACTAAAATGACCAAGGCTCAAAGCTTGAAGGCCAAATTGGAGGGTGTGGAAACTGGAAGGACCGAATTGCGAAAATTTAAAAGGACCAAGCTGGGCGATCGCCAAGCATTGAACTTCAACAGCAGAGAGCATAATCAAGCGATCGCCCAGGCTAATTTTCGGCTGCGGGAGAGTTTTTTTTTTTCCTTTTTTAAGTTCGACTCCAATTAGGTAACTTTTGGCCCACGATTTGTAGCTCTTTTTGGCATCTTTTGGGGCACCATTAGGGTAGTATATATATGAGTTATTAACTCATAATAGAAGGGAATTTTGGGGAGCCGAATTTGGAGAGAAGAAAGGGAGACAAATCAAGAACAAAGATCAAGTTCAATATTTTATCTCCCAATTATTTTCTTGTTATCTGGGTGATGAACTCCACATTTTCATCTCTTCTTTATTTTCGTATTATTAGTATACTAGGCTAGAATTAAATAGTGCTAGGATCGTGATGAAGCTTGTATTATTTTCGTATTATTAGTATGCTAGGCTAGAATTAAATAGTGCTAGGATCGTAATGAAGTTTGTATGATGAATCTTTAATTCTTCCAATCTAGTTTTTGATATTTAAGCATGTTTTTATTTTTGAACAATTGATATTGATTTTCTCTTCATCTACAATTATATGCACAATAGTTGTATGATTCTTGTGGCTTGTTTTACCTTCGAGAGATGGAAAATAGGTTATACATATATTAATTGTCGTAAAGTCCGATAGGGGATAGAAATATACCGCTATGCTTTACGTGATCTCTAAGTATTCACAAATTCTAATGCATTCTTGAATGCTCGCATTCGTCATAGAAATATAGTCGGGTCGCATATAGGAATAAGTTTAATTCTACTCGAGAGAGATTGTTAAATTAAATTAGGAATATTGATCTTCATAAGTAAATCATGTTATCAAATTTAATAGTTCGGGTTAAAGATAATTGATATAAGTGGATTTGAGATCCTAGTATACTTTTCTTTTCTTTTCCAATTTTAAGGTAATTCTCATTTAGTTTAATTTCTTATTTGTTTGATTTATAATTAGTTAATTAATTTTAGTTCATGTTTTAATTAGTTTAAGAAACAAACATTCAAAAGTTCATTAGATTCGGTTAAAGTTAGTATAATTGAACTGAATTATCTAAATCTTCGTGGGAACGATACTTGGACTCAACATCTACTTTATTACTTGAGCGATCCGTGCACTTGCGGATTTATTAATGATATAAAATCGCTGACAATAGGCCTTTGTCATATCAAGCTTGAGGATAACATTACCCCCTCACACTTTTATATCAAGTATATGTAGTAACTCTTGTGCAAGGAGGACATTATCCCCAATGAGTCGTCCTGAGATGAACCCGCTCTGAGGAGCTGAGATGATCTGAGGTAGTAAAGTACTCAGTCACGAGTTCATCAACTTCGTAATCAACTTATTAAACACTGTACATAAGCTGATAGGACGAAACTTTGACCACCTACAGGCATTGTCCCGCTTTGAAAGCAAGACAATAGAAATAGCTGCAAAGCCCCTAGGTAGGTGTCATCCAGCAAAGAAATCTAAGACTGCCTGAAACACATCCTCTGATACTATGTCTCAATAGGCCTAAAAAAAATGAGATGAAAACCCATTTGGCCAAGCGACACTGTCTAGATCAATATTGAAAATAGCCTCTCGTACTTCAGTCAAAGTAGGAGTCCGATTAAGCTGTAAATTGTCCTCACTTGACACCAATTTAGGTATAATACCCGGTCGAATAGGGTCGACATGCTGAGAAGGAGCCGACAAAAGTTCCTGGAAGAAAGATACTACTGAAGGCTGCATAGTCTCAGAAGACTCAAACACCTCGCCTGAAGCTAAAGTAATAGATCGGATTCTGGCTCGAGTACGTCGTCCCTGAACGATAGAATGGAAGTATCGGGTGTTATGATCACTCTCACAAGTCCAACGTGCCCCTGCCTTTTGTTTCCAAAAGGCCTCTTCAATAGATAAAGTACGGTTTAGAACTGCCTAGGTCTGATGCAAAGTATCACGATGGGTAGAAGAAGGGTCTCTGTCTTAGTCTAACTCTGCCTCGTCCACCCTACACTCTGCATCCCTAACCCTCTGAAAAATATCACCAAATACATGTCAATTCCACCGACGAATGCCCTGTTTGAGCCTAAAAATCTTCTCCTAGAGAGTAGCCATTCCCGTAAGATGGGTAGGAAGTGACCACTTCTGAGATACAAAGCCCAGAAAATAGTGATACCTAGATCAAACATTGAGGAATCGAAAAGGACGAGGCCCCAAATCATCGTCAGAAGACCACCGAATCAGAAGAAGTGAGTGATAAGAAGTGTTTCGGTTCAGATGACAAACTGAAAATTGAGAACAAAAAGAGGCAACCAGTAAGTTAATCAAAACTCTGTCCAGACGCTTCCAAACCCTCCCATTAGTCCACGTGTACTGACTGCCAGAATACCTTGCATCCGTCAAACCACAATCCATTGTCATATCTGCAAAGTCTAAAGTGCCCCTATCACGAGTATTCCTACCAGTACGCTCACCATTGTGAGCTATCACATTAAAGTCTCCTCCAACTAGCCACGACCCATCCACAGAAAGGGATATCTGGTAAAGACCTGCCCATAATTCCCTACGCCCAACTGGAGAGCAAGAAGCATAGACCGGAGTAATAAACAATGGCCTGGCTAATCTAGGATCCTCAACTTTAATGTGAAGGAATTGAAGATGATCAACTATCGAAGTAACAGTAGTCCCCAAATTCCAAAAACACCAAATCTTATCTGACCAATTCTGTAATCCTACATCAAAAGAGAGAAATCGTCAGATAAAGTCAAAGTTCTTTCTCAAAACAAATAGCTCCAACACTACCAAAACATATACCTGATGAAGCCAAACCAATTTCTTAAGTCATCTACGAGTGGCAATACTGCCCACACCTCTCACATTCTAGATGATAACACTCATAAAAAAGACTGGCTCTATGATGAAACACTTGTCTGACTATGAGTCATCCGTTTGACTGGGCGTGTGATATCAGTAACTTTTGGATTTTTCTTCCTCTGCACTGCAGTAAAACCATCAACCTCCTACCGCTCATCCAAACTAGCCAAGTCATCAGAAGAATTCCTACGAAAGTACCCCTACTGATAAACTGCCAGCTGAATAGAACTATCAGTATGTGAATGAATCAAAGCCTCAACATTCTCATAGCAACTGAGGTGTGGACTTCCATGCGGATCAGTATCAAATGGCTTAATAGTATGGTCAGGTGATGGAATCTGGACATGAACTGAGGAAATAAATTGTTGTCTCGCTCTAGTCAGATCGACTCAATAAGTATGAAATATCTCTAGAAACTGACATCATATGATCTAAAAGAGGATCAAATGAAACGATAGAATGAATTGGCTTTGAAGCAACAATGGTATTAATGATAGGTCTAGGTGGATGGGTGGGCCCCACGTGAACCACAGAAGGTGGTATAACAACAACTGAAGAAGAACCAATCACTGAGACCTACCGCATAGGAGCCTCAACAACAATCTCCTTCCCTTTTTCCTTCCCAGTCCTATCCACAATAGGCACCGTAGCATCAATAGGCTTAGAAGCCGGAGCCACAACAGGCTTATAAGAAATAGTGAAAATTCTTTGTGTTGTTTGATCTCTTTCTAAACGTGTTACTTTATTTTTCAAACTTGAGGGATATGGTAAGAAACTTAACATTAACATGTTAATTCTTTTAGCTTAGTTTAAAGTTCTAGTTTATTTTTATTTTTGTTCGAGGACGAACAAAGGTTTAGTTTGAGGGTGTTTGATAAGTGCATTTTGTGCACTCATTCGGGCCTTTAAACTAATCTTTTATTCTGTCATTTTACTGAATTTATACTTAATTTAGTATTTTAATCTTCATATTTCAGTTTTGGACCTGTTTAATAGCAATTGGAGAAGAATGGATGAAAAGAGCAATAAATTAGAAGATATTTCGAAAGAATGAGGATCCAATTGTACTCAATTAAAAGTTGAAGGACCAAATTGGACATTGTTGAAAGTTGAAGGACCAAATCAGAGAAGATTAAAAGTTGAAGGACCAAATTGGATGTTATAAAAAGTTGAATGACTAAATCAGACGGAACGAAAAGTTGAAGGACTAAAATGACCAAGGCTCAAAGCTTGAAGGCCAAATTGGAGGGTGTGGAAACTGGAAGGACCGAATTGCAAAAATTTAAAATGACCAAGCTGGGCGATCGCCCAGTATTGAACTTCAACAGCAGAGAGCATAATCAGTCTCCTGGGTGATCGCCAGGCTAATTTTCGGCTGCGGGAGAGTTTTTTTTTCCTTTTTTAAGTTCGACTCCAATTAGATAACTTTTGGCCCACGATTTGTAGGTCTTTTTGGCATCTTTTGGGGCACCATTAGGGTAGTATATATATGAGTTATTAACTCATAATAGAAGGGAATTTTGGGGAGCCGAATTTGGAGAGAAGAACGAGAGACAAATCAAGAACAAAGATCAAGTTCAATATTCTATCTCCCAATTATTTTCTTCTTATCTGGGTGATGAACTCCATATTTTCATCTCTTCTTTATTTTCGTGTTATTAGTATACTAGGCTAGAATTAAATAGTGCTAGGATCGTGATGAAGCTTGTATTATTTTCGTATTATTAGTATGCTCGGCTATAATTAAATAGTGCTAGGATCGTAATGAAGTTTGTATCATGAATCTTTAATTCTTCGAACCTAGTTTTTGATATTTAAGCATGTTTTTATTTTTGAACAATTGATATTGATTTTCTCTTCATCTACAATTATATGCGCAATAGTTGTATGATTCTTGTGGCTTGTTTTACCTTCGAGAGATGGAAAATAGGTTATACATATATTAATTGTCGAAAGTCCGATAGGGGATAGAAATATACCGCTATGCTTTACGTGATCTCTAAGTATTCACAAATTCTAATGCATTCTTGTATACTCGCATTCGTCATAGAAATATAGTCGGGTTGCATATAGGAATAAGTTTAATTCTACTCGAGAGAGATTGTTAAATTAAATTAGGAATATTGATCTTCATAAGTAAATCATGTTATCAAATTTAATAGTTCGGGTTAAAGATAATTGATATAAGTGGATTCGAGATCCTAGTATACTTTTCTTTTGTTTTCCAATTTTAAAGTAATTCTCATTTAGTTTAATTTCTTATTTGTTTGATTTATAATTAGTTAATTAATTTTAGTTCATGTTTTAATTAGTTTAAGAAACAAACATTCAAAAGTTCACTAGATTCGGTTAAAGTTAATATAATTGAACTGAATTATCTAAATCTTCGTGGGAACGATACTTGGACTCAACATCTACTTTATTACTTGAGCGATCCGTGCACTTGCGGATTTATTAAAGATATAAAATCGCTGACAATAGGCCTTTGTCATATCAAGCTTGAGGATAACATTACCACCTCACACTTTTATATCAAGTATATGTAGTAACTCTTGTGCAAGGAGGACATTATCCCCAATGAGTCGTCCTGAGATGAATCCGCTCTGAGGAGCTGAGATGATCTGAGGTAGTAAAGTACTCAGTCAGGAGTTCATCAACTTCGTAATCAACTTATTAAACACTGTACATAAGCTGATAGGATGAAACTTTGACCACCTACAGGCATTGTCCCGCTTTGAAAGCAAGACAATAGAAGTAGCTGCAAAGCCCTAGGTAGGTGTCCTCCAGCAAAGAAATCTAAGAGTGCTCAAACACATCCTCGATACTATGTCTCAACAGCCTAAAAAAATGAGATGAAAACCCATCCGCCAAGCAACACCGTCTAGATCAATATTGAAAATAGCCTCTCGTACTTGATCAAAGTAGGAGTCCGATTAAAGTCAGAAATTGTCCTCGCTTGACACCAATTTAGGTATAATACCCGGTCGAATAGGTTCGACATGCTTTGAGAAGGAGCCGACAAAAGTTCCTGGAAGAAAAATACTACTCAAGGTCGCATAGTCTCGTAAGACTCAAACACCTCGCCTGAACCTGAAGTAATAGATCGGATTCTGGCTCGAATACGTCGTCCCTGAACGATAGAATGGAAGTATCGGGTGTTATGATCACTCTCACAAGTCCAACGTGCCCCTGCCTTTTGTTTCCAAAAGGCCTCTTCAATAGATAAAGTACGGTTTAGAACTGCCTAGGTCTGATGCAAAGTATCACGATGGGAAGAAGAAGGGTCTCTGTCTTAGTCTAACTCTGGTTCCTCCACCCTACACTCTGCATCCCTAACCCTCTGAAAAATATCACCAAATACATGTCAATTCCACCGACGAAGGCCCTGTTTGAGCCTAAATATCTTCTCCCAGAGAGTAGCCATTCCCGTAAGATGGGTAGGAAGTGACCACTTCTGAGATACAAAGCCCAGAAAATAGTGATACCTAGATCAAACATTGAGGAATCGAAAAGGACGAGGCCCCAAATCATCATTAGAAGACCACTGAATCATAAGCAGTGCGTGATAAGAAGTGTTTCGGTTCAGATGGCAAATTGAAAATTGAGAACAAAAAGAGGCAACCAGTAAGTTAATCAAAACTCTGTCCAGACGCTTCCAAACCCTCCCATTAGTCCACGTGTCTTGTCGCCGCCGAATACCACCGCATCCGTCAAACCACAATCCATTGTCATATCTGCAAAGTCTGAAGTGCCCCTATCACGAGTATTCCTACCAGTATGCTCACCATTGTGAGCTATCACATTAAAGTCTCCCCCAACTAGCCACGACCCATCCACAGAAAGGGATATCTGGTAAAGACCTGCCCATAATTCCCTACGCCCAACTAGAGAGCAAGAAGCATAGACCGGAGTAATAAACAATGGCCTGGCTAATCTAGGATCCTCAACTTTAATGTGAAGGAATTGAGGATGATCAACTATCGAAGTAACAGTAGTCCCCAAATTCCAAAAACACCAAATCTTATCTGACCAATTCTGTAATCCTACATCAAAATAGAGAAATCGTCAGATAAAGTCAAAGTTCTTTCTCAAAACAAACAGCTCCAACACTACCAAAAAATATACCTGATGAAGCCAAACCAATTTCTTAATTCGTCTACGAGTGGCAATAATGTCCACACTTCTCACATTCCAGATGATAACACTCATCAAAAAGACTGGCTCTATGACGAAACACTTGTTTGACTACGAGTCATCCGTTTGACTGGGTGTGTGATATCAGTAACTTTTGGATTTTTCTTCCTCTGCACTGCAGTAAAACCATCGACCTCCTACGGCTCATCCAAACTAGCCAAGTCATCAGAAGAATTCCTACGAAAGTGCCCCTACTGATAAACTGCCAGCTGAATAGAACTATTAGTATCTGAATGAATCAAAGCCTCAACATTCTCATAGCAATTGAGGTGTGGACTTCCATGCGGATCAGTATCAAATGGCTTAATAGTATGGTCAGGTGATGGAATCTGGACATGAACTGAGGAAATAAATTGCTGTACTGGCTCTGGCTGTATTGATTCTGATAAGTATAAAATATCTCTAGAAACTGACATCATATGATCTAAAAGAGGATCAAATGAAACGATAGAAGGAATTGGTTTTGAAGCAACAATGGTATTAATGATAGGTCTAGGTGGATGGGTGGGCCCCACGTGAACCACAGAAGGTGGTATAACAACAACTGAAGAAGAACCAACCACTGGGACCCACTGCATAGGAGCCTCAACAACAATCTCCTTCCTTTTTTCCTTCCCAGTCCTATCCACTTAGAAGCCGGAGCCACAACAGGCTTATAAGAAATAGTAGTATCTAATGGTGGAGGACCCACTCTGCACTGATCAATAAGGATATGGAATTCGATCCGTGCTTAAATTTCGAGCCATTCCAACGCCGACGCCAGCCCGGGTGGCTGTTTTTCGGACCTACCAGACACTTAGAAATTGAGGCATATCTCCCTCTACTGGGCTCCAATTGCTGCAAGCACCACATCCCTGCACTCAGCATGAAATTCTACACCAACCAGCAAAAAATCAGAAAATTCTGGTAAGGGACGCGTGTGACCCACGTGCCACCTTTAGGTCCCGGCTAGCCGGCACGTGGGGCCCACACGCCGACTCCAAATTTTCAGCAAATTCCTTCCCTTCATCGAAGTCCAGTCTACCATATGTTTTTCCTCAAGAGGCCCATCCCGCTCTTAATTTGGGCCTGTAAGACTTGTGCCGCTGCCGTAACTGATCGACATGCCATTTCTCCTGCTAAACGGAGTTTGATGAAATCTTTTGCTTCCGTCCTTTAGGCCCCGTTTGATTCTATATGCCACAAGTTTGTGGCTAAGGAGCCGTTTATGCATCGTGGAGAGCCTTCTCTTTTTATTTCTGTTGATGAGGAGGCGTCTCTTGCTGAGCCGTTCAAATTTACACTTGTTGGCAAGTTTTCACATTGCAAGCCTAAAATGGTGGAGGTAAGCAGTTGCTTTCAAAAATTTGGTTTTTATGGTGACTTTAAGCTTGGACTTATTGATTATAAGCATGTTTTGATTCATTTGACGCATGAAGATGATTATAATCGATTATTTTTGAAACCTGTTTGGTTTATTTATGGTTGTCCTATGCGTGTCCTTAAATGGACTTGTGATTTTCACCCTGATGCTGAGACCCCTATCGCTTCTGTTTGGATTTCTTTTCCATTATTGCCTGTACATTTGCGTGCGAAGGAATTCATATTTGCTTTAGCTAAAATTGTTGGGGCTCCGTTGAGGATTGATGTGGCGACATCTGATTTGTTGAGGCCTAGCGAAGCCAGAGTTTGTGTTGAGGTGAATTTGGAGCATAAACTCCCTGACAGGGTTTGGATTGACCGTGGAGAGGGTCGGAGTTTTTGGCAGCCTATAGTTTATGAAAACCCTCCTTGTTTTTGTGCCAAGTGTCGAAAAGATGTATTAGTTAATTTTATATGAATAAAATAGTTTTCTAATCCACAATCCGTAATTTAAGTTATAAGGATTTTACCAAAACAACGCAAAAGTGGTATATTAAAACTTTCAAAAATTGCCAATTTTTTAAAATTGTAAGATTTTGATGAATCCTTTCAAAAGCTCTATCAATTTACTTTCATTTGAAAAAAAAAGTATTTCCATTCCATGACCCGTGTTTTGAGTTAGAAGGATTTTTTCAAAACAACGCAAATGTAGTATAGCGAAACTTTAAAAAATCACCAATTTTTTGCAATTTTTAGATTTTGATGAATCATATAATATTAGAAAATCAGTTTACTTTCATATGAAAAAAATAATTTTCTAATCCGTGACCCGTGCTTTGAGTTATAAAGATGTTACCCAAACAAGCAAAAGTCGTATTGTAAAAATTGCCAAAATCACCAATTGTTTGAAATTTTCAGATTTTTTATTAGTCATATACCTTTGGAAAGATTTATCCATTTAGTTTTCATATGAAAAAAAATGGTTTCCATTATATGACATGTGCTTTGAGTTATAAGGATTTTGTCAATATAACGTAAAAGTCATGTAGCAAAAATTTCAAAAATTACCAATTTTTTGTAGTTTTAATATTTTGATGAATTATATACCGTTGGAAAGTTCTATCAATTTATTTTTAAATGAAAAAAAAAATGAATTCCATTCCATGACTTTGGGTTATATGAATTTTACCGAAACAACGAGAAATTTGTATAACAAAACTTTCGAAAATCAATTTTTTTTGAAACATTTAAGATTTAGATGAATCATATACCGTTGGAAAGCTCTATCAATTTACATTCATAGAAAGAAAAAATAGTTTTCAAATCCATAACTCGTACTTTGAGTTATAAGGATTTTACCAAAACAACGCAAAAGTCGTATAGTAAACTATCGAGAAAACTAGTGATTATTTAAAAAATTTAGATTTTAATGAAGCACATACCGTTCAAAAGTTCTATCAGTTTACTTTCGTATGAAAAAATTGGCTTTCTCATCCAGGACATGTGCTTTGAGTTATAAAGATTTTACCAAAAAAATGCAAAAATCGTATAGAAAAACATTCAAAAATTGCCAATTTTTGAAAAGTGTAAGATTTTGATGAATCCTTTCAAAATCTCTATCAATGTACTTTCATATGGAAAAAAAAATTATCTATTTCATGACCCGTGTTTTGAATTAGAAGGATTTTTTTCAAAACAACGCAAAGTAGTTTAGCAAAACTTTCAACAATCACTATTTTTTGTAATTTTTAGATTTTGATGAATCATATAACATTTGAAAAATTAGTTTACCTTCATATGAAAAACATAATTTTTCAATTCATGACCCGTGCTTTGAGTTATAAAAATTTTACGAAAACAAGTAAAAGTCGCGTGGTAAAACTTGCAAAAATCACCAATTTTTTAAAATTTTCAAATTTTGATTAAACATATACCTTTGGAAATATCTATCCATTTACTTTTCATATGAAAAAAATAGTTTTCCATTCTATGACTCGTGCTTTGAGTTATAAGGATTTTATCAAAGCAACACAAAATTCGTGTTGATTATTTGAAATTTTTGGATTTTGATGAATTACATACCGATGAAACGCTCTATTAGTTTATTTTTATATGAGAAAAATAGTTTTCCAATACATGATCCGTGCTTTAAGTTATAAGGATTCTACCAAAACAATGCAAACATCGTATAACAAAACTTTTGAAAATCAACATTTTTCTGAAATTTTCATATTTTGATAGATCATTACTATTACAAAGCTCTATCAATTTAGTGTCAAATGAAAAAAATTAGTTTTTCAATCCATTACCCCTTGCTTTGAGATATAAAGATTTTAATAAAATAACGCAAAAGTCGTATAGCAAAATGTTCGAATATGACCAATCCTAAGACGTTGGAAAGCTCTATCAAGTTACATTCATAAGGGAAAAAAAAGGTTTTCCATTCCTAGATTCGTACTTTGATTTATAAAGATTTTACCAAAATAATGCAAAAGTCGTATCGTACACTTTCGAAATTCAGTGATTATTTGAAATTTTTAGATTTTGATGAAGCACATACCATTCGAAAGCTCTATCAGTTTACTTTCGTATGAAGAAAATAGCTTTCTCATCCATGACCCGTGCTTTGAGTTATTAGAATTTAAAACCAAAACATTCAAAGATCACCAATTTTTGAAATTTTGAAGATTTTGATGAATCCTATTCTGGTCAAAAGCTCTATCAATTTATGGTCCATACAAAAAGAATATTGCTTTTTCATTTCATGGCCCATGCTTTGAGTTATATGGATTTTACCAAAACAACGCAAAAGTAGTATAGCAAAACTTTCGAAAAATACTATTTTTTTGCAAGTTTTAGATTTTGATGGACCATATATCGTTGGATACATCAGTTTACTTTCATATGAAAAAACGATTTTCAATCCATGACCCGTGTTTTGAGTTGTAAAGATTTTATAAAAACAAACAAAAGTCGTATAGTTAACTTTCAAAAATCACTAACTTTTGATATTTTCAGATTTTAATAAATCAAATACCATATGGAAAGCTCTATTAGTTAGTTTAATATGAAAAATACAATTTTCTAATATAGGACCCGTGCTTTAAGTTATAACGATTTTACCAAAACAAGGCAACAACGCAAAAGTCGTATAGCAAAACTTTAAAAAAATCATTGATTTTTTGACATTTTCAGATTTTGATGAATTATGATACCATTGGCAAGCTCTATTCATTTACTTTATTATTAATCTAAAATCTAATTGGAATCGTCCCGAAGAGAGTCTCTGGCCCGACACTGAACAAATACAATCCAGGTATATATTATCATATATGAATTTTGCATTGTCTTGATTTTTATTGATATTCATCAGATAAGAATGTTCAAAAACTAGGCTATTTTTTCAACTTATATACGGTGATCCCGGGATATTGATAAATAAATCTTATGTCCTTAGTTAAGGAGTGATTCACATGATTCAAAGGCAAATCACATAAGCTAGAAAGAATCTTCCTAATGCTCCCATGTTTGAGTCTGTACTTCTCTAGCTGCTGTAGTAGCGAGCATGTATCGAATGAGCAAATCAAGGCTTTATCATTTACTTTCATATGAAAAAAATGGTTTTCATTCCATAACTCGTAATTTGAGTTATAATGATTTTACCAAAACAACGCAAAAGTCATATAACAAAATTTTCAAAAATCACTGATTTTTTGAAATTTTTGGATTTGGATGAATTATGATACCATTGGCAGCTCTATTCATTTACTTTCATATGGAAAAAAAATGGTTGTCATTCCATAACTCCTGCTTCGAGTTTTAAGGATATTACCAAGACAACGCAAAATTCAACTTTCAAAAATCACTGATTTTTTTTGTAATTTTTAGATTTTGATGAGTTATGTTACCATTGGAAGCTCTATTCATTTACTTTCATGGGAAAAATGGGTTTTTAATCGAGGAGCCTTGCTTAGAATTATGAGAATTTTTCCAAAACAATGCAAAAGTAGTGTATCAAAACTCTTTTAATCACTGATTTTTTGTAATTTTTATATTCTGATGAATCATATACCGATGGAAAGATCAGTTTACTTTCATACAGAAAATACTATTTTCCAATCCATGATCCGTGCTTTGAGTTACAAAGATTAAAGCAAAACAGCAAAAGTCGTATTGAAAAAATCCAAAAATCATGATTTTTTTTTTGAAATATTCAAATTTTGATTAATCATATACCATTAGAAAGCTCTATCTATTTATTTTTATATGAAAAAAATGGCTTCCAATTCCATGACCCGTGCTTTGAGTTATAAAGATTTTACTAAAACAAGGCATAAGTCATATTGCTAAATTTTCAAAAATCATTGATTTTTTAAAAATTGTCAGAATTTTTGAATCATATACTGTTAGAAACCTCTATCAACTTGCTTTCATATGAAAAAAAATGGTCTTCCATTCCATGAGCTGAGCTTCAAGTTATAAGGATTTTACCAAAACAACGCAAAAGCCGTGTAATAACTTTTTTGAAAATACCTGACTATTTGAAATTTTCAGATTTTCATGACAGATGGATCGTTGTTTCAATTTATTTTCATAAAAAAGACTCGGTTTTTCAATCCATAATCCGTGCTTTGAGTTATAAGGATTTTATCATAACAACGCAAATGTCGTATCGCAAAACATTCAAAAATAATTGATTTTTTGCAATTTACATAATTTTGATGAATCATATACCATTGGAAACATCAGTTTACTTTCATGTGGAAAATACGGTTTTCCAATCCATAACTCATGCTGAGTTATAAAGATTTTACTAAAAACAAGCAAAAGTCGTATTGTAAAACTTTCGAAAATCACCAATTTTTTGAAATTTTAAGATTTTCATAAATCATACATCGTTGGAAAACACTATTAGTTACTTTTATATGAAAAAAAAATAGTTTTTCAATCCAACTTTTGTGCTTTAAGTTATAAGGATTTTACCAAAACAACGCAAAAGTCGTATAGCAAAACTTTTGAAAATCTCTAATTTTTAGAAATTTCCAAATTTTAATGAATCATACACCATTGGAAAGCTCTATCAACTTACTTTCTTATAAAAAAAATGGTTTTCCATTCCATGAGCTTTGCTTCGAGTTATATTTTACCAAAACAACGCAAAAGTCGTATAGCAAAATTTTTGAAAATCAATGATTTTCTAAAATTTTCAGATTTTGAATGAATGATATAATAGTTTACTTTTACAAGAAAAAAAGTTTTCGAATCCAGAAGCCTTGCTTTGAGTTATAAGGAATTTTTCAAAACAACGCAAATGTTTTGAAATTTTCTGATTTTGATGAATCATATACCATTAGAAAGATTTATTAGTTTACTTTTTTATGAACAAAATGGTTTCTGAATCCACGAGCCTTGCTTTGAGTTATAAGAATTTTTTCAAAACAATGCAAAAGTGGTAAAGCAAAAGTTTTGAAAATTACTAATTTTTTGAAATTTTCAGATTTGATTAAATCATATACCGTTGGAAAGATCTATTGATTTATTTTGATAACAAAATAAGGGTTTTCCATTACGTGTGCGTTGAGTTATAAGGATTTTACCGAAACAACAAAAAGTTGGATAGTAAAACTTTCAATTATCACCAATTTTTGAAACTTTTAAAATTTTGATGAATCCTATACCATTGGAAAGCTCTATCAATTTACATTCATAAGAAAAAAAATGATTTTCCATTCCATAATCTGTAGTTTGAGTTATAATTATTTTACCAACACAACGTAAAAGTCGTATAGTAAACTTTCGAAAATCAGTAATTAATTGAAATTTTCGTATTTTGATGAATCACATACTGTTCCAAAGCTCTATCACTATACTTTCGTATGAAAAAAAAAAAGGCTTTCTCATCTAGAACCCATGCTTTGAGGAAAATCACGAATTTGTGAAAATTTTCAGATTTTTATGAATACAATTCCGTTCAAAAGCTCTATCAATTTACTTTTATATGAAAAATGTTTTTCCATTCCATGACCGTGCTTTGAGTTATAAATATTTTACTAGAACATGCAAAAGTCGTATAGCAAAACATTTGAGAATCACTTATTTTCTGCAATTTTAAGATTTTTTTGAATCCAAACCATTCAAAAGCTCTATCAATTTACTTTTATATGAAAAAGAAATGTTTTTCCACTCCATCACCGTGCTTTAAGTTACAAGAATTTTACCAAAACAATGAAAAAGTCGTATAACTGACTTTTAGAAATTTCTAGATTTTAATGAATCATACACTGTTGGAAAGCTCTATCAATTTATTTGCATATGAAAAAAATGGTTTTCCATTCCATGACCTCTGCTTTGAGTTATATTTAACAAAACAACGCAAAAGTCATATGACAAAACTTTCGAAAATCAATGATTTTTTTAAAATTTCAGATTTTGATGAAATCATATACCGTTCTAATGCTCCATCAGTTTACTTTTTTTTTTTTAAAAAGAAAAGATAGTTTTCGAATCCAGGAGCATTGCTTTGAGTTAAAATGATTTTTCCAAAACAATGCAAAGGTGGTATAGGAAAACTTTCGAAAGTCACGTATTTTTTTGCAATTTTTGATTTTGATGAATCATATACCAGTTTCCAATTCATGACCAGTGCTTTGAATTATGAAGATTTTATCAAAATAAGAAAAAAGCCGTAAATCACTTATCATTTGAAATTTCCAGATTTTGATGAATAATATATCATTAAAAGAGCTCTATCTATTTACTTTCAAATAAAAAAATGTTCTTCCATTCCATGACCCGCTTTGAGTTATAAAGATTTTACCGAAACAACAAAAAGTCGAATAGAAAAACTTTTAAAAATCACCAATATTATTGAATTATCAGTTTTTTTTGAATCTTATACTGTTGAAAAGCTCTATGAGTTTACTTTTATATGAAATTTTTTTTTTCAAATCCAGGAGCATTGATAAGAATTTTACCAAAACAACGCAAAAGTAGTTTAGCAAAACTTTCGAAAATAACTAATTTTGATTAATCATATATCATTAGAAAGCTCTATGAGTTTACCTTTTTTTTTTGAAAAAAAGTGGTTTCTCAATCGAGGAGCCTTGCTTTGAGTAATAAGAATTTTTCCAAAACAACGCAAAAGTGGTATAGCAAAACTTTCAAAAATCACTAATTTTTTGCAATTTTTAGATTTTAATGAATCATATATCATTGGAAAGCTCTATCAATAAATTTTGATATGAAAAAAAATGGTTTCCATACCATGACTCGTGCATTGAGTTAAAAAGATTTTACCGAAACCAAAAAAAAAATCGTATAGCAAAACTTTCAAATATCACCAATTTTTGAAACTTATAAGATTTTGATGAATTCTATGCCGTTGGAAAGCTCTATCAATTTACATTCATAAGAAGGGAAAAAAATGCTTTTCCATTCCATAACTCGAACTTTTAGTTATAATGATGTTACCAAAACAACGAAAAAGTCATATTATAAACTTTAGAAAATTAGTGATTATTTAAAATTTTAATATTTTGATGAATCACATACTGTTCGAAAGCTCAATCAATATACTTTCGTTTGAAAAAAAAAAAAAGGCTTTATCATCTAGAACATGTGCTTTAAGTTATAAGGATTTTACCAGAACAATGCAAAAGTCGCGTAGCAAAACATTTGAAATCACCAATTTATGAAAATTTTAAGATTTTTATGAATTTTATACAGTTCAAAATCTCTATCAATTTACTTTTATATGAAAAGAAATGCATTTCAATTCCATGACCGGTGCTTTGAGTTAAAAGGATTTTACTAGGACATGTTGTAGATTTTAATCCCACGAGTAGATGGATCGTTAACAAGTAATAAAGTGATGTGTAGAGTGTAGAGTGTAGAGTGTTGAACCCACGAGGACTAGCTACCAATTAATTTATTAATTTATACTTCGAGTTTTAACAACATAAAGACACAGATTCGTTTATGATTTCAATTCTAAAATATTCTACTTATGTTTAATTAAAACTAAATTATCACACAATCAAAAATAATTTTTAAGGATAAATTCGAGTTTTACTAGCACCAGGATTTGCGAATCCACCCACACGTTCCTTAATCAATTATCTGTTAATCGCTTTAGCTTATAATTATCATAGATTGAAAATCGGTTATCCTATAATAATCAAAACTCTCACTCGATGATCAATCAATTCTATATCGATATACAAACCTAATTATCTCTAATTAAATTTTGAACATAAAAATATGCATTTAAATCACAAGAGCACCTAAACAGATTTTACAAGGCATAGTAATCTCTATCTATTATTGGACCCTATATTATTCAATACCACGTGCTTATCTAATTGAATCTCTCGACTTTAATAAAGATCAAAAAATATTCTAATGGTGATCAAGCAGTAAAACATTAGAAATAACGAATAAAGAATAATCAATCAAGAAGTAATCAATTATTAAAACGAAAAAACTTCTAATTAATTAAAAACGTGAGGTTTCATCGTTTATCCTAGTAATAAGTAACTTAGTCGGACATGATTCCGTAAAATATTAAAAAAGTTAAATTCATCATGTTCTAGAGGAAAAAGGAGAACAAGTAAATACAACCCGTATTTTCGGCTCAAGAATTTTCAATCCGTTCATTGATCTTCGATTCTTCTCTTGTATTTTTCTTCCCAAAATTCGCCTCCTGCGATTTGTCTATTCTCTATCTTTTATACTCCTTCCCGATCTCTTCGAAATGTATTTTAGGTAGTTGTTTTATCATGAACTCGATAGAGTTCTATTTCCATCAAGAAACAAAAAAGATTTTGCACAGAAAGCCATGCAATCGCATTGTTCAAAACCTTGCGATCGCATGGTTTTGTCAAATAAGGTTATGCAGTTAAACTTGGTGACTTGCGATCGCAGCCATGCTTAACCATGCGATCGCGTAGTTAATTTGGACGTAGTTCCTGAATTTATTTCTTTGATATTTGCATACAAATCCCTCAAGTCTCTTTGTCTGTTCAATTAAGTCCATTTTTCTTCTGTTTACTCTCTTTTTATTTGATCGACACTTAAATTTGATTTTTTCCTATAATAATAAGAAAACAATGCACCATTATACTGAAAACATGTAAGAGTACTCATAATTATCCCTTTTTGTGGGCCCCAATTAGTACAAAATTGTACTTATCAAATACTCCTAAACTTAAACTTTTATTCGTCATCGAATATATTAACTAAAGACAATCATGCACAAAATGAAATAAACAGTAACAAATTTCACAACATAAATAGCTTGCCGTTCTTGCTTAAGATTTTGCAACAACTTATAATTCATGACAAGTATCTTGGTATTACTATTGCAAACGTTATTCTACTTAAACCATACTTGATATGTGTGCATGAGCAGTTAATCCGATGTACTTAATTTCTATAGTGGTGATAGTCCAATCATCTTGTCAAATTCTCATTTTCCTAAATTGGTGTTTTCTTTCAATTCCTGAGATTTTGGGTCTAAAGTTATGCTCTACTCATTATTTTCTTACTCAAAAATGGTTGAGAAAGCGAATAATTGTGACAAACTAGGTTTATGAAGATTCTCTTATTTTTGAGTGCTTTCGATCAGGAAGTTTCCACTAAGTAAGTCAACCTCATTAGTTATCTAGTCCCCATTTTAACTTTGCAAATGTTCTTTTTTTTTTTGAACTATATATCTTTTGTGCAAAACTCAGTCCATTAAGCTTTCTAGATGACTTATGTAACGAGTTTTAGGTCGACGACTCCCAGATTTTCATACTTTAGGGCATCGGATTTTGAAAACCCCTACGGGCTTTTTCACTCGAGTAAAAAAGGCTATGAAGAGAGTTATAAGATAGTAATAGCCTAGTCCTTTACATGCAAGAAGTTAATGCACGGGGATTAAATTCCTAACATTCGGTCATTACTTAGCTTTCTCTAACTGGTCTAAAGTGCTCCACACAATTTTTCAACACACATGGAATCAATCACAACCTAGATAGCCACCATTACTGCTTAACTACTACCACACTGAAACACTATTGGTTTTAAGTTTATTGTTCTAGTCTAAAAAAGGCATCATATTGTTTTTAATAAGAGTGTACCAATCATAGCTAAAAATCATCATAACTAGCTGACACAACACAGTATCAGACATGGTTATGTAGCTTCGCATTTAAACAAAAGTAATATTCTATCCACAAGTCATGGATTAAAGTTAAACTCAAATAAATAATTTCATCATTAGCCGGTAAGGCTATTCATGTCACATAAACACGCAAACAATTACTAATACTAATAATAAAAAAATTTAAAAAAATTTAAACAAACAAAAACAAGTTAACAATCTATATCAAGTATTATCATCGGATCAAATAATTTTCATTTTTTATCACCACCTCCAAACTTGAAAGATACATTGTCCCCAATGTAAAAATTCAAAATGAATGTATAAAAATATCAGAGACTTCCCAGAGGTGGATCAGATGGTGCATGAAGAAGAACTGTGGTAGGATCCACTGGTGGATGATCTTGTCTAGTTGTATGTCAGCAAATCTTGTCATGAGTATCATCCAACTGGCCTGCACATCTGTCTAGGTGCCTCTTGACCTACTCGTAGTCGGCTCAAATTCGAGTCTGCTCTAGGTTAGTTTTCTATTGATGGCTCTCCTGATTCATCTGAGTGTGTCTAACTGTGTCCAGGCGAGATCGTAGCGTCATTAACTCCTGCTGGACCATTCTCAATTCAGTTCTTGTAGTGATAATGAGCCTTGTCTGCTTAGCTTGACCTTCTAGCAGTTGTCGTAGCATGGACGCTATGTCTCATGTGGTGTGGTAGGCTGAGGCGTGGTTGGTTGCCCTTCTTGAGACTGCTCCTTTGCAGCTGGGGCTGCTGGGTCGATGTTGTGGCTCATGAAAAAATTTAGGATGAGCAGGGAGTTTGTCAATTTTCTATGCTCAAAGTCTTTCCCGGGTAGTGGCCATGCATCGTCTAGACCATATAAAAATACAGCCACTTCACCCATATCCTGAATAGTGGGTAGCGGGTGAACATCTTATGATGTAATTCCGTAGTACTAGTTAATGATATGCGAGGTAAACATAAACCATTTACCCCACACCCACGTCTGTCTGTGGTGCTCTGTCCCATGTATGTCGATTTCTTAGTTGAAGTTGGCGTACAATTCATGGACGAGCTGGTGCTAGATCTAGTGTGGTGTTTCTGCAATTCTTGACCATCCGCACACATCGATCAAATTGTACAACTCAGAATGAGGATAATCTTCCAACTGTAACCTCAATTATTCCCAAATGCTCCAATGACTAGTGAGCTTTTTCAACCCTTTTTCGTGCTCCTCTGATAGATAGTAGGGAGAGTCAGTGATTTCTACTTGTGATCTCTTAGATGTGCTTCCGGTTGCCTTTTTCTTTCCTTTTTTTTTTGCGGCAGTAAGGATGGGTCTTTTTGGAGCTATGCTTTTCAAAATAAATGAAAACAAGTTAGATATGAAAAATAGCATAAATAGTTCAATATGTCACCCTCAAACTATCCCGAACTTTAGGTAATTTTTTTCTAAAAATTGTGTTGACTTGGCTATTTCAGATCGTGAGAAAATTACCCAATAATGTTCAAAAGTAATTTTTAATTCTTGTTGAAGAAAATTAATTTGTTTTCTTTTACTTTCTAAGAGATTTGTCTCTTTTATAGTGGGTTCAAAGATAAATTCAAAAAGAATTTTATTACCATTTATAATAGTCGAAACTCCTTCATCACTGACCATAATAGGTTCAATAGGGTTTAAGAATGAAACTCCAAGAATATTTTCTTGGGAAAGATTTTTAATCATAATAAAAGGAGTTTGTAAACAAAGACCTTTGTTACAAATAATAAACATTTGAAAGTTTAACTTTCATACTGGAGCCCTTAGCCGCATTAAGATTTTGAGATGTTTTTTCAAAATATTTAGTAGGGATTATCCCTTCTCCAATGCAATTTAAATCAGTCCCAGTGTCTACAAGGGCAGTAGTTATAATGGTAAAAGAATTATCGATTACCAGGGTGATTTTTATCCACCATCTTTGAACAAGAATTTTCTGAATAGACCCCAGAAAAACTTCTTCATTTTCGACTAAATGGTTCAAATAAAGATTCATGGTGGTGAAGACGCCAATCAATAGGATAGGCTTGATTTTATCTTCCTCCAAATGGTTTATATAACAACTTAATTGATAAATTTTCCTTTTAAGACTCCTGTTTGGGAGTTTTTTTATCATCGGTTTTGACCGGTTTTGGATGATACCGTTTATGAAGGGTTGAATAAACCAGTGTTTGTTAGTTTTTTAGAGCACCGTTTTTGGACGGTTTTTAAACCGCCCAAAAACAGTGTAGTGTAATTTAGAGTGAATACAAAACAACACCTTTGGTGTATGACTGTCTCATCATCTGAGCTAGAATGCAAAACAACACCTGTCTATCTCTTACAGACTCATTACAATTTATAGTAGTCTCAAAAGATTCTTTCTTGAATGAATCAATTTCTTTTCTGCTTTTTGAAAAGATGTCTTCTACTTTGTCTGCCATTTGTCTTCAAGGAATCTTACTGTTTGTTCACGCGTTTACTTTAATAAAGTAAAGCTTTTACTTTATTAAAGTGATGTCTGTCAATCAGAAAAAGCACTGTCTGCCACTTCTTCTTCACTGTGGTAGGATTCGATTTTTGATAATTGATCATCGACTGTATCATCAAATATCTTGTCCTTTCCTTTGTTAGATCCCTTATCACTATTTTTGTCTTCTTTGTCTTGGATGCACCATCTGCAATGATGGTCTCTTCCTAAACTTTGCCTGAGATGTCTGCACAGCTCACCGGAATAACTGTCTGGGACATTGAATGTATCATAAAAGACTTCTTCAAATTTGCAGATAGTCTTTATGTTTTCTTTTGACATCAAAGAACTGTTTTTGCTGGTTATTAAAATAAAATCTGAACTGAAATTCACTTTTACTTTAGATTCACCATTAATGGCTCTCAAACTTGTTAAGATTCGTTGGTAGGATAATCCTCTCCAATCATTGAGGATTTCTGTATTTACATCAACTGGTTCTTCTTCAACAGGATTATCAAGGTAGGGATTTTTTATAGACTTGATCTGTATATGATGATAACCTTTAAGAAGATTGTTATTTTTATCCCAAAATGGAATAGTGCTGTTGATTTTCAAAAGAAGATGAAGGTCTTGATCTTTAATAACATATTTAACAAAATCTTTTAATGACTGGAAAATCCTGTCATCAATTAATTTAATTTCTTCCAAATCTTTTCCTGGGACAATCAATTTGACTAATCCGCAGTAAAATGCTGTTTTAACAAGTTTTGGTTCAGCTCCTGCAACGAAGATGAATTGACCAAATTTTTTATCAAGTGTTCCGTAGTAACAGTTTTGCGGTGCAGTAGCACCTATGATCCGGGCTTCTTCTTCAAGATGTAAGAAATCTTGAAAATGAATGTCAGAGATGATTTTGGATTCTTTTGTGACTGGGTTTTTTCCTAATCTTTTGAATCGATCAGGAATTTTTTCTGGATTGGACTGTGTGGCTTCCTTATAAAAATTAAATCTTAATTCTGGGAAAATTGGTCTGTTTTGGAAGTTTGGAAGTCTTGGTCTTGACCTGATGTCTTTTTGCTGGTAATCTGGTCTTAGACTAAAGTTTTCAAAAGGGCTTTTGAAATCTGTTTGGGGTTGTTTTTTATCGTAATCATTGAAAGCTTGTTGGGCTTCTGTAAGAGTTTTGAAGCTCTTGTGTTTGAAAGGTTTTTGTTTGACCAAAGGCTCAACTTCAGTCCAGTTTGTATAATAACCTTTGTTGGAACCATCAAAGATTACATAAAATTTCTTGCCTGGTAAGGAAGTTCCAAACCCAACAAGTTTTTCTTTCGGATTTTGAATATCCTTCTGTTCTTGCGAACAATCTGTTTTTTCCTTTCCAGTGTTGCTACTGTCAATTTTTGGATTTTCATCCAGTTTTTTCTTTCCAGCAGTATTGCTACTACTGTCAATTTCAACTCCCCCGTCTTTTGAAGGAAGTTTTTGCTGTAATCGATGGATTTTTTTCTTCAAAATAACAATTTCTTGTTGATTTGTTGATAATTCCATCAATTTTGTTTCTAATTGAAGCTCCAAGTCTTCAATTTGATCCTGTATGTCTGTCATTTTGACCTACAAAAGACAATTCACGTGTAAGAGAATCAGCTAAAGAATTTTCTTTACTTTTGATTAACTCAATATCAAAATCATAATGGCTGAACCACATTTGCCATCTGATTAGTCTACCTTGTTTGTAATCTGGATGTACCTGGCATTTCAGAAATGATTTGCATGTAGTTGAATCAGTTCTAACAACAAACTTGTTAGAAATAATATATAATCTAAATTTTGAAATTGCCTTTTTCATAGCCAAAATTTCTTTTTCATTGATGTGGTAATTCTTTTCAGAATTACTGAAGGTTCCTGAAGAATAACTGCATAGTTTTTCTTCTAAGGTTTCACTGCCTTTTGCCTTGAGGACTGCGCCCCAGAAATCTTGGGATGCATCTGTTTCAATTATCATCTTATCATTCTTGTTAGGATGATATAATGATGGGAGGTTTTTGATTTTATTTTTGATTTTTTGGACATACTGACTGTCTTCGTTGGTCCAATTCCACCTGTAATCTTTTTTCAATTTTTTCTGTAAAGGACTTCTCATTTTTGCAAGATCCTTAATGAAAGATTCTGCATAATTTAAACATCCTAAAAATCTCATTAGTTGTTTTTGGTCCTGTATTTCATTTGGGAATTCATTAATATGAATTAAAATGTGAGGTTTTAATTGTTTAAAACCAAAGGCTATTTCTAGACCTAAGTATCCTATTTTTTCTTTAAATAATTCTGCTTTTTTGAATGACAGAACAATTCCATTTTCTTTAATCGTTTGTAAAACCTGTAAGACATGTTTTTCATGATCATATTCATTATCTGAAAAAACAAGAATATCATCAATATAAACACAACAAAATTCATTATGTTTTTTGAATGTATTATCCATATGTCTCTGAAAAATACCTGGTGCTTGTTTTAAGCCAAAAGGTACTACTGTCCATTGAAAGTGTCCTTGAGGACAACTAAATGCTATCAAAGGTTTTGTAGTATCATCAAATCTTACACGATGAAATCTCGACTTTAGATCAAAGGAAGAGAAGATGTTTTTTTTTTACAAGTCAGTAAAGACTTTGCATGTTAGGTAGTATATACCCATCCGGTTTTGTATATTTGTTCGGCGTTGAATAGTCAATGACCATTCTTGCTTTACCTCTTCTTTTTTCTGCCTCTTTTCTTACCATGAAGGCTGGTGAAGAAAAGGGTGATTTACTTTGTTCAATCACTTTTAATTCAAGTAATTCTTTGATTTGAACTGTAAATTGATCTCTATCTTTAGGACTATAAGCCATAGCTTTTGACCTAATGATTTTGTCTTTGAATTCATCAAGTAATTCAATTTTTGCAGTAAGAATTCCTTTGTTGATTTTGGGATCTAAAGGATTCTCAGAACAACATTGGTTAACGTCTTCAGTTTTCTGTTTTTATGCGGATTATTTTGGATCAAGTGAGTATGGTTAAATGCAAAGACAATAGTATCCATGGATGCAAACCTTGAATAAATAAATGATAAAATTAAATTAATTGATGACAGGCTTTTCCAGTCATTAAAAGATTTTGTTAAATATGTTATTAAAGATCAAGACCTTCATCTTCTTTTGAAAATCAACAGCACTATTCTATTTTGGGATAAAAATAACAATCTTCTTAAAGGTTATCATCATATACAGATCAAGTCTGTAAAAAATCCCTACTTTGATAATCCTGTTGAAGGAGAACCAGTTGATGTAAATACAGAAATCCTCAATGATTGGAGAAGATTATCCTACCAACGAATCTTAACAAGTTTGAGAGCCATTAATGGTGAATCTAAAGTAAAAATGAATTTCGGTTCAGATTTTATTTTAGTAACCAGCAAAAACAGTTCTTTGATGTCAAAAGAAAACATAAAGACTATCTGCAAATTTGAAGAAGTCTTTTATGATACATTCAATATCCCATACAGTTATTCTGGTGAGCTGTGCAGACATCTCAGGCAAAGTTTAGGAAGAGACCATCATTGCAGATGGTGCATCCAAGACAAAGAAGATTTTGCAATATTCTCCCCCTGAAAAAATTGTTTTTTGTTTCCAATTTTTAGAGAATCTAAAAATTTCTTTTTTAAGGTATTAAAAGCAACAGCTTTTCTCTTTTTTGTAATCCAAATCTTATTTTTATTGATTGTGAAACTAACATAATCAATTTCTTGTATGAAGGGATGATATAATTGGCAAAAGTTATTACCTATTATAAAATCAATTCCTGTTTCTAATTGATAAACAGTGGGTATTTTAAAATAAAACATTTTCATGGTTTTATTGTGTTTTCCATGAATTCCAACTTTTATATTTTTAATCACTTTTGATGCAGTTATTGTTGATTCATTTGCTATTTTCAAGCTTAAGGTTTTCTCAGATTTTACCCAAAATGGATCGGGTATAATCCATTTACTGGCTGTACATACAGATGCTCCAGTATCAATGTATGCATGGACTGTATAACTTTTATATCCTTCAAAACTTAATTTGATTGGGATATAAATTGAATTTGGATTTGTGATGTTTTTATTATTCATAATCAGAGAGTTCTGAAGATGAATAACTAGAATCAGTATCTGTTGATAAGTAATACAATGACTTTGTATCACTTGGATCTTCAACAGGATAAAATCCTTGTTTTCAAAGGTTTTTAAAAGTTTAACTCTTTCTTCATTTCCAATTCTTGCAGGGCATTCATTTGCATAATGTCCTGATTCATTGCAGAGCCAACATCTGCAGTTCTTTTTCTTTTGTGGGCAGATTTTTCTTTTGTCATCTTTCTTTTTTGAAGATTTTTTATCGTATTTTTTAAAGTACTTTTTCCTTTTAAAGAATTTCTTCTTATAAGGTTTCTTATATTTTTTAAATCTATAATTTTTCCTTCTTGGTCTTTTAGTTGTTTTTCTTTGTTTTCTTTCAGGATAGCATCCATATTGACCAGGGATTCTGTCAATATATTGGCTACAACAGATTTTTGGGTTTTTTGGGACTGTTTTTTGACTTGCCTTAACAAGATATCCTTCTTTACATTTTTCTGCAAGGAGGTTTCTTGTAATTGTAATTGCTAATCCTAAAGAAGAATCAACTTGTACATTTACCTTATAGTTTTCACTACTAGGTTCTTGCATTTTGATAGCATCATTAAAATGAAGCATAACTTCATTATTAAAGGGATATGGAAGTTTTCTCATAAACTTTTCAGTTAGATTCTTCCAATCGATTCTCAAGCATATGTAATAGTATTTTGAATATTCACAAGTAAATTCTTCAAAATAACACATATTACATATTGACATTCTTTCCAAGTGATTTAAGGCATCAGCCTGATCAATTGTTGTCCTAATAGGTTTGTCCTGTAAATTGTTTATAAATTTGTTCAACAATTCTTTTAATGAATTGAGGGATGTTTCCTTGGGTTTCTTGCCAAATGGCATTTTTGGCTTCATAGCTAATTGTACTAAGGAAGGATTTTACATTTCCTCTAGTACTAGAAATTACATAGTGCCATGAATTTTGTTCATTCTTATGTATTTCTTTAGTGAATTATCAAAGATATCATGATATTATTATACCAATCATCAATGACTGTTTCAGGGTTTCTAACACAATCTAAGTCAAGAATTTTGACGTCAATTGGAGATTTTCTAGGTTTATGAAGTAAATATGATGGATCAATTTCATCATCATCATATTGAGGTTTTGGTCTAGGATTAAAGTCTCCTATTGGTCTTTTTCCATCACCAATTGGATTAGATGAAGGTTCATAGTCCATAGGTTCGCTTCGATTCAATTTTGGGTTCTCTAAATTGAATTCCGCTCGTGTTTTCTGTTTGGTAGAACCTTTGGTGTATGATCGTCTCATCATCTCGAGCTAGATTCGAGTTTTCAATCATAACTTGCTCTTGTTCATTCTCAACAGATTTTGCTGTGAGAACAATTTCTTGATTGTTAATATTGACTCCTTTGATCATGGAGGCAATTTGTTCAAGTTCTTCATCTTCAAAAGCTAATAAAACATTAAGATATCCTAAGTTTTGAGATGTTTCATAAAGGTTTTCCAAGGTTTTTCTGACGGATGTCATTCTGAATTTGAATCTTCAAAATCAAATTTTCCTTTTCTTGTGTTCTTTTGTTTTTCAGTAAATTCCCCCTTTTTTGAGAAATTTCCAAATTTTGTAACCTTTTGAGGGGTTAAAGATGTAGATGGTTGTTCTTTAACTCCTGCTAATATTATAGCCGAATGTTGATTTAAAGATTTTTCTGTCTTAGAGTGATATTCTCTAATTTCTGTTTTTAGTTCTTCAATTGTGTCTTTCAATTGTTTTATTTCTTTCAGAATTTCTACCAAAGACATTATTGATTTCCAATGATGTTTTTAGCTAGATTGTTTACTGTATCTCTTAATTTCTTAAGTTCTCTTGTTTGGCTGCTTTTAGGAAATTCGTCTTTCCATCTTATGATTGGATCTTTTCTCATAGATGTAGTATGAGTTAGTAAGGGTTTTTGTTCTCTAACAAGATTTCTGTTTTGATTAAAATCAATATCAATTGATCTTCTTGCTGGTTGGACTAACCAGTCAAATTCAGTTTCCTTGTGTTCAAGGTAATCCAAAATAAAGGATCAATTTTATTCCTTTGGGTTCTTTAACAATGGTCATGTTGTGTTGGTTATGAATGGCATAACTAACCAAGTATGATATTGAAAAAGGAACATTGTTATCCTTAACTAAATCTTTTCTTCCATAATTAAATATGAAGGAAAGGATTCCATCAAAGTTTTGATCATGTAGGCTTACTGAAAGCCTAGGATGACTTGTGAAAATCAATTTTCCACAAGCTAAGTTTCCATTTAAGGATCCCAAACATCCTTCTTTTGGATTTTTAATTCTTTCATCAATCAAACCCATTGAGATAGGTTGATCAATTTTATCTGATAAGATGCTACGGAGTTGAATCCTAATAGCTCCTATTGTTACCCAAAAAAGGTTCTTGTTATTATCTAAGTCTATTTTTTGTTTAGCCTTATTAATGTCTTGTTTTGTAAGAAGGGAGATTCCTATCTTACCGTAAGTATGTTGGACATGTGTGGCAAATTCTTTTTGAGAAATTCCATAATAGACCTGTCTGTTTTTGTTCATAAATTTCTTTATGAAATTGGGTTGTTCAAAGACTTCCCTAGTATCTAAAGTTAAATCTTTGTTACAGATTTTTGCTAATTTTTTGTCTGAGATTAAGATATTTTTTGAACTGTTTCCTATTGATTCTGTCTGTTCAAAGACTTCATCAATTTCATTTTCATTGTTATTTGCCATTAATTTAGATAATGGTAAATAACATAGTGTAACACAAATTCTTTGACTCCTTCGTCATAAGATATTTTATGTTTTTTACTTCTGTATTTAATGTTTTCCCTTATAGAATTATCTATAAGTTCTTTGTCAATCTTTGTTAACTGTTTTGTGTATTCTTCATAGAATTTACACAGACTGTACTTATTTGTAAAAGAACAAATGTATGCATTACATAATTTGCAATCAATCATGATGCATGATGATGTAAAACATAGTGCATAATAAATTCCTATACACTTTTTTCATAGATTTTTAAAGTGTTATTCATTCTTTGTTTCATCCTTCTTAAAGAAAGATAATGAACATTTGCGAAAATGTTTTCAATGTATGTATTTTCATGAAACTTGTAAGTTTCATATTCTGATGTAATTATGCGTATATGTATTTCACATGTATCACAATTAATCATTATAAATGATTTAAAGCATAATGCATGATAAATAGTTCCATTTCATTGTTATATTTATTTATCTCTGAATCACATTTTTGTTTATGATATTCATAAGCAAAGCTATGTAATCCACTGTAATTACCATGTTCTCTCATGTTTGTATAACTATCATAATGGAATTTATACTGTGTGAAATAACAGTCTAAATTCAGTATGTATCTGTTACACATTCTACAGTGTATCATTTTTGTAAACTAGGCTCTGATACCAGTTTTTAAGCGTGTGCTTAAACGTCTTCAGTTTTCTGTTTTTATGCAGATTATTTTGGATCAAGTGAGTATGGTTAAATGCAAAGACAATAGTATCCATGGATGCAAACCTTGAATAAATAAGTGATAAAATTAACCTTCTTACAGTAATGTATTGGGAGTTCCTCTTTTCTTTTCTGTCCAAATAGTATGCACTGCTTTCTTTGTGCAATGGCGTGGATCTGTGTTTCCCCCACAACGGCCACCTGCCTCAATGGTACTCCAGTGATCACCTGACCTCAGCCAATCTAGCAGTAGATATATTTGTATGGAAATTTGAGGAAGTAAGGGAATTTAGAAAAACATTTCTTTATTCCAGAAGGTTGAATTTCACAACTTATTTGAATACAAAGGTTTTTTTATCCAATGGATCTACTGTCTTTGATGTTTTTAGCCTCGACTCATATTTTTGATGTATACAATTTTCTTGAGAGAAAACAGAGATGAATGCAAAACAACACCTGTAATCTTTTTTCAGTTTTTTCTGTAAAGGACTTCTCATTTTTGCAAGATCCTTAATGAAAGATTCTGCATAATTTAAACATCCTAAAAATCTCATTAGTTGTTTTTGGTCCTGTATTTCATTTGGAAATTCATTAATATGAATTAAAATGTGAGGTTTTAATTGTTTAAAACCAAAGGCTATTTCTAGACCTAAGTATCCTATTTTTCTTTAAATAATTACGCTTTTTGAATGACGAACAATTCCATTTTCTTTAATCGTTTGTAAAACACAGAAGACATGTTTTCATGATCATATTCATTATCTGAAAAAACAAGAATATCATCAATATAAACACAACAAAATTCATTATGTTTTTGAATGTATTATCCATATGTCTCTCGAAAATACACGGTGCTTGTTTTAAGCCAAAAGTACTATCATCCATTGAAAGTGTCCTTGAGGACAACTAAATGCTGTCAAAGGTTTTGTAGTATCATCAAATCTTACCTGATGAAATCCTGACTTTAGATCAAAGGAAGAGAAGATGTTTTTTCCTTTTACAAGCTGTAAAAGACTTTGCATGTTAGGTAGTATATACCCATCTGGTTTTGTATATTTGTTCAGCGTTGAATAGTCAATGACCATTCTTGCTTTACCTCTTCTTTTTTCTGCCTCTTTTCTTACCATGAAGGCTGGTGAAGAAAAGGGTGATTTACTTTGTTCAATCACTTTTAATTCAAGTAATTCTTTGATTTGAACTCAGAAATTGATCTCTATCTTTAGGACTATAAGCCATAGCTTTTGACCTAATGATTTTGTCTTTGAATTCATCAAGTAATTCAATTTTTGCGATGAAGAATTCCTTTGTTGATTTTGGGATCTAAAGGATTCTCGAAACAACATTGGTTAAATAACTCAATGATTTTTTCTCTGTTTGTATTAATTTTCAATTTTTCAACTTCTTCAGTTGTTATGAGGATGTGAGAAGATTTTGCAATATTTTGTATTCAAATAAGTTGTGAAATTCAACCTTCTGGAATAAAGAAATGTTTTTCTAAATTCCCTTACTTCCTCAAATTTCCATACAAATATATCTACTTCTAGATTGGCTGAGGTCAGGTGATCACTGGAGTACCATTGAGGCAGGTGGCCGTTGTGGGAGAAACACAGATCCACGCCATTGCAAAAAGAAAGCAGTGCATACTATTTGGACAGAAAAGAAAAGAGGAACTCCCAATACATTACTGTAAGAAGGTTAATTTTATCATTAATTTATTCAAGGTTTGCATCCATGGATACTATTGTCTTTGCATTTAACCATACTCACTTGATCCAAAATAATCCGCATAAAAACAGAAAACTGAAGACGTTTAAGCACACGCTTAAAAACTGGTATCAGAGCCTAGTTTACAAAAATGATACACTGTAGAATGTGTAACAGATACATACTGAATTTAGACTGTTATTTCACATAGTATAAATTCCATTATGATAGTTATACAAACATGAGAGAACAAGGTAATTACAGTGGATTACATAGCTTTGCTTATGAATATCATAAACAAAAAATGTGATTCAGAGATAAATAAATACAACAATGAAATGGAACTATTTATCATGTATTATGCTTTAAATCATTTATAATGATTAATTGTGATACATGTGAAATACATATACGCATAATTACATCAGAATATGAAACTTACAAGTTTCATGAAAATACATACATTGAAAACATTTTCGCAAATGTTCATTATCTTTCTTTAAGAAGGATGAAACAAAGAATGAATAACACTTTAAAAATCTATGAAAAAAGTGTACAGGAATTTATTATGCACTATGTTTTACATCATCATGCATCATGATTGATTGCAAATTATGTAATGCATACATTTGTTCTTTTACAAATAAGTACAGTCTGTGTAAATTCTATGAAGAATACACAAAACAATTAACAAAGATTGACAAAGAACTTATAGATGATTCTATAAGGGAAAACATTAAATACAGAAGTAAAAAACATAAAATATCTTATGACGAAGGAGTCAAAGAATTTGTGTTACACTATGTTATTTACCATTATCTAAATTAATGGCAAATAACAATGAAAATGAAATTGATGAAGTCTTTGAACAGCATGTAATCAATAGGAAATGGCTTCAAAAGAGATCTTAATCTCGATAAAAAATTAGCAAAAATCAGAATAAAGATTTAACTTTAGATACTAGGGAAGTCTTTGAACAACCCAATTTCATAAAGGAATTTATGAACAAAAAGTATGTGTCTATTATGGAATTTCTCAAAAGAATTTGCCATACATGTCCAACATACTTACTGGTAAGATAGGAATCTCCTTCTTACAAAACAAGACATTAATAAGGCTAAACAAAAAATAGACTTAGATAATAACAAGAACCTTTTTTGGGTAACAATAGGAGCTATTAGGATTCAACTCCGTAGCACCTTATCAGATAAAATTGATCAACCTATTTCAATGGGTTTGATTGATGAAAGAATTAAAAATCCAAAAGAAGGATGTTTGGGATCCTTAAATGGAAACTTAGCTTGTGGAAAATTGATTTTCACAAGTCATCCTAGGCTTTCAGTAAGCCTACATGATCAAAACTTTGATGGAATCCTTTCCTTCATATTTAATTATGGAAGAAAAGATTTAGTTAAGGATAACAATGTTCCTTTTTCAATATCATACTTGGTTAGTTATGCCATTCATAACCAACACAACATGACCATTGTTAAAGAACCCAAAGGAATAAAAATTGATCCTTTATTTTTGGATTACCTTGAACACAAGGAAACTGAATTTGACTGGTTAGTCCAACCAGCAAGAAGATTAATTGATATTGATTTTAATCAAAACAGAACTCTTGTTAGAGAACAAAAACCCTTACTAACTCATACTACATCTATGAGAAAAGATCCAATCATAAGATGGAAAGACAAATTTCCTGAAAGCAGCCAAACAAGAGAACTTAAGAAATTAAGAGACACAATTGAAGAATTAAAAATAGAAATTAGAGAATATCACTCTAAGATGTAAAAATCTTTAAATCAACATTCGGCTATAATATTAGCAGGGAGTTAAAGAACAACCATCTACATCTTTAACCCCTCAAAAGGTTACTGAATTTGGAAATTTCTCAAAAAGGGGAATTCTTCAAAACAAAAGAACACAAGAAAAGGAAAATTTGATTTTGAAGATTCAAATTCGTAATGACATCCATCGAAAAACCTTGAAAACCTTTATGAAACATCTCAAAACTTAGGATATCTTAATGTTTTATTAGCTTTTGAAGATGAAGAACTTGAACAAATTGCCTCCATGATCAAAGGAGTCAATATTAACAATCAAGAAATTGTTCTCACAGCAAAATCTGTTGAGAATGAACAAGAGCAAGTTATGATTGAAAACTTAGAATCTAGCTCAGATGATGAGACAGTCATACACCAAAGGTTCTACCCAAACAGAAAACCTGAAACTGGAATTCAATTTAGAGAACCCAAAATTGAATCAGAAGCAGAACCTATGGACTATGAACCTTCATCTAATCCAATTGGTGATGGAAAAAGACCAATAGGAGACTTTAATCCTAGACCAAAACCTCAATATGATGATGATGAAATTGATCCATCATATTTACTTCATAAACCTAGAAAATCTCCAATTGACGTCAAAATTCTTGACTTAGATTGTGTTAGAAACCCTGAAACAGTCATTGATGATTGGTATAATAATATCATGATATCTTTGATAATTCATAAAGAAATACATAAGAATGAACAAAATTCATGGCACTATGTAATTTCTAGTACTAGAGGAAATGTAAAATCCTTCCTTAGTACAATTACCTATGAAGCCAAAAATGCCATTTGGCAAGAAACCCAAGGAAACATCCCTCAATTCATTAAAAGAATTGTTGAACAAATTTATAAACAATTTACTGTGACAAACCTATTAGGACAACAATTGATCGGTGATGCCTTAAATCACTTGAAAGAATGTCAATATGTAATATGTGTTATTTTGAAGAATTTACTTGTGAATATTCAAAATACTATTACATATGCCCAGTAACTGATTGGAAGAATCTAACTGAAAAGTTTATGAGAAAACTTCCATATCCCTTTAATAATGAAGTTATGCTTCATTTTAATGATGCTATCAAAATGCAAGAACCTAGTAGTGAAAACTATAAGGTAAATGTACAAGTTGATTCTTCTTTAGGATTAGCAATTACAATTACAAGAAACCTCCTTGCAGAAAAATGTAAAGAAGGATATCTTGTTAAGGCAAGTCAAAAAATAGTCCCAAAAAACCCAAAAATCAGTTGTAGCCAATATATTGACGTAATCCTCGGTCAATATGGATGCTATCCCGAAAGAAAACAAAGAAAAACAACTAAAAGACCAAGAAGGAAAAATTATAGATTTAAAAAATATAAGAAACCTTATAAGAAGAAATTCTTTAAAAGGAAAAAGTACTTTAAAAAATACGATAAAAAATCTTCAAAAAAGAAAGATGACAAAAGAAAAATCACCTACAAAAGAAAAAAAAAAGCTGCAGATGTTGGCTTTCAGAAATGAATCAGGACATTATGCAAATGAATGCCCTGCAAGAATTGGAAATGAAGAAAGAGTTAAACTTTTAAAAACCTTTGAAAAACAAGGATTTTATCCTGTTGAAGATCCAAGTGATACAAAGTCATTGTATTACTTATCAACAGATACTGATTCTAGTTATTCATCTTCAGAACTCTCTGATTATGAATAATAAAAACATCACAAATCCAAATTCAATTTATATCCCAATCAAATTAAGTTTTGAAGGATATAAAAGTTATACAGTCCATGCATACATTGATACTGGAGCATCTGTATGTACAGCCAGTAAATGGATTATACCCAATCCATTTTGGGTAAAATCTGAGAAAACCTTAAGCTTGAAAATAGCAAATGAATCAACAATAACTCGCATCAAAAGTGATTAAAAGTATAAAAGTTGGAATTCATGGAAAACACAATAAAACCATGAAAACGCTTTTATTTTAAAATACCCAATGCTTATCAATTAGAAACAGAATTGATTTTATAATAGGTAATAACTTTTGCCAATTATATCATCCTTCATACAAGAAATTGATTATGTTAGTTTCACAATCAATAAAAATAAGATTTGGATTACAAAAAAGAGAAAAGTTGTTGCTTTTAATACCTTAAAAAAGAAATTTTTAGATTCTCTAAAAATTGGAAACAAAAAACAATTTTTTCAGGGGGAGAATATTGCAAAATCTTCTCACATCCTCATAACAACTGAAGAAGTTGAAAAATTGAAAATTAATACAAACAGAGAAAAAATCATTGAGTTATTTAACCAATGTTGTTCTGAGAATCATTTAGATCCCAAAATCAACAAAGGAATTCTTACTGCAAAAATTGAATTACTTGATGAATTCAAAGACAAAATCATTAGGTCAAAAGCTATGGCTTATAGTCCTAAAGATAGAGATGAATTTACAGTTCAAATCAAAGAATTACTTGAATTAAAAGTGATTGAACCAAGTAAATCACCCTTTTCTTCACCAGCCTTCATGGTAAGAAAAGAGGCAGAAAAAAGAAGAGGTAAAGCAAGAATGGTCATTGACTATTCAACGCTGAACAAATATACAAAACCAGATGGGTATATACTACCTAACATGCAAAGTCTTTTACAGCTTGTAAAAGGAAAAAAACATCTTCTCTTCCTTTGATCTAAAGTCAGGATTTCATCAGGTAAGATTTGATGATACTACAAAACCTTTGACAGCATTTAGTTGTCCTCAAGGACACTTTCAATGGACAGTAGTACTTTTTGGCTTAAAACAAGCACCAGGTATTTTTCAGAGACATATGGATAATACATTCAAAAAACATAATGAATTTTGTTGTGTTTATATTGATGATATTCTTGTTTTTTCAGATAATGAATATTATCATGAAAAACATGTCTTACAGGTTTTACAAACGATTAAAGAAAATGGAATTGTTCTGTCATTCAAAAAAGCAGAATTATTTAAAGAAAAAATAGGATACTTAGGTCTAGAAATAGCCTTTGGTTTTAAACAATTAAAACCTCACATTTTAATTCATATTAATGAATTTCCAAATGAAATACAGGACCAAAAACAACTAATGAGATTTTTAGGATGTTTAAATTATGCAGAATCTTTCATTAAGGATCTTGCAAAAATGAGAAGTCCTTTACAGAAAAAACTGAAAAAAGATTACATGTGGAATTGGACCAACGAAGACAACAAGATGTCCAAAAATCAAAAATAAAATCAAAACCTCCCATCATTATATCATCCTAACAAGAATGATAAGATGATAATTGAAACAGATGCATCCCAAGATTTCTGGGGCGCAGTCCTCAAGGCAAAAGGTAGTGAAACCTTAGAAGAAAAACTATGCAGTTATTCTTCAGAACCTTCGATGATTAGAAAAGAATTACCACATCAATGAAAAAGAAATTTTGGCTATGAAAAAGCAATTTCAAAATTTAGATTATATATTATTTCTAACAAGTTTGTTGTTAGAACCGATTCAACTACATGCAAATCATTTCAAATGCCGGTACATCCAGACACAAACAAGGTAGACTAATCGATGGCAAATGTGGTTCAAACCATTATGATTTTGATATTGAGTTAATCAAAAGTAAAGAAAATTCTTTAGCTAATTCTCTTACACGTGAATTGTCTTTTGCAGGTCAAAATGACAGACATACAGGATCAAATTGAAGACTTGGAGCTTCAATTAGAAACAAAATTGATAGAATTATCAACAAAACAACAAGAAATTGTTATTTTGAAGAAAAAAATCCATCGATTACAGCAAAAACTTCCTTCAAAAGACGGGGGAGTTGAAATTGACAGTAGTAGCAATACTGCTGGAAAGCAAAAACTGGATGAAAATTCAAAAATTGACAGTAGCAATACTGGAAAGGAAAAAACAGATTGTTTGCAAGAACAGAAGGATATTCAAAATCCGAAAGAAAAACTTGTTGGTTTGGAACTTCCTTACTGTGCAAGAAATTTTATGTAATCTTTGATGGTCCCAACAAAGGTTATTATACAAAGCTGATCAAGTTGAGCCTTTGGTCAAACACAAACCTTTCAAACACAAGAGCTTCAAAACTCTTACAGAAGCCCAGCAAGCTTTCAATGATTACCATAAAAAACAACCCCAAACAGATTTCAAAAGCCCTTTTGAAAACTTTAGTCTAAGACCAGATTACCAGCAAAAAGACATCAGGTCAAGACTAAGACTTCCAAACTTCCAAAACAGACCAGTTTTCCCAAAATGAAGATTTAATTAATATAAGGAAGCCAAAACTTAGGACATCTTAATGTTTTATTAGCTTTTGAAGATGAAGAACTTGAATAAATTGCCTCCATGATCAAAGGAGTCAATATTAACAATCAAGAAATTATTCTCACAGGAAAATCTGTTGAGAATGAACAAGAGTAAGTTATGATTGAAAACTCAGAATCTAGCTCAGATGATGAGACAGTCATACACCAAAGGTTCTACCCAAACAGAAAACCTGAAACTGGAATTCAATTTAGAGAACCCAAAATTGAATCAGAAGCAGAACCTATGGACTATGAACCTTCATCTAATCCACATACTAAATTTGTTCAACAATTCTTTTAATGAATTGAGGGATGTTTCCTTGGGTTTCTTGCCAAATGGCATTTTTGGCTTCATAGCTAATTGTACTAAGGAAGGATTTTACATTTCCTCTAGTACTAGAAATTACATAGTGCCATGAATTTTGTTCATTCTTATGTATTTCTTTATGAATTATCAAAGATATCATGATATTATTATACCAATCATCAATGACTGTTTCAGGGTTTCTGTCTTCAGTTTTTTGTTTTTATGCAGATTATTTTGGATCAAGTGAGTATGGTTAAATGCAAAGACAATAGTATCCATGGATACAAACCTTGAATAAATAAATGATAAAATTAACCTTCTTACAGTAATGTATTGGGAGTTTCTCTTTTCTTTTCTGTCCAAATAGTATGCACTGCTTTCTTTTTGCAATGGCGTGGATCCGTGTTTCTCCCACAACGGCCACCTGCCTCAATGGTACTCCAGTGATCACCTGACCTCAGCCAATCTAGCAGTAGATATATTATGGAAATTTGAGGAAGTAAGGGAATTTAGAAAAACAATTCTTTATTCCAGAAGGTTGAATTTCACAACTTATTTGAATACAAAGGTTTTTTGATCCAATGGATCTACTGTCTTTGAGGTTTTAGCCTCGACTCATATTTTTGATGTATACAATTTTCTTGAGAGAAAACAGAGATGAATGCAAAACAACACTCTAAATTCTTTAACAATTTAGAGTGTATTTCCCAACCCCCCAAATCGGTGGTTTTTTGCCGTTCTTCAAAATTTCTTCCAATTTTATCCTCTCTCAAACAATTATTTTCAAATTTTTCTAAACTTAATATTTGTAATAATAAAACATATGCACACATAAAAAAAAAAAAACATATGCAACAACATAAATTTAATTTTATATTTTGAATGATAGGTCGATATATAACATTTTCAAAATTAATTTTTTTAATATATGGGTATATATGTAATTTGATTCTTTTAAAAACTTTTAGAATCGCTGGATAATAAAATCCCAAGCATGGGTTGGACCGTTTCAAATGCCGCTACTAAAAACCACCAAAAGTCACTCCACTCATGAATGCTCAAAACCGGTACTTCAAAAAACTCTCTTAACCGGTACTCTGAAACTCCCAAGCAAGTTCACATAAATCATTTATATTAACAGGTTTCTATTGAGAAACCTCCATTCGTTTCATCAACTCTTTCATTGTAAAGATCTCAAATACTTCTTTCTCTTATTTAAAAAGTTTTATAAAACTTCTTTCTTTAAATCCAAATCTGAGATTTGATCAATAACTTCAAAGAGAGTTTTACTCTCTTGAGTTAAAATGTTTATTTGAGGATCATTTAAATTTAAAATAGCGTCCAAAGAAATATTTTTACAAGAACATTCTCTTTCCTTCTCATCTTCTGAAGATGGGGAGAAATAATACTCGAAATTATCCTAAAGTTGTCTTTCACCTAGAATTGCAAGGCAAACTTGATGTTTAAGACCATCATCAATCTCTAAAGATTCGATGTTAGAAATTTATAATTTCAAGTGAATTTCTTGAAGCTTTGACTTGCATTTTGAATCATAGTGACCAAATTTTTGGCACTTACAGCATTTTATTTTTGCAAGATCGTTCCTTTTTTAGAAAATTTTTATCAAAAGTTTTTCTTTTGGAAGCTTTAGGTTGTTCCTTTTCAAAATGTTTTTGTTTTGAAAAATATTTGTTTCTATATTTGAAACCTTTCCCTTTTGAAACCTTTTGTTTTGCAGCATAGATTTAGCAACCAAATTAGTCACAAAATTTTCCCAATTCTTTTCAAGTAAAAATTCCTTGTTTCTTGAGTTGTTGCTTAAGATTCAAATCATTGCAAATCAAAACACCTTCGGTTGTACATACAGATATCAGTTCTCCATATGTATAACCATCAACGCCAGGGGTATTCATCATGGGTGGAGAGAGCATCTGAAGGGTTACTTCACCAAAGGTCACATACCGACCCGAGAGTTGTAATGTTCCAAAGAAAGATCTATTTCTGTTCATAAGCCTTTCCCCACCAGTGCCATAACTAAACTAACTTTTCTTATGGATTTATCACAGAGGCCAGAGGGAGAAACTCGCCTTGTATTGAACAATTATCTAATTATAGATATGGAGTTTCCTTTTACCTCATAAGCTGTTTAGACAAAAACATTTATTTGATTATTTCCTTGATAAGAAATTATTTTATTTCTTACTCTCTCCCTAAAAAGTTTAGGGAGACCTAAAAGAAATTTTTCTTCCAAAACTATTGTTTGCGTCATCATGTTGATAGACCAAAGAAGTGAAGGTATCATTGTACCATCTAAATTGTGGTAATGTCCTTCATTTTAAATTCATAAGTTGTTCTCTACCAATTTTTTCTAAAGGCATATAATGCCCCATAAAATGCTTAGCAATGGAATGTAAAAGAGTTACAAGACCATCGTCTTGCATCTCTTTATAATCACTGATGATAAAACATTTTCTCCTCCTCCAAGCGCGACGGTAGTAGCGGTGGAGACCTGCAAAGCGTGGCAGGGCTTCTTTCTTCCATTCCGGTGAGATAATTAGTATGTGATTTACTCAAATATGCAAAATAACAATATTAAGTATGTGTGTTGTGTTTTTACCTGGAGGGTTGTCCTGACAGTTACAGCCTTCAATGGTCATTAATGACGGGTGGCTCTTCATCTCTCTCATTATTAGAAGTTAATGAGGGATGTTTCATCTTCCCAATTGCCGATGGAAACTGTCATTCTATGGGTCACCTGTCTGGCTAACCTAATAATAGTTGGGTTATTGATGTCTATCTATCATAGGTGAGCTTATGAGACCAATGAGACGAGCAAGCCGACGAGGCGAGCGAACATTTAAGAAAGTATAAATATTGTCTTTCAAGTAACTATTCCTGACCAAAAAGTCAAAAAACAACATATATAACAATTATTTATTTATTATTATTAACTAATTATTATTTTTTATTTGTAATGAAAAATCATATGGAAGCATGTTACTTGGCGAGGTGTGATCAAGTGATGATTTTCCGTGTGGCCAGCCAAATATAGACTAGCTATTTTGGGCTTAATTTAAGCTTGCTATGGGCTTAAATTCCAGCCCCATTTAGGGAAAAAAATTTTATATATAAGAGAGGTAGAGGGGGATATTATTTGTAGTATTCTCATATCTCCTGGCTTAGTTGTAATTCATTTCAGACTGATCTCTTTTTTCTTGTCTGAGTTATAGAGGGTTTTTTCTTTCTTTCATTGTCTAAAGTAATCTTTTCACCCTTGTTCTTCTTTAAGTTTTCGGCCCACTTCTTTTTTCTTAAATGTATAAGACGGTGATCACTTCTAGTAGTAGCTCTTCAACCAATAATTCTGATAACAGTTTTAGAGACCCGTCTTATCGTACCTTATCTAAGGAATAGATGATAATCTCCCGCCAGTTGAAGAATGGACCTTTGTTAGTTCTTTAGGACATTGTGGACCCCGATGTTTGAATGAACTGATTGATGAGACTGAGATAGGATTGGACGAGGGAGAATCATATATAGCCCAAAACTGTTCAACCAGGGATGAAACATGAACAGTCAACATAGAAGGCCGCTGTGAGGCCACCCACAGGTGGGCCACCTCACACGCCCCGGTGCTGAGGGCGGG